>CM076574.1:1198333511-1198735203 GCA_034641835.2 Pinus albicaulis
TCTCTATGGATATAACCATTCGTAAAAGGGTACTTGCCTAGCGATATATACAGGACCCTCAGTTGTAATCATATCATCTCATATATTCTATACATTTCTATATTAATAAATTACTATCCTATCATGGATATTTACATATTTCAGATCTTCCAAGTATTTTGTTGTGTTTATGAACTTTTCTCATAATAGACAAGTTCTTCATGTCGGTTTGAAAAAAAAAAAAATCAATTTTGAATTTTTTGGCTCCAAAGATGTCAAGTCGGCCGTACTTCAAGCTAAGCAGCTCCAGGCATAGAGACACCCATTCAACCAGCTAGATCACTATACATACTCCACTCGTCCTCCTCAACAAGGCACAATTCGATCTCTCACAAGACAAGATATCTTTTGGGTATTCAAGCGAAGGGGTAAAATGATAAGGACAAAGAAGGACAAATCATCTAGAGAATCTCTCTCTATCTCTTTGACTTTGCACATGTGTTTTCTCTCTCCTCCTGCAGCGTCACACATGTGACTTTCTGTGCATATTTTGGACAGCGGGTCAAACTTCTGAGCAGCATATTTTGGGCAGCATGTTAGAAATTCTGAACAACATTTTTTGGGCATGAAGGTCGAGTTCCTGGGCAGTTTCTGGTAGGCCTAATTTTGGCCTAGATAAATCAGGGAAGGCCAAGTTTGTTGGGCAAAAGATTGACTTGACAAGAGGGAAATTTGACCAAAATTGACCATTGTATTGTTGGTCAATTTGACCATCATATTTGACTAGCAGAATTAGGTGCATCTCTTGTTGAGCTGAAGAATTTCTCTAATGAAAAGATTGTTGGGTTCTTTCCCCAAGTGGATTTTCCCAGGGTAAACCTTGTGTTATCTTTGTGCATTGTGATCTCTATTGTCCTTGTGCATTTATGGTTGAATTTCTGAAGTGTAGTTGCTTAATGATAAACTGGAATTGCAAAAAGAATATTTACATCATTAGAAGTAATTATCAATTTATCAGAAATCTGTGTATCTTGTTGACACCTAATCCTAAGGGATTGGGAGAACTTGTATATTAGTATAAATTAGGAAATAAGGAGGTCTAAGAGACATTGGCAAATGAATCCCAACAGTCTCACCTCTATGTATATATTCATGAGCACCCTCTATCAAATTCATCGTTCAATTTGTGGAGTTACCTCCTGGTCTGACATGGTATCAGATCGAGCTCCTTTTTTGGCATTCCTACCCCTGGTGTAACTCCCTCCTGCTCCTGGCAGACCTGCCTCTCTGTCTGCTCCTGGAAGAACTGTCCCTCTTGCTCCTTGCAGTCCTGATTCCAATTTTTTTAAGCCTTCATCTCATTCCCAAGCTCCTTGGAATCTAAATTTCTTTTTGAGCTCTGCTCCTTCCTCCATCGCAGCCTGTGCTGCATGTATGCTCCGCTCTCCTGGAGATCACACAAAAAAAATTCACTCTCCTCCTGTCGCAGCACAGTTCACAGCTCTTGCCGCAGCACAGTCTGCAGCTCACAGCCCTCCTCCGCGCAACTGCTACCTCCCACTCCACACAGCTACCACCTCCCGCAGCCATCTCCCGCACCTCCTCCTCCACGAGCTCCCCTCCTCCCGCAGTTGCTACCTCCTCCCGCAGTCGCTTCCCCCTCTGCTCCCTTCCCCCACTCCTACGCGCATTGCTCCCCTCCTGCTTCCCTCCTTCCTTCCCCGCTCCCCTCCGTGGTCTCCCCTCCCTCTGCCCCCTCCTCCCCTCTCCCCTCGCTCCCTCCTCCACCCTTCCTCCGCCCTCCTCCCTCCGCTCTTACCTTCCCCTATTCCACCACCCCAAGTCGACCTCCCCCAAGTCCGACCTCCCCCGGGTCGACCTCCCCCACATCCGACCTCCACTCTACCAAAAAAAAAAAAAAAATCCAGAACTGAGTTTTTACAGCAAAGTGCATATTTATTACCAAAATTGAGTTTTTGCAGCAAAATACATTTTTCACACTAGAATTGAGTCTTTTCCCAGCAAACTACATTTTTTCTATAGTACATATTTACAATGTATTCTCTCATAACTATTGTGGGAGTAGTTCTCTCAGGCAAGGAGAACTATCCTGAGTGGTCTCACAAAATCAAGCACACACTCATTTTTAATGAGATGTGGAGAGGAATTTGTGAAGGAGAAGGAGACAATCAACCGACAAAGCCCACCTCAGACAAGGAGATCGCCATTTGGGAAAACAAAAATTGCAAGGCATATGCCTTGATTGCAGTGTCTATAATTGAAGAGGTGAGTCACCACATTACACCATTTTCAAGTGCTTATGAAGCCTTGAGGAAATTAAAAGAACTCTATGACTCACATTCAGAACTTGAAATTGTTCAATTAATGATTAAGTTGTTCAGCCTTGAATTGAAAAACGATGACCTTTTTGCTTTAACATCAGAAGTAAGATCTATCATGCATGACATTCAAGAAATTGGTGTAGAAGTTGACATACCACTCATAGCTTATGTTAAGGCATTGTATCCCACTTACTCACATTACCTTGAGTCATTGCAAGCAAGTGGAAACCTCGTGAAGATCACCTTTGATTCCCTTGAGAAAAATTTTGCAGAAAGAGAGAAGGTTTTTGGAAAGAAGACAGCCCCTCTATCTTCCGAAGAAGCTATATGTTTCACACATAGAGAGAAGAATTATGCTCAAGATTCTTCCATAGGAAAAGGTGACTGAAGAGGAAGAGAAAGAAGAAATTTCAAAGGAAGAGGGGGCAAACAAGCTCAAAGTGAAAAATCTGATCTTCATTGCATATGTTGCAATAAATATGGGCATGATGTATCTACATGTAAGTTGTCTTCGGTCAGAATTGAGCAGCAAAGAAATCAAGAAAAAGGTAAAACTCATGACAGAGACAAAGGTAAAGCATCTGAATCCACTCATTATGTTGTAGCACATTGTAACATTGGAGTAATTGAAGACTTGTTTGATGCTTCACTTACTTCTTGGAGAAATGATTGGTTGCTAGATTCAAGAGCAACATGTCACATAACTTTTAGAAAATAATTTTTTGAGGAATTTACTGACAAGGGTGATGGAGCAGTATACTTTGCAGACAAATCTAAACTCAAGCCATCAGGGCTTGGCAAAATCAGGCTTAAGTTGCCTAGTCTTCCAGACCATCTTCTACATGAGGTTCTATACCTCCCTAAGTTGTGAAGAAACTTCTTGTCCTTGGTCCACATCCGCCAGCAAGGGCACTCCATTCACATGTTTGATAGCAAGATTGAGGTCAGAAAAGCATCAGATCACTCACTTCAAACTTGTCATGAAGGGAATAGAAGAAGGAAGACTCCTAAAGTTGCAAGGTACCTCTGCTCATGCACAAAACTTTGCATTCAGTTCTCATCATGATGAAGGTACATTCCCATCAAGTCTTTTATGGCATGTTATATTTGGACACTTAAACTCTGACAGGCTTTGATTGTTGAAGAAAAATGGTGTTACTGGATTGCCTACAATTCCGAGGAACTTAAGCAATGTGATGCTTGTATTCTAGGAAAGCATAGCAAACAGTCCTTTCGTGATTCACATTCCAGAGCACATAGAAAACTTGAGCTTATTCATTCAGATTTATGTGGCCCCGTGCCTGTTACTTCTGCAAATGGAAATAAAGATATGATGACATTTATTGATGATTACACTAGAATGTGATATGTTTACTTATTGAAAAACAAATTTGATGTCTTTCAAGCATTCAAGAATTTTCATGCATGGATTGAAAATGATGCACAAACTCATATTGACTCTTTGCACACTGATAATGGAAAAGAATACACTTCAAACGAATTTGAAAACTATCTACACCAACATGGGATCAAACATCAAACAATTGTTCCCTATAATCCCCAATAGAACGGTGTATATGAAAGAATGAACACGACAATTTTAAATATGGTTCGCTCCATGATGTTTTTCAAGAACGTAAAATTGATGTTTTGGGTTGATGCAGTTCTATGTGTTGTGTACATAAAGAATAGGTGTCCTAATACAATCAAAAAGAAAACTCCTTACGAAATGTGGCATGGCCACATTCCTTTGGTAAAGCATTTCAGGGTCTTTGGTTCCACCTGTTATGCTTTGATACCTAAGGTACAAAGAAATAAACTTGGTGCTAGAAGTCGAACAAAACTTGAAGCTCACATCCATTGACGGGAAGGAATTCGAGGATACAACAAAGTATAAACATCTTGTACGAAGTCTTATCTACCTGACTACCACTAGACCAGACATTTCATTTGTTGTTGGAATCCTCTCTAGATTTATGCAAAAACCGTGTGAAGGACATTGGTCTGGTGCAAAAAGAGTTCTAAAGTACTTGAAGGGGACTCAAGACTTTGGACTCAAATATACATAGGTAGGCGACTTCATCTTGATCGGATACTCTGATTCAAGCTTTGATGGGGACAAAGAAACTGGGGTATCTACTTCAGGTTATACCATAAGTCTTGGATCAGGAGCTATCTCATGGAGATCACGCAAACAGTCAGTTCCAGCAGATTCCACAACTGAGGCAAAATATGTGGCAGCAGCTGAAGCAACAAAGGAAATTGTGTGGCTCAGGAAAATCCTAGAAGATTTGCAGATGAAACAAATGCATTCAACTCCACTCGTGATCGACAACACTTCTACAATAAAGTTGGTGCTAGAAGTCGAACAAAACTTGAAGCTCACATCCATTGAAGGGAATGAATTCGAGGATGCAACGAAGTATAAACAACTTGTAGGAAGTCTTATCTACCTAACTACCACTAGAGCAGACATTTCATTTGCTGTTGGAATCCTCTCCAGATTTATGCAAAAACCATGTGAAGGACATTGCTCTGCTGCAAAAAGAGTTCTAAAGTACTTGAAGGGGACTTAAGACTTTGGACTCAAATATACACAGGTAGGCGACTTCAGCTTGATCGGGTACTCTGATTCAGACTTTGATGGGTACAAAGAAACTGGGGTATCTACTTCAGGTTATACCATAAGTCTTGGATATGGAGTTGTCTCATGGAGAGCACGCAAACAGTCAGTTCCAACAGATTCCACAACTGAGCCAGAATATGTGGCAGCGGCTGAAGCAACAAAGGAAATTGTGTGGCTCAGGAAAATCCTAGAATATTTGCAGATGAAACAAATGCATTCAACTCCACTCATGATCGACAACACTTCTGCAATAAAGTTGGCCAAGAACCCAAAGTTCCACGATCGAACAAAGCACATAAATACAAAATACTATCTGATTCGACATCATGTTGAGGCCAAAACTATCCATCTACGGCATTGTTCCACAAATGAGCAGACTACAGACATCTTCACCAAAGCACTCAGAAGATAAAAGTTTGAAAAATTCAAAACGATGCTTGGACTCACCAACATCCCTTTAGATTAAGGGGGGGAATGTTGACACCTAATCCTAAGGGATTGGGAGAAATTGTATATTAGTGTAAATTAGGAAATAAAGAAGTCTAAGAGACATTGGTAAATGAATCCCAACAATCTCACCTCCATGTATATATTCATGAGCACCCTCTATCAAATTCATCATTCAATTTGTGGAGTTACCTATTGGTCTTACATAACAATCCTCACAATTGGTGTCTAACATGTTGGATATGTGACAAAGGGCCTATTTGAAGGTGTCATGTTAATCAATAAAAACTTGATAAAAATAAAAATAAAATGATAAAGTTGAGAGATTTAATTGATTGTTAATTTTGGCACTTTTTGGCTTGAGAAAAAATGATGATTAAATTGATTTTTCGCAATTTTTCATAGGAATTTCAGGCCTCAAACAATAAAGTGGTTACAAAAGCTCATTCCCTATCAATAAACTTCTGGAAACTACTAAATAAACAAGGACCCTCTACAAGCTCACAAAAATAAGAGGGCCCCCAAATCAACCAACAAGCTCCCAAAGAAGCTCCCAACAGAAAGAGATAATTTTCAACAAGCTCCAAAGCTCCTAGGGAAGGGGATACATTAAGTATGGGTTCTACAACACCTAGGAGTGGAAACCATGCAACATGCTAATATAAATGTCTTTGTTTCAATTAGAAATCTTTTGTTGTATTTGATCATATTAATGGAGAGATGGACCCACTAGAGTAAAAACTAGGAGATGGGCCCACTGCAGTATACACTCTATCTAATTCTTCTTGATGATAGAATTTTAAAGCGCTTAAAGGATTTGACCTAGAAAGTATAGTAATAATTTCCTTCATTAAGGATTTTACTCTCTATGGCTTATGCTTGGTGTTTTATCCCATGCTTTAATGAAAGCCTTGTCATTTCATCTAACTTTATATTGTTTGACATAGAAACATTTACATCATTTAAACTTTCCAACCAATTCATATCTTAATTATATTATTTACTGGACTCATAATTCCTCAAGAAGATGGCTTTGCTTATTTGCATCGTTTCCTACATGCAATGTTAAGGCTCTCAATGACACGATTATCAAAGCAGGTGGTGATGGTTATACAACCCATTAACGGTGGAAGATTACAATGACAACCCCACACTTGTGTACATGACAACAATTTTTTTTGTAAACATGTATATTCTCAAACTTAGTGGCCATCTTAGAATAGATAACTTAGAAGAGTCCATAGCTCTTGTCTCTGTTATTATGGAGATGATTTTAGTAAACACATAGACTATAGTATATTGGTCACATGGTGCAATACAACAATCCATCATAGTTGATTATCTCAAGGAGATGCAATAATGAGCAAATGGTGCCTAAGTATGCTCAATTCGCTTTGCCAAAGAGAGACATGACTATGTCAAATTTACTGACAACCATAGCAATTGTAATCTAACAATCTCTTAGCAACTCTTTACAACAACTAGTGTCCATGTGAATCCAAATATGAGCTTTCGATTGAAAAGAACTTTGACATCATCTCTCCACCATAACAATCTGTGTTTTTTTCCAATGGTAGCATGGCAAACAATGTTGGTCACTAAATTCAAAGGGTATTTACATTATTCCTGAAAATTCTCCTTTGTAATTCACCCTTCCTGATTGTCAATTATGTTATTTGAATTTAAAGTGATATATTCTCTTAAATGGAATTTATATTTTTTTAGTGACCATTTGTTGTGTTGACAGTGTTGTAAATCCACTAACACATGCAGGTTTCCCTAGTATGAAGTCCCAATTAGACCTCACAACATTTGGGATAGGATCCCCATCCGAGAAATCGGTCCAGCTACCATTATGATGAACTTAAAAAATTGCCTTGCCCAAGCATCGCAACATAAGAGAGAATGTGTACAAATTTTAAGACAAGCAAGCAATGTTAGCTTTACAAAACATACAATTGTAATGTGTATAAAGTAATTTCACAGACATAGTAAAATGAAGTGAGCTTTTAGAAGAATAATAATTGTACTACTCTAATAAAGACACACATGAGTAGAAAGAATTGTTAATTAATTTGAAAAGCAGTTCTCAAAATAACAATGATCATGAAGAGCAAATAAGATGCACATTTCCAATAAGATGTGTACTAAAGCTAATAAAATGGTTCATTCTCTTTAGTAAATAAAAACACAAACATATACCGCAAACATCAAAAGAAAAGTCTTACAACATTTCCAATACATGTATGGAAGTATGGCTGCCTCTAAGAGCTTCAAAATATTAAGTGAAACCACCAAGATACACAATTACAAGGATTTATCACTCTTTCCAATACTAGAACATGAAGCCACAACTTGCTCCTCCAAAGAATGATCTCTCTCTCCTACGCTTAGCTAGAGAAGCAAAGTTAATTTTCTACTGTTTTATGCTAGCACAATCACTTGGCCCAATTCTTTCTTCAATTAGCAATCACTTTTAAATAAATTTAATCTTCTAATGCCATTGAGCAATTATGGATAGAACAGTAAATCCAACATACAATACAAGACCTGTGACGCATTCAAAAACGAAACACATTCTGATCAAGTACCATTTTGTTAGAGAACAGGTTGCCGAGAAAAACATCAAGGTTGAATACGTTGGGACGAAAGAACAAATCGCTGACACCTTTAGTAAACCTTTACCGCAAGGCATTTGAGTATCTTCGACAAAAGCTTGGGATTCTCCCAAGTTCCCATTAGACTATTCTTTTATCTAGTCAAGTAAAAAGGGGGAGTTAAGGTAAGTTACAGGTCCGCAGGAGACGCAGGTTGTTAGGGGGAGTTACTCTTTGTCATTGATGTCAAAGGGTAGATAAAATGTTAGGAAGGTTAGTAGCATGATGTCAAGGGGAGTTATGATCGTAGGGGGAGTACTTGTGTTGCCATCAATGCCAAAGGGGGAGATTTTGATGTCAACCCGAGCAGTACCAAGAGCTACTTGAATCTTCCATGGAAAATTTGTCATGGCAATTCATGGAATCTCGTGTCTGTGAAAATTTCTTAAACTTAAGAAACTCTACTATTAAATCTTGATTTACTTCTCTTACTTACATAAGTGACACATGCTCATAGAGAAAGTGACAAAGTGACACCCAAGGATTTTATGGACAAATGTCCCTAGAAAAACCCACTACAAGAAAACTGGTGCTGCTAGCTTCTAGAGGGTTTTTATTATTATCCAGATTATAAGTACAACAATCTTGGGCACCAACACTGGTTAACCCGACAGAGAAATATAAATGGCAGCAATACCTCTATCCTGGAGACGGAAAAATATGACTGATTCACACCCTCAAACGGGATTTACAAAACTCAGCCCCTTTCCGGCCTCTGGAAACCCTAGCGCTGCTCTAAAGTCCCCTGCGTCAGCCTCTGCACTACTCAGGAAGGGCTTGCGTCACCCCAGAAGGGGTTACACTGCACCTGTGTTGCCCTAACTAGGCCTGCGTCAGCCTTTCTTGGCTCCTGCTGCCTCTGTTGGGTTCTTGGCTGGATTACGTAGCTGTTGCCTCTACTCTACTCTAGAATGCTCCTTCTCTGCCCTTGTTGTACTCTTGGCCTGGGATCAAACCATCCTGCTTGCCAATACTGCCCCTTGTTGCAGCTAAAACACTTCTGAAATTCTTAGCAAACCACGCCCTAGAATCTCAGCTTAGCTTCAATGCCCTATCAATCTGTGTGTCCTCCAACTGACCCCAAGCCCGTTTCTTATAATTTTCTCATTCAAAAACCAACGGTCGTGACAGATCTAATCTCTAATTGACGGCTAAGATTAGAAGTTGCTTGATCTGCGTCACTTAAGTCATTCTCATCACATGTTTAATTTTATTCATTTTAATCTTTTAATTTTCATAAGTTAGACTTAGGGTCCTTAATTAAAAAGATTAATTATTTGAATAAAACTTAAACCTGATGGAATTCTTCTAAACGCTTTCTGGGTCTTGGAGATCTCATATACTCTAGATCCTCCACAAATTTTGGGAGCTAGAGCACATCCAATGCTATGCCAACACCTCAAAATCTCAACACTCCCTCATAGCGAGGAATGTGCTCTAGCAATACACTTCACCCCGAAGTACTGCTTTGATCTCTGGTGTTGGTCTCTGCGCTAATGCTTGGCCTGCTACCCTACATCATTGCGTTGTTGTTGCTCTTTGTACTGCTGCCCATGACTCTGCCACAATCACTGCTACATACGTACTGCAGCTCCCTCTCATATTGTTGCATCATGTTGCCCATAGCATTGCCACTGTTCACTGCTGCACTGCAACTCAGTTGCTGAGAAGTAAGCCACTGAAGGACCCCTACCCAATGACAGACAAGTCAGTCGAGTTGTATCTCATCATTGAAGCTTCATAGGCTCCTGGTCTACGTTGTCCCTCTGAAGCCACTACATTGCTGCAACAATGCACTGCGTAAGCATGCCTCCTCTGTGCTACCTATGCGTTGCTATTGTATATGCACTGCGATGCTCCCTCTCCAGCGTACCAGCCTCTGCCTCTGCTTCATCCATGATCTTTGCACCCGTTGCTCTAGTCATTCCTTGCTACTGTCTTAAGGCTCCCGTAGCACGGATGTGATCCAAGAGTTGGGATACTCAAGGATCCTGCCACCACTATGTAGCTGCTCTACAGATCAATATCGCCCCACTTCCATGGTTCATGAGCGCTCATGGCTACATCATAGTCAGAGCCATCATCTGCTATAGTAGCCTTGGAACTAAAAGCTTCCTTGTCCTTCTTCCTTTGAGGACAATTGTTGGCGAAGTGTCCAAGTTCACCGCATTAGAAACATTTGATCTTTGACAGATCACGCTTCGTTTTCCCTTGTTGCATCTTTGATGTCAGGGCTACATCTTCCTCTTCCTGCTTCACCTTCCCTACCCCGGTGTTGGTTTGCCTTTTGATCATTTGGCGGATCTCCTATTGTCGGAGGATAGCCCACATATTGTCCCATTTAGGAAGGTCTACTCTGCCCAAAAGACTTTGGACAAATGTTTCCCAGTCCTCTATGATAGCATTTAGAGCAGTGCTCACCATGACATCATCCTCCACCTTGAGCCCCATGAAAGTCAGCTGATCCTGGATCGACAGCAGTCTGAATAGGAAAGGATTGATTTCCTCTCCCTTGGACATCATATATAACATCAGCTAGTTCTCCAAAAGCATCTTCCTCTGAACTGACTTCCCTCGATACAATGTGGTTAAAGCTTCCCACATCTCATGAGTATTCTCCACAACTACCAGTATTCTGGCCTTCCAGATAGCAAAGTTGGACAGGTCATCCAACCTACCCTGATCACGCAATCCTTGTGGCACCATATGCTCAGATATACTTTTTCGGAACAACTCTTCCTCTCCCTGCTTCTTAACTGAAGCTCAAATCTAGGGTCCTCAGCTAAAAGGCACCCTCAGCTCCCTCTGACAACTGATTTCCTCCTCGGAAATCTGCCAAACACAAAGAATCAGCTCTCTTTGATCAACCCTACGATCAATCCTCATATTTCTTTTGGCAAGAAATCTGTTGAGCAGCTATTCTCCTCCTGCTCTTTGTCGACTTAGCTTAGGCTTTATTCTGCACAGCAGAATCTTCACCTCACCAGCAACTGTTGAATATCTGCAGCTCAGCTTCAGGTTCACAACACTCTGCACAAAAATCAATTTCTGGACTGCATCACCCTGGCTGGCCTCTGTGTGAGCAGACTGGCTCAGCTCAGCCTCTTCGCAGTGCAGGTTGTTCCTACGTCCCTCTGGAAGGCACTTCGTTGTCTCTGCGTCAGCCCTTGGGTGGCTCTTGCTGCCTCTGCGTCCTTCTGGTGTTGTGCTGCCCTCTCCAGTTTCTCTACTGCTGCTGCTACTTTCTGCAACACAGATTTCTTCAGTCGTCTTGCTGGAGATCTAGTTTGATCTACAATCCCTCTGATACCTTGTGAAAAATTCTTAAACTTAAGAAACCCTACTGTTAAATCTTGATTTACTTCTCCTACATACATAAGTTATTAATCTGAAAAATTCAGCATTAACATCGAAGTAAAAACAGTTAACAGCCTACACATACAGATCAAATACGAGATAACATGCTCATAGACAAAGTGACACAAGGATTTTATGGACAAATGTACCCGGAAAAATCCAATGCGGGAAAACCGGTGCTGCTAGCTTCTGGAGGTTTTTTATTATTATGCAAATTCTAACTACAACAATCCTGGGCACCAAAACTGGTTAACCCGACAAAGAAATATAAATGACAACAATACATTTATCCCGGAGACAGAAAAATATGGTTGATTCACACCCTCAAACGGGATTTACAAAACTCAACCCCTTTCTGGCCTCTGGAAACCCCAGCGCTACTCTGAAGCCCCCTGCGTTAGCCTGACTAGCCTGTGTCAGCCTCTGCACTTCTCAGGAAGGGCCTGCGTCACCCGAGAAGGGATTACGATGCCCTGCGTTGCCCTAACTGGGCATGCGTCAGCCTTTCTTGGCTCCTGCTGCTTCTGCGCTGCCCCTGCTGGACTCTTGGCTGGACTGCGTAGCTGCTCCCTCTGCGTACACTGGAATGTTCCTTCTCTACCCTTGTACTCTTGGCCTAGGATCAAACCATCCTGCTTGCCAATACTACCCCTCACTGCAGCTGAAACACTTATGAAATTCTTAGCAAACCACGCCCTAAAATCTCAGCTTAGCCTCAGTGCTCTGTCAGTCTGTCTGTCCTCCAACTGACCCCAAGCCCATCTCTTATACTTTTCTCATTCGAAAACCAACGATCGTGATTTAATCTCTAATCGACGACTAAGATTAGAAGTTGTTTGATCCGCGTCACTTAAGTCATTCTCATCACATGTTTAATTTAATTCACTTTAATCTTTTAATTTTCCTAAGTTAGACTTAGGGTCCTTAATTAAAAAGATTAATTATTTGAATCAGTGTTATCGAAACCAAACCGGTTCTAAAAAACTGGCCAGTCCGACCGATTTGGAGGCAAATCCAGTCCAAGCCGGCCCTCCAAACCGGAAATGACCAGTTCGGTACTGAACTGGTCGGTTCCGTCACTGAACCGGTCGGTTCCGTACCAGTCCGGTTCAGACCGATTCAAAGACCGGCTCCACCGGTTCACAAGCCTGGGCACTAAAAAAAATATATATTTTTTTCTTAATTTTTTTAATTTTTTTTTAAATTATTATTTTTCCTAGTTACTAACGCTACCCTAGGCCCCCTAAAGCTACTTAAACACCCCCACACCCTCTATTTCACTCACACTATTCATTCGAGTCTCTTGCAATTCTTGAGCTGAGTTCGATGAGGAGAATTCAAAGAGGTTTTTGTAGGGTTGTTCCAAGGGAGGTTTTTTGCAGATTTGAGGAGCTTATTGGAGTCTTGCAGAGTTGTTGGGTTGGCAGATTTTCGAGATACTTCAAAGATTTTTTTTTCCCAAAAATCTTTGGGTTTTCTTCAGTGGTTTTTGCAACTAGTGGAAGATTTTTTTAATTTGTTGGGGTTGCTACATAGTTGATTTCAAAAGATTTTGGAGCTGATTTTCTCCAAAATTTCAGAGAGTAAATCAAGGGCCATGGGAATCAAGCCATAATCCCATTGTATACTTGGATGCTACTCATTCTTCAGATGAGGATAAGGAGGACGATTAGGATGATGATTGATGATCGATGATTTGATCATTGATTTGTTGTAGTTGTAGCTTGTAGTATTGTAGGTTGTAGTATAATACAATGATCTATGATGTTATTTTGGACTATAAAGGCCTTTTAGAGCCTGCTTCTTGATGTTTGTAACATTTTAAGTTCAACGATGTTTTGCACTAAGTGTTATTTTGGTTGTATGCACTATTACTTGCTATATAAATGAGAACGTTTGCATATTTGTGTATAAATGGTTTGGATTCATATGGATGGACATGAATATATTTGTTTTTTCTTTAAAATATGAATATTTTATGTGTTTTTGGTAAATTGGTTTTTTTCCGGTTCCAATCCGGTTCCGACAGGTTCCCGGTCCACAAGGTTTTCCGGTTCTGATAACATTGATTTGAATAAAACTTAAACTTGATGGAATTCTTCTAAACTTTTTCTGGGTCTTGGAGATCTCATGTACTCTATCTCCTCCACAAATTTTGGGAGCTAGAGCACATCTGATGCTATTCCAACACCCCAAAATCTCAACAGTGTCAAGACCTTTCTATATAGATTCTCCTTGACGAGATGTTTCATTGATATATGGTACGCCCCATGGTTACTTCTAGTTTGAGAGAAATTTGAGTTTAAAGTTGAAGGCCCAGTTTTGTAGGTTAAAACCCTAGGGGTAGAGACATGACACCTTATTCACCAACGGTTGTCAATATATGACAGGGATACTCACCTAATCTCACCATGTATAAGTTGAATATTTTCAAGAATCAAAGGCACTAAACCAATCATTGACTTCACAACCAAGTAGGACAATATGCACTAAGCCAATAATTGATTTCAAATTTTAAATAGGATACTTAATCGTTAGTAATTATTATCTATTAATTATTAAAGGGTGCTTATTGATTTTTGACATAACATTAATAATATTTAATAGAGAATTCAGTCTTGTGCACCCTTATGTCCAACTCCTCATCATTAAAGCTAACGGCCAACTTACTTTAGACATAAGTTAATTAAAAAAAGATGAATAGGTTAATAAATGATGAAAACCCTAACTCTTTCAACATTCACATTACACTAAAAAAAGATGAATAAGTTAATAAATGATGAAACCCCTAACTCTGCCAACGTTCACATTACACTTGCCCCTTCTAAAGTTTATAAATATGGTATCATACTTTCCCAAAAGGTAATTATGAGATGTAACGAATTATCCTAAAACATTATGAAATTTTCGGTACTTTGGAGCAGTTAACGCAGGCATCAGAAGTAGGATCAGGCTTCGGTTCTTTCTTCCTTGATGGTTCGTTTTGTTGCAAATAATTTGATAAAGGACGCAGACCAAATCTGAAGTCTCATTACAGCTCAAATTCTTAAATAGTAGTGACAGTCTTGGGTCTATTTTCTGAAGCAATGATGAAATCCTGAACTGAGGTTTCTAAAGAAGGCTCATAGATAATATAACTCAGTCATTAAGAAGACTCTAAGGCCAGCCAAAATCCAACCTGAATTGTGAGTAAGAGTTTGTAGGGCTCAATTGACTTGCAGACCTGAAGTATGAAGAAAGATAAAAAAAATAAAATCCTGATGCACACATTACAGTGACGTATTCACTTCAAGATCAAATGTATGTTTATAGTATATACATGGTCAATATCTCTGTTTGAACCGAAATACAAAGGCTATGTTGATGCATCCAACGTACAAGGTAAGTTTAATTGCATTAATTATTTCATATTTGTATTTGTCCTGGCCTTATATGTGCAGGTAGAGAATCAATTTAGTGCTTCAGGTTGTGTCAAGGTAAGTCATGTGTTGTATTATATTTTTTTTTGGCAACAATTTTATGGTATCACATTTCATGTTTGTTGTTCCATTATCATTCTCTGGTAAGGCTTGTTTAGGGCTAGAGACAAGGTCTGTTTAGCATAATTCAAGCTTATGACAACAGTTGAGATAAGTCAAGAATTGGTATTGTGTTATGTCTCGTTAGGTCTCTATTGTAAGTAATTTCAGAAATGTCTAAAAGTCATAAGTCTGATAAATCACCATTTTAAGGACAGTATATGGGATCGCTTAGCTTCAGTTTTGTTAGGTCTGTCTAGGGTTTGTTTTAGGACTAATTTACAAGTATCAAGGTTTGGATAATATTACAAGAAGAATGTCACATGTATGTTTTATATAGCAATATTATTGTAGTCAATTTATTATTTTTGCACTAATCCTCTTTGCAAGAAAAGGTAAGTGTTTTGGTTAAGGCATTATACACTTTCATTTCTTTTGGATATTCGGGTTTCACTTGGGCATTGCAGGTCTTATCTGAGTTCAGGCATCCTCATCTATAACAGTACAACAGCACTGAACAATGGTGCAGTGGCATGAAGTGGAGATCAACCCAATGAACCACAAAGTGCAGACTTTATCCAAGAAAAGATCTTCCACATCACCTACAGCTATAGAAAAGGAAGCATGGAAGTGCAGCATCATTGAGAAACAAGATTGAAGCCTTGAAGATTATCAGCGCATCAAGAACAAGGGCAGTTCATCATCACTTCTACAGCAAATTCTAATCATCAGCAGTTGTCAAGTCTTGTAAGAGAGTATTTTGGTCAATTGAAGTCAAACAGTGTACATCTATGTAATTGTAAAAGTCTGTGTCATTACCTTGAGTTGAAGGTGGCAAATTTGGTTTGGGAAGATTGTTTTGATTTGTAATTGGGACAACGGCTCCTGGTTTGTCGAAACAAGGGTTTAGGTCCTAGTGTTATTGGTCAGTCAATGAAAATCATTGAAATATTATAATAATGTGGATCATTGTCCCTGGTATGGGAGTCCACACTTTTGTATTTAATTTTTGTCTCTATATGGTGGTATAGTGGTGCTAGGCTGGTGAATGAAGTCACCTTCAGGTTGGGGCATGTAAACACTTCAAGGTGGTAGGGTGGTGCTAGGGAGAGTTGTTGCTCACTTGGGCGTTGGGGCATCCTTTCAGCTGACCGCTGATAAACCCAGGGCGTTGGGGCATCCTTCTTGTGGGAGCAGGAGAAGAATGCTTTTCTAGAGTTCTAGAAAGTTGTAGCTTTCTTTTCAGTTGGGGCTGAAGATTAAAGAACTTATTAGAAAAGCGTTTGGTGGTTTTTAAATTTTGACCCGGAGGGGGTTTTCCACCTAAAAATCTTATGCCTATTGTCTCTATTTTTGCATTGTTGTTTACTACTCTTATTGAACAATAATAATAATAACTGAAGATTAACTAATGCTCTGAAAAAAATTATTAGAATGCTATTGTTAAGAAATATTGATTCACCCCCTCTCAATATTTACAACAATTAGTATCAGAGGTAGGTTCCTTCAGTAGCAGTTTAACAACTGGAAGGAGATCATGGAGTACACCAAGAATAGAGTTCCTCTATTTAATGGAGATAACTATGCACTATAGAGCAAAAAGATGCCGGTTCATTTACTTGCACAAGGATATGAAGTTAGGGAAATAGTCGAAGAGGGCAATAAAGCTACAGCCTAAAACAGATGAAAAAGGTAAGAAAAATATCGTAAATGATGCTA
Organism: Pinus albicaulis; assembly: GCA_034641835.2. Classification (NCBI taxonomy): domain Eukaryota; kingdom Viridiplantae; phylum Streptophyta; class Pinopsida; order Pinales; family Pinaceae; genus Pinus; species Pinus albicaulis. The sequence goes on from CM076574.1 coordinate 1,198,350,157, forward strand.
AAGCAAAGGATCTTAAGCTATTCGGTTGCAAGCCATGGGATAAGCTTCAAAATATATATGCAGGAGACTCGAAGGTCAAGGATGCAAAACTTCAAATTTACAGAGCTCAATTTGAACAACTAAGGATGAAAGAAGATGAGAACATTGCAGCTTACTTTCAACATGTACATGACATAACAAATGTGTAAATTTTCATAGATGTTCTATGCTTGATGCAACTTTACTTTTATCCCCAATATCAAACAGCGGTCACATAAACAAGAAAGTAAAAAGCTGATAGAACATACCCGTATATCGATAGAAGACAAGCCAAAAATTACACTTAACTTGATCAGCAAAATATATGTGTTGTGGTGTGTTGTGGCAGTCAACAGGATGCTTCAACCAGCAAAGTCTCAAAATGGTCAGCCAACTAGAGGTGTCACACAACCCTCTCGGACCGCTATACCAGTCAACCTAAAGTCAACGAAAGTCAACGTTGTCCCAGTCAATGGTCAACGCAAAACAGCAGCAGCAAAAAGTCAATGCAGCCCGATCAAAGTCAACGGTCAACCTCGATTTCAGTGCCAAAAAATGCGAACTAGAGAAATCAGAATTTTGACCAAGTTTGGGGTCTATTTGACCAAGCGTTGACTTTGGTCAAATCTACGCTAAAACCCTAGGTCGAAACAGAAATGTCTTTGTTGTGTTTTCCCACATGTGGAGAAGAAGAGACTCCAAGTGATGATTGAAACAATCAAATGCAGAGAGAGAATGTGTGATGATGAGATGAGTGAAAATGACCTCCAACGTTGACCTATGTATATCCATTAGTGAGGGTGTGTGACACATTTGTTGGGGCTTCAAACCTACATTTCAATTATGGCCGACCTTGCACATAAGTGGAATAAATTCAAAATAAATGTTTTTCTCATCAGATCAAGATGATCTTTAGATTGATCTTGCACATCTCTGAAAGAGGTGTCCAATAAAAATATTGGCATCTTCATCTGAGCATCACAACATGGAATTTGGACCTACTTGTCCAAAATTAACACTCCCTCTCAACTAGGGAGAACTCCATCCATCTGTGCCACCCAAACCATAGTTTTAAAACTCTGTCGTCGAGGCTCGGAACCGGCCGAGTTGACCGAGCCAAAGGGATGGTCGGTCCGACTCAATGGTAAAACCGGTTCTGCGGCCAGTTTGTGACCGAGCCGGTCGAGCCGTACACCGACTCCACCGGCTCGGTTACAAACCAATCGGCTCGGTCGAGCCAGAGTTAGCTCAGCCGGTCGCAGGCCCCAAAAACTCGCAAAAAATGGACTTCAAACCTGGTTTAAACTTGGTGTTAGGTTTTGGTTTGTCTATCTAACCTCTCCCCATCCTATTTAACCTACCCAACCCCTCTCAATACCTCACATCTATCTCATTGAATTTGCTTGAGCATTTGTGAGGAATTTGTGAAGAGTTGTGGAGTTGGTTTTGGAGCAGCTTTGAGGAGTCTTTTGGGCAGGCTTTGGAGCAGCAGTGAGGAGCTTATTGGGAGTTGGTTTGTTGGAGCTGCATTGAGGAGGCTAGAGGTATTTATTTTTTCTCTTCTAAAATTTGTCTTTGCTTGTTTTATTTATTTTGCAAATCTGAAAATGGTAAACATAGTTTTGGTGAAAGAAATGAACATAGAATGAATAGTATTTTTTTTGTTTTCATTTTCAGATTTAAACCTTTTCTTTCCAAGTCAAAAACTCAGTCCAAAATGGCCCCTAGAGTGAATGATGCTTCTTGGGCATATGCTGAAATGGTTGATGATCAAATGCACTGCAAATTTAGTAAGAGAAAAATTAACGGGGGTGGAGGGGGCATTCATAGCTTAAACTACATTTGGCTGGTCTTAGCGGCCAAATTACTCCATGTGAAGCACAAAACATTGGGGAAATTAGGAAGGAGTTGAAAGAGCAATTTCAGAAGTTTGAGGAAGACAAAATTAGACAAAAATAAATAGAGGCTGAAATTGGGAGGAAGAGAAATCTACAACACATGATGGCTGCCAACCCAAGTTTTGATTATGAGGGTTCTTCATCTATCCCTTGCACTGATGCATCAAACGCCTTTCGCTATGTTCCTCCCTCTATGGAGTCTATTTCTGAAAAGGGTAAGGGTGCAATGAGAAATAAGGGTACTATCAAAAGTTTTTTCATGCCCTGTTCTCCCTCTGATAGTGCACATGGTCCTAGTCCTCCAAGTAGAGGTCAAGTGCAACCCACTTTAGATGCTCATCGGAAAAAAGAAATGAGAGATGTTGCTTGTGATTACATTGCTAGATGGTGGTATGATGCTGATATTCCCTTCAATGCTACTCATTCACCATATTATGAACCTATTTTTGATGCCATATATGCTGTTGGAAAGGGCTTCAAAGGCCCTACTATGCATGAGTTAAGAGGATCTCTTTTGCAAAAAGAGATTATGTCCATTGATGATTATTTGAAAGAGTTCAAAAACTCATGGGCACATACAGGACATACCATCATGTCAGATGGATGGACAGATCAGAGGAACTATACCATCATAAATTTTATTGTCTTTTGCCCACGAGGAACCATGTTTCTAAAATCAATTGATGCATCTGATAGGGTGAAAGATGCACATTTGTTGTTTCATCTTTTGGATGATGTTGTTGAAGAGGTGGGGGTGGCAAATGTTGTTAAAATCATCACAAATAATGCCTCTAACTATGTTCTTGTTGGTAAATTGTTAGAGGAAAAACACCCAACCATCTTTTGGACCCCATGTGTTGCACATTACATAGACCTCATGCTTGAGGATATTGGCAAAATAGACTGGATCAAGAACACTATAGAGCATGCCAAATGCATCACAAAATATATTTACAACCACTCATAGATTCTACTCTGATGAGGAAAAACACAGGGGGCAAGGAAATTATCAGGCCTACCATCACTAGATTTGCAACACATTTTTTGACATTGCAATCTATGCTTGCCCAACGTAGAAACTTGCAAAAGTTGTTTTCTAGTGATGAATGGAATGAATGTCAGTGGGCTCGCATACAGGATGGCAAAGATGTGAAAAGGAAAGTCAATGAAGAAATATTTTGGAAAAAGGCAGTAGAGATTGTGAAACTTGCTGAGCCACTGGTTAAGGTGTTGTGCTTGGTGGATGGGGAAAGATTGGCTATCGGCTTCATTTATGAGGCTATGGATCAAGCAAATGAGCAAATAAGGGCAGCATACAAGGACAGCGCGGGTAAGTATGGGCCCATTTGGGCAATCATTGATCAGAGATGGAACAATCAACTCCATCACCCTATACATGCAACTGGGTATTTTCTGAACCCAAGGTATCATTATAAAGCTCAGGAAGCAAGAGCTTTCAATGAGGAGGTTAGAGATGGATTGATTGACTGCATTAATTGCATGATCCCCACAGAGAATGAGCAGTTGAAGATACACTATCAGATCACTGTGTTCAACCAAGCCACAGGTACCTTTAGCAAGAACCTTGCAAGGGAATCAGATGAGCCAGGTAAACAAAGAATTTCAATTTTCAAATTCATATTTTCATTTTTATTATTTTGTATAATTGTTTATAATTTCAATTTCAAAGTTGGATATAAATTGTGGAGTTAACTGAAACTCATTTTTTGCAGCACAATGGTGGGAGGCATTTGGTAGCCATTGTCATGAATTGCAAAGGTTTGCAATCTGCATTTTGAGTGAAACTTGTAGTGCTTCTGGGTGTGAGTGCAATTAGTCTGTCTTTGAGAGGATTCACACAAAGAAGAGAAACCGTTTGGGGCAAAAACGGTTAAATAATCTAATGTATGTCCAGTACAACCTCCGACTAAGACGCAACCAATTGCTGAACAAAAGACCTGACTCAGATCCCATTGTGTTGGAGAATATTGATCCAACATCAGATTGGGTAGTGGAGACTTGTCCACTAGAGTTTGACTCTGATGAGGATATTGGTGTGGGGATTGACTTCGATACACAGGTAGAGGCTATGCTCAATGTAGATCCACTAGTAGCAGACCCAGTCCCAAGCCCTCCAATTGCAGGCACAGGCACTTCCTCTAGTCAGCCACGACAGAGGTGCATAACTCGTCTATCTCAGGGTGGTAAGGGCAAGGCTATAGTTCTAGTTGAGGATGTTGATTCAGAGGAGGAGCGAGTGGTTTCCCCCTCTGGTTCAGAGTTTGAGGAAGAGGACATTGGCTTGTTAGATGTCTAGCAATAGTGATTATTCATGTTTTGTTGTGGAGGCCATTTAGAACCTCCTTGTTTATGTCTTTTGTTTTGATCTCTATCTCATCATAATGTATTGGACAGTGCACTGGGTGCAATTTTGATATAATGGATATATTCATGAGCCTACTTTGATCATATGTTGTCTTTTGTCTATATTGTAATGCTTTGTGTTTGCAAACATGAATAAAAATCTTTAAAATTATGTTTTTTTTACAAAAAAATTGATATTTAATGTATTTTTACAAAAACTGAGTCATTGAAACTGAACCAGCCGAGTCAATACAGAGTCGGAGTTGGAGTCAGAGCTGACCCTCGGCCGAATCGGAACCCCAGTCCGATTTTTAAAACACTAATCCAAACATCGTTTGTCATCCCGCTGTAACTTGGTTTGTTGGCTTCTTTATTTCAAAACAAAAGGGCGAGTCACAAAGACATCACTCCAGGCTAACAAATTCAGCCCAGAGGTTTGAAACCTCTATAGGACTCAAAAGAGTCACATACCAACCCGAAGTTGGTTAATCTGACCCGAAGTCAGTTGAAGGTTCGAAACCTCACTAGACTGGATCCCAGATCAAGTGGTTGGACACATGCCATCCTAGACATAGAGAGTACGGCAATCTTCGATGCGTCCATCGGTCTTTGCTACTGATCTCTAGCTTTTCCCACCTGATTGTCCAAATGAGAGGTACTTCCCATGAGTCCGGGACTCAATGGGTAGGATGCATACGGGGCACAGATCATGAGAGGTGAACCCAACTCAACATCAAAACGGTGGGGCAGAAGCACCACAAGGTTCGGCAAGCCTAACCCCGTGAGTGCTTATAGCTCCGAGAAGCTATCCCCAAAGCCCCCCAAAGCTCCCAGAGCTCATTGTCCAACAGGACCGTCAGCATAGGGTCCTTCCACGATGCCAAGATTCTCAGAGAAGGTTAGGAACTTGACCTTCCCCAAGGGCTTTGTGAGAATGTTCGCGACCTTGTCATCAGTTCCTATATGATCGAGTCTTACGACGCCTCGTTGTACCATATCACGGATAAAGTGGTACCTGATATCAATTTGCTTGGATCAATCGTGGAACACGGGATTCTCAGACAACAGAATCCCACTCTGGTTATCACAAAGTATCACAGTGGTATCTAGCACATGCCCGAACATCTCACTGAAGAGCTTTCGCAACCAAACTGCTTCACAACAGGCCATACTTGCTGCAATGTATTCGGCCTCAACAGTGCTCAAAGCCACCGACTTCTGCTTCCTACTCATCCATGATATCGAAGCAAACCCAAGTGTGAAGGAGCATCCCGATGTGCTCTTACGATCCACCACACTGCTAGCCCAATCGGCCCACACTGCTAGCCCAATCGGCATCAGTATATCCATGGAGTGTCACGCTCCCGACAGTTTATCTCAGCCCATAGTTTATCGTGCCCTAAAGATATCTCAACAAATTCTTGGCACCAACCCAGTGAATGTGATGAGGTTCAACCATATGTTGACTCAAAGTGTTCACTACAAAATATACGTTCAGACGGGTATTCACTAAGAACATCAAGGCCCCTACGAGTTGAAGATACTCAGTAGGATTTGCTAGCACAGGCCTAGCAGCGCTGCCACTCAACTTCTTAAAGTTGAGCTCCATCGGTGTCGACACGAACTTACAGTCCACCATTCCAAATCTTTCCAGAAGCTTCACAATATATTTTCCTTGAAAAAGGAAAATCTCGCCAGGTCTCTGCCAGACCTCCAGGCCTAGGAAGTAATGCATCCATCCTAGGTCCTTCATCTCGAACTCAGAAGCGAGCTCCCTCTTACACTGATGAATGAGAGGATCAGCACCTGTCAAGAAGAGGTCGTCCACATACAGCACCAAAATGAGAGGCTTTTCTCTATCAACCTTGAAGTAAAGGTTCGGATCAGCATTACTACGAGTGAAGCCCAGCTTCATCAGGTAGCTATCTATCCCCTGGTACCAAGCTCTGGGTGCTTGCTTCAACCCATAGAGGGCTTTCTTCAACCTGTAAACATGGGTTTCTCGATCCTGGACTTCGAATCCCAGAGGTTGCTCCACATACACCTCTTCCTTTATCGCACCATGCAGAAATGTGGTCTTCACATCCATCTGATGAAGATTCCATCCTTGCGTAGCAGCAAGGGCTAAGATAGATCGAATGGTGGTATGTCGAGCCACAGGTGCAAATATATCATCATAGTCTACGCCTTCCTTTTGAGAGAAGCCACAGGCAACGAATCTTGCCTTGAAATTTTCAGCACTACCATCAGATACATGCTTGATCTTATAGAGCCATTTCGAGGTGACAAATGTTTTGTCCTCCGGTCTCGGAACCACATCCCTGACATCATTCTTCATAATGGACTCATATTCTTCGTGCATAGCATCCTTCCAGACTTGATGCTTTACAGCTTCCTCAAAAGATCCAAGCTCAGATTGTACGATTGTACTCATGGTTTCTAGATACCCTTGGTATCTACTCGGCTTCTTGCTTTCACGGAATGTCCCCCTTAGGGCCATATGTCTCTCGACATCCTCGAGAGTGTCCCTGAGTCATGATGGTTTTCTCTTCATTGAAGGAGGTGGATCAATAGGGTCCATTGGCCCTTCAACATCGTGCATCGTCTCATCCTTTGGTTCTTCTTAATTTCCAGCTCTTGCTTCATGATCTTCCTCAGATCTCAGAAGATTGATTACTTCCCTCAGGGAAGCATCTTCGTCAAAGGTAACACCATGGCATATCTCCACTTCCCTTTGACCAGGCACATACTCTATAGGCCTTCGAAGTTTCGTTGTAGCCCACAAACACTCCCTTCTTCCCAGAAACATCCAGCTTGCTCCTCTTCTCCTTCGTTACATGAAAATAAACAGGACATCCAAAAACTCTAAAATGTGAGACGTCAGGTTTTTTACCAGAGAAAACCTCTTCGGATGTTTTGGAATACAAAGCGGAATGCGGGGATCAGTTTTGTTTGTACACAACAGTGTTCGCAGCTTCTCCCAATAGAAATTTCGAAAGACCTTGGTCACATAGCATGGCATGGGCAGCTTCCACAATGGTCCTGATCTTTCTTTCAGCAACGCCATTTTGCTCAGGAGTATATATGGTTGTGGTCTCCCTCTTGATGCCAGCTTCTCTGCAAAAGTTCTTGAACTCGTTCGTCTCATATTCAGTGCCATTATCGGTCCTCAATATCTTGATCTTCTTCCCTGTTGAATTTTCTACCAAGGCTTTGAAGGTACGGAACCACATGAAAGCCTCATCCTTCTTCTTCAAGAAGCATATCCAAGTTTTGCGAGAGAAGTCATCAATGAATGTCATATAATAAGAACATCCTCCCAAGGATGTCACGGGGAGCATACCAGACAGATCAGAATGTGCCAATTGCAAGACATCAGATGTCTTTGTGACACTTGAGGGGAAAGGTCCCCTTGTATTCTTTCCTCCAGCACAGCCCTGACATACACCTTCATGATTATTTGTGAACTCTGGCATCCCCGTCACCACTTACTTGCTTCGGGAAGGGTTTTGTAGTGAAGGTGCCAAAACCTCCGGTGCCATAGTTCAGTTTGTCGGATAGTATCACATGTCATTGCTCCCAGTGGACTTCCTCCAACCTAGTATAGTGTATCGACTCTAAACCCAATTGTGATAGCTTCCTTGAAACTCTTCTTCCAGATGCGCACCTTCCCATAAATGAATGCCACATTGAAACCTTTGTCTTCCATGGCCGAAATAGACACAAGGTTCTTCTTCAAATCAAGTACATATAGTACATCTTGCAAGCGGAGGACTTGACCTTGAGACAAGTGGAGGGTCACAGTCCCTGTCCCTTTCACGGGATATGTGGCATTATCTCCAAGGATAATTTTCAGATTAACATCCTTCTCAACCATATCAGAAAGTGATTCTTTGAACTCAGTGATATGACTTGAGGCACCACTATCTATCAACCAGACATCCATAGTGTTGGGTGGAAATGCAGCAGAGAGAGCAGATACAAGAATGAATTCATTTCTTTTATCATTAACAACATTAGATTTCTCATACCTGGAATTTCTCGACCTTTTGAAAGGTTGCCCATTTCCACCAGAGGGAGCCTTTCTCTTCCCTTTAAACCTATTGTTCCTTTGATTTCCATTCCTCCGGTTGTTGTTGTTATCATCATCATCAGGAGAATCCTTCTTGAAAGGGCATTCTCTAGCATAGTGGTCGGTCTTGTGACATGTGTAACATTTGCCTTTTTTTTCCTTGGGCCCTGCTCTTCGTTTGTTCCTCGGACCACCATTGTTCTTCTTCTTAGCACGAGCAGTGAAGGCAGCATTTCCTTTATTTTCATATTCCTTCATCCTTGTCTCTTCTTGTACGCACCTCGATAGTACTTCGTCAAAATCAGGTATCACATTGTTATTGAGAATGGTAGTATTGAATACATGCCATTCGGAGGAGAGACCTCAAAGTGTGGTGAGAACGATTTCTCGATCAGCGATTGTCTCCCCAATGGCCAAAAGATTATTTCTGATTTCAATCAAATTCATAAAATATGATTGGACGGATTCATCGCTGCCTTTCTTCAGATTCTTCAGTTGGTTCTTGAAGAAATGGACTTGATTTGCATTGTTGGCCTTGAACATGTTGACCAACTTATCATACATCTCCTTGGATGTGCCCAGCTCAAAGATCTAGGCTACCAGAATCTTATGAATTAAATCCTGGATCATCAGCTTTGCTTTGATTTCCCCCTTCTTATATTTTAACATGGTGGCAGCGGGTACAGTGGATGGAGGCTCTTGGATTTTACCCTACACATAGTCCATGACATCTTGGTCTTCCAACATAAGATCCAAAGTCATCTTCCAGGCATGGAAGTCTTCCTTCCCAGTCAATTTTTCATCAGCTTCAAAGCCATTATAGTTTGAGGTACCCATGCTCTTCTTTGGTGATTGCTACAAACTTGGGCTTTGTCTTCACGTCAGCTCTGATACCATGTAAATTTTCATAGATGTTCTATGCTTCATGCAACTTTACCGTTATCCCCAATATCAAACAGCAATCACATAAACAGGAAAGTAAAATGTTGATAAAACATACCAGTAGATCGACAGAAGACAAGCCAAAAATTACACTTAACTTGATCAGCACAATATATGTGTTACGGTGCGTTACGCCAGTCAACAGGATGCTTCAACCAGCAAAGTCTCAATATGGTCAGCCAACCAGAAGTGTCACACAACCCTCTCGGACAGCTATACCAGTCAACCCAAAGTCAACGAAAGTCAACATTGTCCCAGTCAACAGTCAACGCAAAACAGCAGCAGCAAAAAGTTAACACAGCCCGACAAAAGTCAATGGTCAACCTCAAGTTCAGTGCCAAAAAATGCAGACTAGAGAAATCGGAATTTTGACCAAGTTTGGGGTCTATTTGACCAAGCGTTGACCAAAGTCAATGCTAGTCAAATTTGCGCTGAAACCCTAGGTCGAAACAAAAATGTATTTGCTGCGTTTTCCCACGTGTGGAGAAGAAGAGACTCCAAGTGATGATCGAACCAATCAGATGCAGAGAGAGAATGTTTGATGATGAGATGAGTGAAAATGACTTCCAACATTGACGTATATATATCCATTAGTGAGGGTGTGTGACACATCTAGGGCTTCAGGCCTACATTTCAATTATGGCCGACCTTGCACATAAGTGGAATAAATTCAAAATAAATGTTCTGCTCATCGGATCAAGATGATCTTTAGATTGATCTTGCACCTCTCCAAGAGAGGAGTCCAATAAAAATATTGGCATCTTTATCTAAGCATCACAACATGGAGTTTGGACCTAGTTGTCCAAAATTAACAAAATGTCCTTAAAGGATTAGGAGAACCAGTTGACAAGAAGGTCATTGTTTGGAAAGTCCTCAGAACTCTTCCATCAAGATTTAATCCTAACGTTTCGATATTAGAAGATAGATCAGATTTAAGCAACTTGAGAATGGATGAACTACATGGGATACTTACAGCTTATGAAATGAGGATAGAAGAAGATGGTTCAATAATATAGAAACAGCAGTCACAACATCCAAGAAGACCGGGAAGGGAAAATAGACATCCAAACCTAGATCTAGATGTTGCAAAGAGTTAGAAGAAGAAAAAGAACTTTCAGATGAAGAATTTGCGTACATTAGAAGGAAGATGAAAAGAGGAACAGGTAAGTATAAAGCCAAACTTACCTTGTACAAGGCGAACAGGTAAGTTGTACAAGGGGGAAGATAGGCCATTTTGCTGCTAAGTGCCCTCATAAGAATAATGCATTTACAAAACGAAAGAAGGGTCAAAGAAATTTCAACAACCAAGGTAAGAAGAAAGGGTTTAAGAAAAACTTCCTCTCAATGGAAGATTGGTCCTCATATGAAGAAGAAAGTGACAATGATGAAGAAAACAAGGAAAGAGTATTATTTATGGCTAGGCATAACAAGATGGAAGCACCTGACAAAGAAGAAGATGAAGAAGAAGAAATCACTGAAATTGAATTTCAAAACGAAGTTGTCAAAGTTATAAAAGAACTCAAAGCAGAAAGGAAAAATGTTATTTCTATAGAATCCAAGTTGAAGGAGGTAAAGGAACATGCCAAGAATTTCAACAAAAGGAATGAAGAACAAATCATAAACCTCAGAGTAAAGTTAGAAGAAGCCAAAAGAATTGAAGAATCACTCAGGAATGAGTTAAAACAAAGCAACGAAGCAAGGGAAGAACTAGAAGCCGAAATAGTCTCTCTACGAAAGGAAGCAAACATGGGAAATGTCCAACAAAATCTTGCAAGTAGTTGTAGCGCATTGGATGAGTTCATGAGCAGTCAAAGGCCAAATCAAAATGAAGGACAAAAGAAAATTAAAAGTGACACAACTCCAAGAAGTAATCAAGAGACAGTTCCTACTCTAAGAAGGAATGAATACAAAAGACCATTTAGACAAGATAACTCATTTAGATACGCAAATTCGTTTAATGGTTATTGCTTTTCATGTGCTAACTTTGTACATATGGCTAGGGATTGCCAAACTTATAATAGGTACAATTATCAAAGATATTATCAATGGAATCAAAACCATAGAAGTAGGTATCCTAGAAGCAGGTTTGCAGGATCACATGACAATTTTCACCACGACTTTGACAGTAGGAAGTTTACATCGCATGAATGTTACAAATTCCATAACTATGGGCACATAGCTCGAGATTGCAAGTACAAAAGGGAATCCTCCGTGCAAGACAACCCTAACATCAGGTACAGAAAAGGACAACAAATGCAAGAAGATCAAGAAAATGAGAAAGTTTCAGCAATATTGATTTCAGGCTTTATAAAGGCAAAAGATCTTGAGTTAGCAACAAGTACATTCAACAATGACAAGGTTCAGGATCATCTAGCCAAAGAGTCGAGTGGTACATTATTTTGAAGGATCCAGCATGATGACTCCCTGAATATTGAAGAGAGGGAGTCTAAGCAGCAGCAGTAGTTGCACATTTCAAAATCAATCGTTTGTAGACTGACATAAAGGAATATTATAGGCAGTTTCAGCGACAAGAAAAGTTAATCAACAATACCAGTTCGTATGAAGCATAGTATGTCAAGCAAGCATTAAGAAAAAGCACTTCAAATCTGACAGGTTGCAAGTTGAGCATCGACGATTCATCCAAAGATTAGGATCAAAGAATGTACATTGGTAGTCTTATATATGTAATAACTTCCAGGCCAAATGTGATGCAGACAGATGGGCAAGTTGCAAGATTCCAAGGAACACCAAAGGAATCCCATGTCATTGCAGTAAAAATAATTTTCTGATATCATAAGGGTACAACATAATATAGACTATGGTATCCTAAAGGAAATGAGCTAACCATCGAAGCTTATACCGATACAGATTGCGTAGGAAGTGTTGATGATTGTAAAGAGCACTAGTGGAGCAGCCTTCTATCTAGGTGGCTGTCATGTTTTGTGGTTGAGCAAGATGCAATCTTCAATCACATTATCCACAGCGAAAGTAGAATACATAGCAGTAGCAACCGGTTGTAACCAAGTCCTCTGGATAAAACAAACATTGATGGATATTCAAGTGAAGTTTGATAATCTCATTCCAACCTTATGCAATAACACCAGGCAGCACAAAGAGCTACCCCGATCTTCCATGGAAAATTTGACATGGAAATTCATGGAATCTCGTGTCAAGATCTTTCTAGATAGATTCTCCTCAATGAGATGTTTCCTTTGATATATGGTACACCCCGTGGTTCCTTCTGGTTTGAGAGAAAATTGAGTTTAAAGTCGAAGTCCCAGTTTTGTGGGCTAAAACCCTGGGGGTAGAGACAAGACACCTTATTCATCAACGGTTGTCAATATATGACACAGATTCTCACCATAATCTCACCATGTAAAAGTTATCTAATTTCAAGAATGAAAGGCACTAAACCAATCATTGACTTCACAACCAGCTAGGACCATATGCACTAACCCAATCATTGATTTCAAATTATAAACAGGATCCTTAAGCGTTAGTAATTAATATTTATTAATTATTAAAGGGTGCCTATTGATTTTCGACATAACATTAATTTAGGAAGGGTAATTTATAATATTTAATAGAGAATTCAATCTTATGCACCCTTATGTCCAACTCCTCATCATTAAAGCTAATGGCCTACTTACTTTAGACATAAGTTAATTAAAAAAAGATGAATAGGTTAATAAATGATGAAAACCCTAACTCTTTCAACATTCACATTACACTAAAAAAAGATGAATAAGTTAATAAATGATGAAACCCCTAACTCTTTCAACGTTCACATTACACTTGCCCCTTCTAAAGTTTATAAATATGCTATCATACTTTCCCAAAAGGTAATTATGAGATGTAACGAATTATCTTAATACATTTTGAAATTTTCGGTACTTTACAGCAGTTAACGCAGGCATCAGAAGTAGGATCAGGCTTCGTTTCTTTTGTCCTTGATGGTTCGTTTTGTTGCAGATAATTTGATGAAGGACGAAGACCAAATCTGAAGTCTCATTACAGCTCAGATTCTTAAATAGTAATGACAGTCTCAAGTCTATTTTCTGAAGCAATGATGAAATTAGAACTAAGGTCTCTAAAGAAGGTTCATAGATAATATAACTCAGTCGTTAAGAAGACTCTAAGGCCAGCCAAAATCCAAACTGTATTTTGAGTAAGAGTTCGTAGGGCTCAATTGACTTGCAGACGTGATGTATGAAGAAAAATAAATAAAATAAAATCATGATGCACACATTACAGTGACGTATTCATTTCAAGATCAAATGTATTTTTATAGTATATACATGGTCAATATCTTTGTTTGAACCGGCGTTGGGGCGTCCCTCCAATGGGAGTTGCAGAATAATGTTTTCTAGAGTTCTAGGAAGTTGTAGCTTTCTTTTCAGTTGGGGCTGAAGATTAAAAAACTTACTAGAAAAACGTTCAATGGTTTTGACCCGGAGGGGATTTTCCACCTAAAACTTTTGTGCCTACTATCTCCTTTTTTGCATTGTTATTTACTGCTCTTACTGAACAATAATAATAATAACTGAAGATTAACTAATGCTCTGAAAAATTTATTAAAGTGCCCATTGTAAGAAATACTGATTCACCCCCCCCCCCCCTTTCAGTATTTCCAATAATACGGACATACCAAGCTTTAGAGGCTTGCTTCAAACCATATGCAGACTTCTTAAGTCGGAAAACATCAATCTTCTTGTCATGTACTTCAAAGCCCAATGGTTCCTCAACATATACGTCTTCCTGTAGTATGCCATGAAGAAACGCAGTCTTTACATCCATCTGATGAAGAGTCCATCCTTGACTAGCAGTGAGGGCAACAATAGATATAATAGTGGTATAGTTGGCAACAGGTGCAAATATATCATCAGTCTTCTCCCTATTTTTGGGAGAAACCTCTAGCCACAAACCTTCAGCTATATTTCCATCCGCTCCATGTTTAATCTTGTATAGCCGTTTCGAAGTCACAACAGACTTCCCTTTACGTCTCGGAACCACTTCCTACACATCATTCTTCTTAATAGTCTCACACTCTTTGGCCATAGCATCTTTCCAAACCAGTTCTTTCATTGCTTCTTCAAAGGTGGGAGGCCTGAAGACCTATTGTCAGCCTTATTTCCAAACTCTCCACTATTGTATGACCTGAAGACCTTGATCATTTTCCATGTTTGATTCTCTATCAATGCCTTGAAGTCTTGGAACATCTCAAATGCTTCGTCCTTGTGCTTCAAGTACAATATCCATGTCTTCTAGGAAAAATCATCCACAAAGATTATGTAGTATTGATAGCCACCCAGAGATTTTACCTACATGGGACCACATAAATCAGAATGAATGAATTGTAGGATATCACTGGATTTGGTTTTGCTAGAAGGGAATGGTCCTCTTTACTTCTTTCCACTAGCACATCCTGGACAGTCATCATGGTTAGATTGAACCTTAGGCATTCCAGAAACTAATCTCCTTACTTTATGTAGGGCTTCATAGTGTATATGTACAAACCTTTGGCACCACAGCTCATTTTGATGAGTGTTATCATCTACCAATGCTAGCAATGGACTTTCAATGACTCTATAGAGTCCTTCGATTCTAGATCCCAAGGTGAATGCATCCCTCATTCAAGATTCCATAGGCCATGTGAGGACCTATCCTCTTATGAAGGAAACTCTCATCCCTTTGTCTTCCAAGGCAGATATAGATACTAGGTCCTTCTTTAATCCTGGTACATACATAACGTCGTGAAGAAGTACAATTTCCCCATAATCTGAATGAAATTTGACATAACCAAAACCCTTCACAAGATAACTAGAGTTGTCCCCAAGAATGATCTAGAGATTAGTCACCTCTCAACCAAATTTGTGAGGACTTCATGATTCCCTAAGAAATGTCTTGAGGCACCACTACCTACCAACCATCACACAAATCTGAAGGAGAAGAACTAGAAAGAGCAGAAATAAGAATATATTCAGATTGAGTAGCGGCAACATTGTTTTCATACCTTGAATTTATTGATCTCTTTTGAGGACAATAGCCTTCTTCTATCATCTCCTCTTCTTTTATCATTAAACATGTTGTTGTTGAAGCCACAATTGTTATTGTAGTAGGACATTGGAGCATCTTTCTTTTTAGGACTGTCTCGAGCATAGTGACCATGCATGTGACAATTATAGCATTTAATATTCCTTAATCTTCTATTGGAGTCCTTTGATTCAAGGGCCACAATTGTTATTGTAGTAGGACATTGGAGCACTTTCTTTTTAGGACTGTCTCAAGCATAGTGACCATGCATGTGACAATTATAGCATTTAATATTCCTTAATCTTCTATTGGAGTCCTTTGATTCAAGGGCAAGCTTTGCTGAACAAGATGGTGCCCCTCTTCCTTTCCTCTTTTTGTCTTGTGCAACAAATGCAGAGGGATCTCCTTTGATTGCTTTTGAATCCTCCCTCTAGATATCACCCTGGATTCGTCTTGAGTGCACTTACTAACAAGCTCATCAAATGTCTGAAACTTATCATTGTTGCTTATAGTAGTAATGAAGGTTTCCCAAATAGGAGGAAAGCCTTGAAGAGTTACGAGCCCCAGCTCTCTAACAAATATAGGTTCTCTAGTGGTCTACAATTGATCCCTTCGTTGGGATATCCTCGTGACATATGATTGCACAATTTCCCCCATGTTCATCTTAATGTCCATGAGTTGATTTTTCAAGGAAAGTATGCGATTCAAATTATTGACTTCATACATCCCAACCAGCTTATAATAGATATCCTTAGCCTTCTTCAATTTTCTAATGTAAGTAAGCAAATGATCTTTCAAAGAATCAATAAGAATTTTCTTGGATTTGAGCTCACCTTTCTTATACTTGGCAAATCCCTCATCAAGAGGGAACTTGTCAAGTCCCTATTTAAGATGGAGCTTGGGTACATTCCTTCATGGAATGGATTGGTCATCCCTAGTTAAGAGGGAGTGACAGTTGTGAGACTTAGCAAATCCCTAATCAAGAGGGAACTTGTCAAGTCCCTATTTAAGAGGGAGCTTGGGTACATTCCTTCATGGAATGGATTGGTCATCCCTGGTTAAGAGGGAGTGACAGTTGTGGTTCTCTATCTCATGTGTCATGCCCTAGACCAGGACTAACAGTCATAACTCTTAGTGAAGGTCATGAGGAGAGATTTAGACACAACATTCTTGTCTTCACTTGGGATGAAAGAATGGAGGATTGGGTAAACATGTGGCATCCAATACTCTTTGAGGCTGAGTAGAGTAGTCGTAGAGGACCGATATTCTTTGAGGACTGGAAATCCAACATAAGAATAGTCTTGGTGGAACACACCGTGAGAACCCAGATGGGGTATGTTCTGAGAGAGATAATGATGAGGGTGTTTATACATCATTGGTCTCGCCAGCATTGTGCTCTGATCTTGTGGAGAGATAGAGTTGTTAGTCAAGGCCTTGCTATGTGACAATGTTGGTTGATATGATGCTATATAGATGGGTTACCTATCCGACTCTTCTTATGAGAATTCTTCATATTGAGAATAACCAAGTACCATTATGAATACCTCCCTAGTTAAGAGGGAGTGTTGAAAAGTGTAACTAGGGTCGGTCTTCATAATGACATGTGTAATTGTGATTTTATGTAATTGATGTAAAGAACAAAAATAAAATCATTATTGTAATGCTTGTCTCATGGGTTTCATAAGCAAGGAATTTTATTTTTAATTATGGCTCACATTGTGAGCCTTTAGGGTTTGGCATCAAGTCATGAAGTCTATTGAGTCAATGTCAAAGTTTAAAGACCCATTTGGGCATGTTACATATTGTAAAAGGAAATTTATTTGTGCCATAAACCATCCAAGACCTTGTCACAAAGTCACCTTGAAGTCGGCCTAAAGATGTTTCCAGAAAGGCATGTTGGCCTAGGCACCTATTCAAGTCGGCTTATTTTCGATGCACTGACTACTATAAATAGGGCAGCTCGACCTCATTTTAGCACAAGCAATTAAGTCAAGGTCTGAAGCAGGAAAGAAGTGTGAGAAACTCAAGAAGGAAGCCTCATCACCAAGCAAAGAAGAAGGGAAGCTACACGAACCATTTCAGTTATATTCTAGGGTTATTTCTTATCACACGTGCAAAGGAAGGAGGTAGAATCTACTAGAGAAGAAGCCAAGAAGTTTGCTATAAGAGTCGAGGTCTATAAGATCACTTGTGAAGTCGAGTCAAAGGAAAAGTCATCAAGTCGAATCAAGGAGACAACAATCCACATAGGAAGAGATTGTACACATAGAGAACCAGAATGAAAGGCCTTTCATTATCAACCTTAAAATAAAGGTTTGGATCAGCATTACTTCGAGTGAAGCCTAGCTTCATCAAGTAGCTATCTATCCTCTCATACCAAGCCCTGGGGGCTTGCTTCAACCCATAGAGGGCTTTCTTCAACCTACATACATAGGTGTCTCTATCTTGCACTTCGAACCCCAGAGGTTGCTGCACATACCTCTTCCTTTATTGAACCATGCAAAAAAGCAGTCTTCACATCGATCTGATGGAGACTCCATCCCTGCGTTGCAGCAAGGGCAATTATAAATCGGATGGTGGTCTAGCGGGCGACAGGTACATATATATCATCATAATTTATGCCTTCTTTTTAAGAGAAGCCACAGGCAACAAATCTTGCCTTGTACTTTTCGGCTCCATGCTTGATCTTGAAAAGCCATTTCGAGGTGACAACAGATTTGTCCTCTGGTCTCGAGACCACTTCCGAGACATCATTCTTCATAATGGACTCATATTCTTCGTGCAAAGCATCCTTCCAAACTTGATGCTTTACGGCTTCTTCAAATGATCCAAGCTCAAATTGTACAATTGTACTCATGGCTACTAGATACATTTGGTATCTCTTCGGCTTCTTGCTTTCACGGAATTTCCCCCTTGGGGCAGTATGTCTCTCGGCGTCTTCCAAAGTGTCCCTGAGCCATGAGAGTCTCTTCTTATTTGAAGGAGGTGGATCAATAGGATCCATAGGTCCTTCAACATCGGGCATCGATTCATCCTTCGATTCTTCCTGCCTTCCAGCTTCTTCTTCTTCTTTGTCTTCCTTTGAGCTAGGAAGATTTCTTACTTTCTTGAGTGCAGCATCTTCATCGAAGGTGACATCATGGCATATCTCCACTTCTCTTTGACAAGGCACATAAATTCTATATGCCTTCGAAGTTCCACTGTAGCCCACAAAGATTCTCTTCTTTCCAAAAGTATCCAGCTTGCTTCTCTTTTCTTTCGATACATGAAAGTAAAATGAGAAACATCAGGTTTCTTACCAGAGAAGACTTCTTCGGAAGTCTTGGAGTCCAGAGCGGAATGTGGGCATCTATTTTGAACGTACACAACAGTGTTCGCAGCTTCTCCCCATAGAAACTTCAAAAGACCTTAGTCATAAAGTTAGCACGAGCAAAAGAGCTTCAAGTCTCTCCAATTTACAGCCATCAGTGAGGGTGTGTGACACATCTATTGGGCTTGCAAGACTATATTACAAATCTGGCTGAGCTTGCACATGTGGAAAATAAAATCAAAATATATGTTCTGCTCATCCAAACAAGATGATTTTTAGATCAATCTTGCACCTCTCCGAAAGAGGAATCCAACAAAAATATAATCAGCATCATATTAGCAGTGCAACATGGAGTTGGACCTAGTTGCCCAAAATTAACATTGTGCCTCTCATCCTTATTTGACACACTTACTCGTGATTGTCAAAGAAGAATTTGAACTTGAGAGAGGGTTGCAGAAGATCGTAGAGAGAGACTTGGAGAGTAAGAGCAAAACTTTGTGAGCCTAGGTTGATTCACTGCTTCAGTGTTTTAGTGTTGATTTAGTTGAAGGGAAGGTTGATTCACTGTGTGCATCTGTTGCTGCTACTAGTGATCATCATGCTACAGCCTGTTCGAATTTGGGTGAACGTACTCATTCTCTTGATCTCTCATTGTACTGTATATCTTTGTTGAACATTTGATTTCTAATAGAAGAAGAATCTGGTTGGGTTTTCCACTTGTGGGTTTTGCCCCAGTGATTGGACCTAAATTCTTTGTGTCTACTTGTGTTCTTGCTAGTCTTCTATTTTGCATATGGTTTATATGGTGTATGCTCTATCTACAATTGCTTAATTAATATTTCAGAAGAAAGAAGTTTTGAAATAAGTAATTGTTGTAGCATAAAACATCAGAATTTCAACATCCACTACTCAAGCCTACTCTTCTTCAAACTATACAGATTCCCATATGTGCTCCAATTCCTCTTGCAACAAGAGGATGAAGTAACTTGAGAGAGGAGGCTCATGGCTAACTATTGTAGACGAGGGCATGTTGTTGCATGAGTTTCCCACCAAGAATAGGGCTTCTTAGCCCCCTATCTATAATAACATAATAGCCTACAAATCACGCAATGTCAGTGGAAATCTCTGCAAAGGCATCCTCCACCTCATCAAGGCATGCTCTACCCTGAAATATCCATCTCAATTTTGTTGAAAAATGTGTAACTAGGTTCGGTCTTCATAAGTATTTCATTCTTGTAAATCATAAAATGGAAAGAAAAATTATTATTATTATTTTGGAGCATGGGTTTCATGCTCAAGTTCTATTATTTCATAGGTCAAGCACCCATTGAGTGCTTTTAGGGTTTTTCCTAGGTCAAGAAGTCAAGAGAGTCATTTTCATAAGTTGAAGACTCCACTGGGCACATTGTAACTTGTAAAAAAAAAAAAAATTCTTTAAAGTATCAGAATACCGTCCAAGACCAAGTCGACCTAAATGAAGAGCCTGGAGCTGGGAAGTCAGCCTAAATGAAGAGCCACGTCCACCCTTGAAGAAGCCTATCTATAGAGAGGAACTCGTCCTCCATTTAGCACACTCACTCATCACTCATTATAGCTAAGAAAAGCAAGGAAAAGGCAACGAAGAAAATTAAGGACGAAGAAGACTTGTTTTGGGATACTCTCTCTCTCTCTCTTGCTATAGAAAACTAGGGTTTCTGCGCAAGACCTAGGCCATCCATCTTCAGGTTCGATCTTGGAGAAAAGGAGGCAAAGAGGTCAAGCGAAGGTCACCAACAGTCTCTCTCAAGCTCCAGGAGTCAAGGAAAAGCAAGTGAAGGTCAAAGGAGGCTATAGAAGAAGATCAAAGTTCCCACGTGTGGTAGCAGCAGTTGCAGTGCAGCAGAAATTTCGGATCTGCACTAGGAGGCCGAGAATCTTCCAGCAGGAGGTCGGGAAGGTGTTACTAGAAGAGATTTGATTGGGTTTGGCAAGATCGAAGTTGGCACATCATCTCAAGAGGTTTATATTTGTCTTGGAGGGTATTGGTCTCAATCGTAAGGTCATGGAATTCGCCAATTGAAGAAGCTATAAGGAAGAGAAGATACTTAAGGGTTTAATTGATAATTGCTTGAAGGATTCAAGGGTTACTTATATACTGTGTCATTGTTCTTATTGTTTTGGTAGTTGTTTGATGCTTCACACATATAATAACAAGGAACAAAGCTAATAAGTAAAAAGGAAACACGAGCAGTTATCAAGTAAAAGAGAATTAATCATAATCATTGCCCTATTGAATTCTCAACAAGGTATCAGAGCTAAGGTTGGCTAACGCCATCATGAAAATCTCCTCTTCATTGAAGAAGTTCATCAAAAAATGTTCAAAGGTAGCAAGTTATCTCAAGAAAGGTATCAAGGACACATGAAATCTCTTATTCTCTACAAAGGAAGAAGTAATCAAGGAAAAGGATGAAGGTCTCTTTTCGGCACATTCCAAAACGAGAGCATTTGGGTCATTGATAGTGGTGCATCTATGCACATGACAGGTCATCACACACAATTGAACACTTTATGAAAGGGAAAATATCTTTATTCACTGGGACTTGGAGATAACAAGAACTATCTCGCAAGAGGCATTGGATCAACTTCTATAGAGCTAGAGAATGGAAGCAACACTCACCTCAACGACATTCTATTTGTTCTAGGTTTGCATAAGAACTTGCTTTCAATTTCAAGTCTAGAAGATAAAGGTGATAGAGTAGCCTTCATTGATGGAAAGGTTGTTCTATGGAGTAAGGACTCAAGTATAGACAATGCTAGAGTCATTGGTATTCGAGAAGCAAGACTTTACAAGTTGATATCTCCTCTAGCTAAAATCTTGGTTCACATTGAAATTATCCCATGTGAATTATGGCATAGAATATTTGATCATCTTCATTTCAAGATCCTCCCATCTCTAAATAACATAGTAGATGGAATAACTAAGTTGAATGAAGATCATTAAAGGGGTATGTAAGGGATGTGCATTAGGGAAGAATACCAAGAGACCATTTGGAAGCAGTGCTACGTGGTCAAAAGAAATCTTGGATCTCATTCACTCTGATATATGTGGCCCTATGACTCTTAAATCACTTGGAGGTCATCTATTTATGTCACATTAAAAGATGACCATTCAAGATAGACCTAGGTTTACTTGATTAAAACCAAGGATGAAGTATTTACAAAATTTCAAGAATACAAAGTTGAAGTAGAGAACCTTACAGAAAGAAGCATCAAGATACTAAGATCCCTTAATGGAGGAGAATATAAATCTAGCATTATAGCATGGAGGAGATTATAGCATTCTGTAAGGAATTTGGGATTAATAGGGAGCTGATAGTCCCAAATAATCCCGAGCAAAAGGGTGTGGCAAAACGAAAGAACTAAGCCATTGACGAAAGTGTAAACGCGATGTTACACGATCAAGATCTACCAAAGTTCCTATGGGGAGAAGCTATGAAGACAGCTGTATACATTCAAAATCGGAATCCCCACAGGTCACTAGACAACAGGACTCCTGAGGAAGTATTCACTAGGAAGTAAGCAATTGTGGATCATCTTTGTATCTTTGGGTGTCCCTTAAATATTCATATACCAAAGGACAAAAGAAAGAAGTTGGATCCCTCAGGCATGAGAGGAAAATTTGTTGGTTACAGCAATTCCTCTAAGGACTATAGAATCTACATAAAGGAAGGACACCATATATAAGTAACTAGAGATGTCATATTTGACGAAAGTATTGCTTTCAAGAAATCAAGGAACTTCCCATGGACTCTGATGACGAAGAACTTCTAGTATTTGAAAAGGAAGTTAATAGAGAAGAAGAAGAAACTCATCATGAAGATGAGGGTCCCAGTGAACCTGTTCAACCTGTGGTACTCCCCAAAACAAGTAAGAGACCAAACTAGTTGAGATCTATAATACTTGATGCAGAAGGTCATGGGGCAGCGAAAGGCTTATTTAGGAAGACTAAGAAACCGAAGAGATGTTCTGGGTATGTTGCATATATGACAAAACTAAAAGGAGAGAACCATCAACTTTTGAAGAGATTGTCAATCATCAGGAATGGAAGGATGCCATGAATGAAGAGTATCAATCTATAATGAAGAATGGAGTTTGGGAGATCGTACCAAGGCCCAAAGACAAATCTGTGGTAACTTCCAAATGGATCTACAAGATCAAACATGCAGTTGATGGAAGTATCGATAAATACAAGGCAAGATTTGTGGCTAGGGGTTTCTCTCAACAAGGCGGCCAATATGAAGAGACAATTGCTCCAACATCAAGGTATACAATGATTCGTTAATTGGTCTCTCTGGCAGCATCAATGGGATAGATCATTCATCAAATGGATGTCAAGACTACGTTTCTAAATGGAATTATAGATGAGGAAGTCTATATAGAGCAACCCTTGGGATTTGAAGTCAAAGGCAAGAAGGCACATGTTTGCAGATTGAAGAAAGTATTATATGGCCTTAAGCAAGGACCAAGGGCATGGTATGCTAGAATGGATGCATACCTACAAAGAATCGGATTCACAAAAAGTTTTGTTGATCTGAACCTATATATCAAGGTTGTAGATGGAGAACCTGTAATCATTCTTTTGTATGTAGATGATCTTCTCTTGACAGGAGTAGAAGGTCGAATTGAAGAATGCAAGAAGCAACTAGCAGCAAAATTCGACATGAAGGGTTTGGGGCTGATGCATTACTATTTTGGATTAGAATTCTGGCAAGGACCTGATGATATTTATCTAGGTCAAGGAAAGTGCGTGATCAATATGTTAAAGAGGTTTGATATGTTGGATTGCAAACCTATGACCATTCTAATGATCATTAACTTGAAGAGACTAAGGAGTTTCGAATGGAGCCTGGTGAATCCTTCTCAATATAGACAATTGTTGGATTACCAATTTACTTGGTGAATACCCAACCAGACATATGTTTTGCAGTAAACATCCTCAGCCAATTCCAAGTGGAGCCTAAGCATGATTACTTGATAGCAGCAAAACATATACTGAGATATCTACGAGGAATTATCCCCTACAGTTGGAAATATGATAGGAGGAATGATGTCGACTTGGTTGGATATACAGATTCTGACTGGGGAGACAGTGAGCAGGATGGAAGGAGCACTACTGGAGGATGCTTTAGTTTGGGATCCTCCATGATCTCATGGATGAGTAGAAAGCAAGACACAATTTCTTTCAATAATGTTGAGGCTGAATATGTTGCAGCCTGTGAAGTAAGCAGATAAGTGGTATGGTTAAGGAAGTTGTTATCCAACCTATTCGAAGGACCAATGGACCCTATAGTGATACATTGTGATAACACCAGTTGTATACGTGTGTCTGAAGACCCAGTATTTCATGGAAAGACAAAGCACATAAACAATAAGTATCACTACATTCGAGAGCTAGTTCAAAATGGTGTTGCAGCTACAGTATATCTCCACTGATGAACAAAGCTAATATATTGACGAAATCTCTTCCTAACAAGAAGCTTGTGTACTTCAGAGACAAGCTTGACTTGGTTGATATATCCTCTCTAGTTGAAATGGAGAGATAGGCACATCATTCTTGTCTTCACTTGGGAAGAAAGAATGGAGGATTGGGCAACCATCTGGAATCTGATACTCTTTGAGGATGTGGCAGGGCAACGAAGACAAGAGTAGTCGTGGACCGATATTCTTTGAGGACTAGCTGTCCAAGACAAGAATAGTCCAAAGAAGGTCATACTCGGTTGACACTCGAGTGGAGTATGTACCTTGAGAGACAATGATGATGGTGTATATAAATCATTGGTCTAGCCAACATTGTGCTCTGATCTTGTGGAGAGATAGAGCTGTTAGTCAAGGCCTTACTACATGACAATGTTGGTTGACATGATGCTAGATAGATGGGTTAGCAATCCGACTCTTCTTATGAGATCTCTTCAGATTGAGAATGTACATGTACCTTTTATAAATTATGAATACCTCCCTAGTTAAGAGGGAGTGTTGAAAATGTGTAACTAGGTTTGCCTTTCATAAGTATCATATGTATTTTTTATTCTTGTAAATTATAAAATGGAAAGAAAAATTATTATAATTATTTTCAAGCATGGGTTTCATGCTCAAGTTCTTTTATTTTATAGGTCAAGCACCCATTGAGTGCTTCTAGGGTTTTTCCTAGGTCAAAAAGTCAAAAGAGTCAGTGTCATAAGTTGAAGACCCCACTGGGCACATTGTAACTTGTAAGGAAAATTATTTTTGTCTTTAATGTGTGGGAATACCCTCCAAGACCAAGTCGGCCAGGCAGCTGGCAAGTTGGCCTAAATGAAGAGCCACATCCACCCTTGAAGAAGCCTATATATAGAGACAATTCGTCCTCCACTTGGCAGCACACTCACTCATCATTCATTCTAGCGAAGAAGAGCAAAGAGAAGGCAATGAAGAAAAGGATGAAGAAGACTTGTTTTGGGCTACTATCTCTCCCTCACGTACTACACAAGACTAGGGTTTCTACGCAAGACCTGGGGCATCCATCTTCAGGTTTGATCTTGGAAAAAAGGAGGCAAACAGGTCAAGCGAAGGTCACCAAGGGTCTCCAGCTCCAGGAGTCAGGGAAAGGCAAGAGAAGGTCAAAGTATGGCTCTAGTAGAAGATCGAAGCTCCCACGTGTGGTAGCAGCAGTTGCAGTGCAGCAGAAATCACAGATTTGCAGTAGGAGGCCAAGAATCTTGCAACAGGAGGACGAGAAGGTGTTACTGGAAGAGATTTGACTAGGTTTGGCTAGATCGAAGTTGGCACATCATCTCAAGAGGTTGGTCTTGGTCTTGGATGGTATTGGTCTCAGTCGTAAGGTCATGGAATTCGTCAATTGAAGAACCTATAAGGAAGAGAAGAGATTTAAGGGTTTTCCTCTCAAGAGGAGCGGTTATCGCCCTGGCTTGCAGCCTATATACTGTGTCACTGTTCTTATTCTTTTGGTAGTTGTTTGATGCTTCACAGATATAATAATAAGGAACAAAGCTAATAAGTAAAAAGGAAACACAAGCAGTTATCATGTAAAAGAGAATTAATCATAAGCATTGCCCTATTGAATTCTGAACAAATGCATCTTTCTTCCCCTATGAAATCTCACCATCCATGTGAGGAGGGAATCTACATGAAGCTCCACCATTCAGCCACTCATGGTTGTAGTATTTTAGATTTAATGAGTGAACCAATCAATGCAAAGGTGTGTGATTCTTGTCCGACCTACTGACAAGAATATCCTGTAAGGTGGTGAAGAAAGCCTCTGCTAATGTTTCATACTTTGGGCACTCACTCTGAAAAATAATGGTCCTCACAAACTCAATCCCATCCCTCATGAACCTCCCCTAGGATGGGTTGCTTTGTATCCGCAAATCACAACAAAGCAATGATAGGGTCCATGATCTTAATAGTAATATCTACCCTCTCCAACCAAGCATCATCTAATGTTGTGTCCTTGACTCTTTTTGAGGTTGTCTGGTCGCTCTTTCTCCAAAAAGACCAAAACTCTGAAATAACCATGGACCCAAGAGCGGTCTTGACCTTCCTCAACCTCTTCACCATGATGAATGCAGATTCAAACTGTGTATCTGGAATCTTCAACAATGATAGATGTGTGTACTTTGTGTAGATTGTGAGGCATTGGTATGATTTTGTATAAAGTTGTGGATATGTCGTGCATCCTCAATAAGGGTTCCAATCAAGGTACACAAGAAGCAATAGATTTAAGTGCTAAATTCAAGGAATGGATGATGCAAGGTGTCCAAAATACTTTTGGATATTTAGCTTCCACAATCATGCCAACAGCCTTGCAAACAAGTGCATTGTTTGTAATGATTTGCACACAAGAATCAACATCTACATTTGCAATAACTTCAGTGAACAACTCATCCATATATTGTGCATCCTTGTATTTTCCAAGAACATCCACTGCTTTGAAGAAAACTGGTCCATTCAAGGAAGAAGCCATGAAGTTGATGAGTGGATGGCGTGTTGCTTCTGTACATCCATCAAAAACAATACTAACCCTAGATTTTGGCCATGTTGATTTAATAGCCTCAAGCATTTTATCCACCTCCTTTGTCCTACTCAACAATGTAGTTCTAAACCTCTATGAAGGAGGCACATACCCCGATGGAGCCCCTTGAATTACAGTTTGGCACATCTCAATAAATAAAGGTAATTGTGCAACATTAAATGATATGTATCAATCTCTTCTCGCCTCTCTTGCTGAAATATGTCGTACATTGGACCAAGTGCCCTCCTTTTTGTTGCTTGACATGCACCCCCATAGGAACTCCCTAATGGATAACTGGCAGTGGCAATGCTTTTCCTCAAGAATGGAAGGGGACCCTCATCCTTGTTTTTCTTATATGATACAACCACCATTACCACACAAACATTGGCCTCTCTTTTTAGTTCTTTCCTCTTAAGATACAATCACTCCAAAACATGCTCCAATTCCACAAGATGGTAATCCCAACAAACGTGCTTTCACACAAAAATAGGTGCTCTTGAATTGAGTGTTGCAAAAGTTGCATTTCCAAAGAACATTGCCTCCTCCCTCTAACTTGTTGTTTGGCCCTTGATCCCTTGAACATACTTCCACAAGGGACATTTACTTTCTTGAGTTTGTTGTCATGCTAAATTAATGTTTCTCTCAACATTTGAAGTTGTTGTTGCAACCCCACTTCCAACAGATGGAAAGCTGGCAAAACATTATCAAATTGAAAGAGGGGGAGCACTACCAATGGGGATTTTCCTCCCCTTTTTTTGCCCCTTCCTTGTTGCCCTTGATTGAGCCATGACTATTGTAAAAATAAATAAAAAATGTAGACAAAATGACAGGCAAACTGTTGTAGAAAAATTAGATATAAATGGAAAACATGTTTGTCTCCTTTGTTGGTCACTCGTATAGTCCCACAGCTCCAAAACCACAACTGCAAATCAGCAAAAGCGGCCCAATTCTGGCTTTTATCAAGCCCGCGGGATACTTTTTCACGGACACATGTCTGAAAACTGTGATTTGTTGTGGGAGAAAATCAGACTCTTGTAGGGCACTAATCCCTATTTCGTGACACGATCTAGCTTCGAATCAACCATGTATCCCTTGAGAATCATGTCTAGTATGATGGATTCGTGACACATGAAGGGGGGGGGGAGCAAATCCAGTGACTTAAGATGGAAGTGTTGAAAAAGAAAAGGCTTGGCTAGTTACTAAAGGATTCTCTCAAGTTGAAAGAATTGACTACATTGAAACCTTTGCCCTTATTGCCAAAATGAATTCCATATGCCTTGTTCTATCCCTTGCTGCCTCATATGCATGAGAGGTCCATCAGATAGATGTTAAATCTGCATTCTTGCAGTGGGATCTACAAGAAGAAATCTCCATGGAACAACATCATGGCTATGTTCATAGTGACTCCAACTTTATTTGTCGGCTTAAGAAATCTCTCTATGGTCTTAAACAAACTCCCCGAGCTTGGCATGCAAAAATGGATAGCTTTCTTTGTGGCATCAACTTCTTTGGTTGTCATACTAACCCTATTGTATTCACCAAGATACTTGCAAGCCATCTCATAATCCTTTTTATTTATGTTGATGACCTTATCCTCACTAGTAGAGACACTAAACTTTTACACCATGTGAAGTCAAGCCTTGAAAAGAAGCTTGAAATGACAAACTTGGGAAATATGCATTATTTCCTTGGCCTCCAAGTCTTGCAAACCAAGGAAGGATTTTTTCTTTCTCAATCTAAGTTCCATGTGACCTCCTTCACCATTTTCACGTGGGATATTGTAAACCAGACCCTTCTCCCTTTCTGTCTGAAGTCAAACTTACTGCTACCAACACTACACCCGAAGTTGATGCCACTCTGTACTATCAATTAGTTGATAACCTCTTATATGAATATCTAACTCATGCTTGTCCTAATATTCCCTTTGTTGTTGGTCTTCTTGCCTAGCATATGCAAACACCACATAAATGTCATTGGAAAGCAACAAAAAGTATACTACGATATATTTGAGGCATATTTCATATTGGTTAACATTACAGTTCAGGAGGGATCATTTGTTGGTTGGTTTCACTAATTCAAATTGGGTTGGCAAGCTTGATCATCGAAAGTCTACTGTAGGTTATGTTTTCAATCTTCGTTCTAGACTTGTCACTTAGGATTGTAAAAAGTTGTTGGCTATTGCTCTTTCTTCAGCAAAAGCGGTGTACAAAAAAGTGATTAATGCAAGTCAAGAAATCTTGTGGCTGTGGCAAATCCTTTTCGAGTTTGGATTCCAACAGTAGCATCTGACAACCCTCTAGTGCGACAATTAGAGTGCCATCAACACTGCCAAATATCAAGTTCAGCATTAGTGCAACAAACACAATGAGCTACAAATGCGCTTCATCAAAAAACTCATTCATGATCGAGTTATTGAAGTGTAATTTTATCCTACATATGATCAAGTTGTAGACATTTTCATAAAGGCTCTTACAAAAGTGAATTTTTCTAAACTTTGATCTGTGTTAAGAGTTTAGAAAGTTGTCATTAAGGGTGGATAGGCTCAAGTGCCTTCTTCAGTCTCTTATTGTGTCACCGTTGTAAATCCTTCAATCTTACTCCAAGTTGTTCTCAAAGGGTGATGTTAGGATATTTAGACAGTTAGGAATAAGTTAAATTCAACTTAGTCTATTGTGTCTATTAGGTAAAAGTCTGTTTCTTAGTGTTTTTCTTTACCATGCATTAGTTGCATTGTAATCTGTGTTGAGATTTTATGTATTTGGGGTAGCATCAGTTGTGCTCTAGCTCCCAAATTTTGTGGAGGGACTAGAGTACACTTGATCTACAAGACCCAAGAAGGGATTTCGGAAATTTCATCTGGTTTGGGAGATATTTAATTAATTATTTATTTTGATGTATTTCTTAAGTCTAAACTTAGGAAAATGAAATAATTAAAGTTAATTAAATTAAACATGTGATGAAATTGTCTTAAGTCACACGGATCAAGCCTTCTTTTAATCTTAGCCATTCATTCAAGACTCGATCATGGTCGTTGGTTTCCCAACGAGAAAAGTATAAAGGAAAGGCTTGGGGTCATTTGTAAAGACACAGAGTGGCAGAGCACTGAAGTTAAGTTGAGATTCTAGGACGAGTTTGCTAAGAATTCTCAAAGTTGTTTCAGCTATAGAGGAGAATTTAGACAAATCACTGTAATCGATCCCGGTGTCTGTCCTACGACGAGAGATCAACTCGGAAGGCGGCGTAAGAAGCCGGGAGAGCGACGGCGAGAGAGGGCGGCAACTTTGTTTATGTGTGCATGTAGTTTTTCTAGATCTGAATTGGTGAAGGTCTATTATGTGTTTTGCTTCTATATTAATCTGAATTTTCAGCTTAATAACTTAATTAAGTAGGAGAAGCATAACTAGATCTAACAGTGGATTTTTGCATAAGTGTAACATTCAGAAATTTTCACATGGTATCGGAGCAATTGCAGATCTAGGAGGGTCACCAGCAAAAGACTGAAGGTTCTTGTCGCAGAAAGCAACAGGAAAAGTAGCAGAAGGGCAGATCTGAAGGGACAACGCAGTTTTCAAAGCAGCAAAAGTTGAGCAAGGGGCGAGGGTGACGCAATCTACTGGCGTCTCACGGCGGGGGCCCACGCAATCCTGCTCAGAGAGGCGGCGCATAGAAGCAGGAGAGGGATTGTCTGAAGCTAGCCGGTGTGGCGCAAATACGAGATCTGTCAAATCTAGAAGAGCTTGAAGCATAGCGCGAGAAATTCAGAAGGAGTTGGTGGGGTTAAATCATAGTGTTAAAAACCGGTCGGTCTAAACTGGAAATCGGTCAAACCTGTCAGTTAGACCATTAACCGGTCCAAACCGGTTGCAAAACCCGGTTTAACCTTGCACTTGCCTTAAATTTCCAGTTAACCAGTGATGACCGGCCAATTAAGGACGGAATCGACCGGTTTATGGATAAACCGGCCGGTTCCATCCTTAACCGATCGGTCAGCACCTAAGTTGCTGTAGGGACCCACAGACGGCCAACAAGGATTAGGGCTGATTTGGAAGGAAGGGGAGGGTTGTTTCCCTCCAAAAACACCCTCCCCAATCCTTTATAAGCAGGGGCTGCCTCTCCTTTGTCTCACACCATCTCATTTGCAATTTGTGAGTTTGATTGAGAGCTTGGACGGTGTTGAGTGTTTGTTGGAGCAGTGATCTTGGAGGCTTGGAGTTGGAGTTGGAGCTATCTTGGAGACCCTCTCCAATCCTTTATAAGCAAAGGCAGCCTCTCATTTATCTCAAACCATCTCATTTGGAGATTTTGTGAGTTTGATTGAGAGCTTGGAGAGTGTTGAGTTTTTGCTGGAGTAGTGGAATAGCACAGAGTTTGAGGCTTGCTACTTGAGCTAAGTAGTAGCCATCATGCCTCCAAAAGGCAAGGATACTGCATGGGCTCATTGTGATATGATTGATGGCAAAATGATTTTCAAATATTGCCAAAAATCTATTGCAGGAGGGGGTATTTACAGGTTCAAGCAACACTTGGCTGGGATAGGAGGCCATGTAAAGCCATGTGGAGCACCAAATGAAGTAATAGGGCTTATTAGGGCAGAATACCTTCAGAAGTTTGAGACTCAAGTCACTGAACCAATAGAGAAGTTTGTGACTGGAGCAGTTGCAAAGTTTGGCAGTCGAGAGTCGAGAGACTCAAGTTCAACCAACTGAGTTTGAACTTTGATCATGATTAGAAGTTTCAACTTTCAAGTGATAATGTTGATCATTAATTAGAATTTAGTAATATCATATATGTAGATTTGTAGTAGACTATCAATGTACTATGTAGGCCAATGGCCTCAATGCTCATAGCTTGTAGCATTGTTTTCGGACTTTGTGGGTCATTTGGAGCCTCATTGCTTATGTATTTTTTCGATGATATGTATTGCACTCGGTGCCATTTGGATATATTCACCTTTACATGG
Organism: Pinus albicaulis; assembly: GCA_034641835.2. Taxonomy (NCBI): domain Eukaryota; kingdom Viridiplantae; phylum Streptophyta; class Pinopsida; order Pinales; family Pinaceae; genus Pinus; species Pinus albicaulis. Next base: position 1,198,381,801 of record CM076574.1, read on the forward strand.
TATATAAATGAGCAAAATTTGCATATTTTGTCTCTATTGGCTTGGAATCATGGTTGCAAATCTTAAAAATAGTTTTTTTAATTAAAAAATAATTATTTAATGTATTTTTTTAAAAACCGGTTCGTTTAGACCTAACCAGTACCGGTTAGACCGATTCCGGTCCAATTACCGGTTCATTAGGTCCACCGGTCCAGTCATTGGTTCCAGTTTTTAATACTATGGGTTAAATTTCTGAAGTTTTTAGATTTTTAGCCTAAGCACAAGTGACAAAGAGCAGGAGGATATCAGCTTCTCAGAGAGCTTCTAGCCAAAGAAACTTGCAGATTGATCAGAGGATCAAAGAGAGATGAATCATTGTTTATTTGGCAGACTTCCGAGAAAGGAAATCAGTTGTCAAAGGGCGCAGAAGGTGCATGTTTCGCCAAGGGCCTTAAATCCAGTTCTCTAGCAAAAAGAAAGGGAAGCTCTGGCACATTTCTACGCAGATGGTTCTTCATGGACTGCGTGATCATGACAGATTGGATGGTCTTTCCAACTTCTCAGTTTGGAAGGCTAGGATCCTGATAGTCCTAGAGGCATATCATCTAAGAGACCATGTAGAGCAAACTCTGGCCACACCGACCGATGCAGATCTCCTAAGGAAGCATAATGAAGCTGCTGGGCATGCCAAACAGCTAATCATGGATGGAATTAAGGACCATATTGTCCCACACATAGCTGAAAAGAAGACAGCTAATGAAATGTGGAAGGCCTTAACTTCCCTATATGAGTGGAAGTTTGTCCAAAGGAAGATGTTGTTGGAGACTCAGATGAGGTCATTCATGACGACCAAGGGAGAAGACATGGAACATTTCCTCTTCAGATTGCAGTCGATCAGAAATCAGTTGACTGCAACGAGTGCTAAAGTGGAAGATGAGGTGATGGTCAGGACTTCTCTCAATGCAGTCAGAGATGAGTGAGAAACCTTTGTCCAAAGAATATTGGGCAGAGCGGACCACCCAGATTGGGACAACTTGTGGGGAATTCTGCATCAAGAAGAACTCCGCAGAATCACCAAGAAGCAGTACAGCTCTGGATTGAGCAAAGTGAAGAAGGAAGATGAAGAAGATGCAGCCTTGGCATCAAAGAGGCAACATGGAAAGAAGAAGAAGGATCTGTCAAAGATCAAGTGCTTCCAGTGTGGTGAATTAGGACATTTTGCCAACAATTGTCCTCAGAAGAAAAGGGACAAGGAAGCTTCTTCTTCCAAGGTTGTTGTGGCAGATGATGGGTCGGAAGATGATGCAGCCATGAGCACTCATGAACCACAAAAGTGGGGCGACATGGATCTGTAGAGGAGCTACAGAAGGGTGGCAGGATCCTTGAGCAACTCATCCCTTGGATCACATCCGAGCTACAGGAGCCTTAAGACAGTAGTGGGACAAGTGGAGCAGTGGGTGCATAGATCACGAATGAAGCAGAGGTAGATCTGAAGGTTGGAAGAAGCAGCGCAGTGCAAATGCAGCAGCAGCGTAGAAGCAGATGCAGCGTAGGGGCTTATGTGACTTCAGCAACGCAGAGCAAAGCTGCAGCAATGTGGAGGCTTCAGGAGGACAGCGCAGCATAGCAGCAGCGTGAGGGATTTCAGCACAAGGAGCTGATGTGACTTCACCAGTGCAGAGGGAGTCTGCTTACGCAGTGCAGAGTTGTTGCAATGCATCATCCTTTAGATGCCAGCACAGATCAGCAACCTATGGAGCTTCAGTGATGAGGATGCAGCCCAATTGACTTGTCTGTCAAAGATTGGGCAGGAGATTCAATTGTTTCTCTTGACAACTGAAGTCGCAGTGCAGCAGATCAACAGTGGCAGTGCTATGAGTAGCACAGATGCAGCAAATTGAGAGGGAGCTGCAGTACAGATATTGCAGTGGCAGTGGCAAAGTCATGGGCAACAGTACAGAATGGCAGTAGCAGTGCAGAGTTGAGTGGCAGCAGGCCAAGCATCAACAGCATAGAACCACTGCCCAAAATCTTGTAATACATAGTGTGATGTATTGCTAGAGCACACTCTTGATGCTAAGAAGGAGTGTTGAGATTTTGTGTATTTGGGGTAGCATCATTTGTGCTCTAGCTCCCAAATTTTGTGGAGGGACTAGAGTACACTTGATCTACAAGACACAAGAAGGGATTTGGGAAATTTCATCTGGTTTGGGAGGTATTTAATTAATTAGTTATTTTAATGTATTTCTTAAGTCTAAACTTAGAAAAATGAAATAATTAAAGTTAATTAAATTAAACATGTGATGAAATTGTTTTAAGTCACACGGATCAAGCCTTCTTTTAATCTTAGCCATTGATTCAAGATCTGATCATGGCCGTTGGTTTCCCAACGAGAAAAGTATAAAGGAAAGGCTTGGGGTCATTTGTAAAGACACACAGTGGCAGATCACTGAAGCTAAGCTGAGATTCTAGGGAGTGTTTGCTAAAAATTCTCAGAGGTGTTTCAACTGCAGAGAGGGGAATTTAGAAAGAGGGGATGATCTGATCCCAGTGTCTAGAATCAGCAAGAGATAGAGATTAGCTCAGAGAGGCAGCACAGAGAAGCAGGAGAGCAGCAGCAGATAGGGCAGCAACTGTGCTATGCAAGTGTCGCGCAGTCCCTCCCAGGGCAGCGTGATTCAGCTGGAAACCCTCAGGGGTTACGCAGAGACGCTAAGGTGCAACGTAAGGACTGCGTCACCTAGTCTGGGGTAACACAGCCCTTTCCAAGCCAACGTTGACGAACGCAGGAGCTTCAAAGGCGCAGAGGCTTCAGGGACAGCATTGGGGTTTCTAGGGCCTAATTTTGGCTGAGTTCTGTAAATCCCGTTTGAGGGTGTGGATTTGTCATTATTTTGGCTTCAGAACAGCCGGTGAGTTGCACATCTATTTCATCTTTGTCGGGTTTTCCAGATCTGGAACCCTAATTTGTTGTATTCAAAAAATTCTTAATAATAAAACCCTCCAGCAGCCAACAGACTGGTTTTCCCGCATTGGGTTTTTCCGGGGACTATTTGTCCAGAAAATCATTGTGTCACTTTGTCTATGTGTGCATGTACTTTTTCTATATCTGAATTGGTAAAAGTCTTTTATGTGTTTTGCTTCGATATTAATCTGAATTTTCAGCTTAATAACTTAATTAAGTAGGAGGAGCATAACCAGATCTAACAATAGATTTTTGCATAAGTGTAACATTCAGAAATTTTCACAATCCGATGATCACGATATGTTCTAAACATAGAGTGATCCAAAGGCTCATAATCTCCTCAATACTAACAACTATTGATCTGTGGCTTACAACATGATTGGTCCATGATCACTATTTAAAGGGTATGGAGGGCCATGGTTGATGATCAATTGTGAGAACTCTCTTATGTAAAATATTTTATTTTCTATTAATAAAATTGCCTCAAGTGGTCTCTTGGTGGGATGACCGAGTTGTTGGCACAATGGGATGTTATCCCTTCCACCGGATTTCAAATCCCATGGGGGTCATCTTTGGCTTGCTGTCATAAGGTTGAAGGGAGTAGGCTCCCCTGCCCTCGTGAAGACTCAGCTCTTGCTAACTCATAAATTCCTAGTATTTATGGCTTACGAGTTGTTGGATATACTCTTTGTGTTATAGTGGCAGACGCTAGGTTTGATCTTAGATCTCTTGCAAATTACGCCAATGAGTCACTGATTCACCATGGTAATAAATAAAAAAAGCCTCAAGTGGTCGTTTTGGTTAGGACCGTGGACTTTTCCCTCTCGGAGTGTTTTAACCACGTAAAAATAATAAAATATAAGCATTGTGATCTTTGATCTGGATGTGTGAGTGGTTATTGAAGGTGTCCATCCTTTATGGATTACCCTGTTTACCCAAACAACTGTCATGGGACAATAATCGTAAGTTGTAGTGCACAAACACAAGCTCTCTAACCAATTTACATTCAACATGCTTTTTCTAACACTATGGATGAAACTTTGGGTGCCGCAATACCTTTCTATAGAGGAAGTGTTCACCACTTATGAAAGCACCCATTTTCCCAAGCATTGTAGTCGTAGGGAAGCACCACCAAGCATGCTCCATCACTCGGGAGCAAGTAGACTCCCCTCAATCTCCACTTGCATTCCTGGTCCCAAAGGCCTGCCATTGCCACTGAAGTAGTGGCTCAATTGTCTTTGCATGGTATCACTTTGTCTTATTCTATATTTGTGTAGGGTGCACCTTTTTCCAATTATATTAAATCAATAAATTGGAAAAGATACAAAGTTATCAATTTCTATGCAATCCATGGACCGAAACAAATTTGATGAGATTGTTAATTCAAATCCTTTCACACCAGGAGCGCCTTGTAAAGCGCTTTTATTGCCATTTGTTGGACATTAGTAAATTATCTTCGCTTAGCTTATCATGAGGTGCCAAATAAATTAAAGTATATTTTTTCCATTTAGAGGAACCCTTCTTTGATGTAAAGAATGTTAGGTTTAATATGTGTACACCTATAAAACAAGACACATCTCCCAATGATGCATGTTGCATCTCTAGCATGTGGACATGCAGGCATGCAATGCTAAGTGCCGACATGTATGGGAAATGTGCCCCATGTCTATCATACAATGTGGCATCACATGTCTCCGCATTTTGTATAGTTGGGGCAATTACAAGTGTTCAAAGAGTTTCAAAAACAACACATATATTTGTCATGATGTGTCAATAAATGTGTCTGGACATATAATTGTTGCTCTATTTTCTAAATGTTCAAAAAATTTATAACTTCATGTGTATATTTTATGTTAAAATTGTGTCAGTGTGTGTATTGATGTGTCCCCTCATGTCACGTGTTAGGGGTCTGCATCTCCACATGTCTCAATGTCATGCAACTTATACACTGAATTTTGTACATGATGGATTTTTGTTTCCCGAAAAATCCCTGCCCAATTTGCAGTGATGATCTATTCCTTCCCAATGTGCCCCACCCTGGCACCTACTTTTGTGTCTCCATAATTGAAGTGTCCACTTTCCATCTTGCCCTGACCCCAGCTAAAATCCAAAATGCAGTTACACGGCTAGCCATGCAAAGGTGCTTTGCAACACCAGGTCTAGTCCAGATGGATCAATATTACTGAAAAATTATCTAAATGTCTTGTGACTCATGTCAAGACATCCCAATAATGAATATTTTTTGAAATCCCTCGAATATTATAATTCGTCAAGCAATAGCATATAATATTTTCTCTGTTGGTATCTTTGATCACAAGAATTGGTGGGTTTTAGAGGTCTCCAAAACATTGAGGAAGAACCTTATGGATGATGTCCCACAAACAATCCCAGAGGTGGCATCATCATTTTTCTTTTATAAATTCTAGTGTATGAACTATGAGGCCTTGTAAGTTCTTAAATAACAGTTTGTTATAGCCCTACTGGTCTAAAGCATGTTATTTGCAATTTTCTCCACCAATTGCAAAATCAAAAACTGTTATTTCAATTATTGTATCTGGTTATTGTGGAAGCTCTTTCAAGATGTATTCAGAAAAAATAATAATTAATACCTAGGGACCAAGATGGCTCCATGACAATGAACATTTAACGAGACTTTAATCCACAGGGATAAGGACTGGATTATTTTTTAAGATTCTTCACAGCCCCCAACCCAAAAAAAGTAGCTATATTCAGTACAAGTATAATTCAATATTTTCAGTGGGACAACAGTTCCTGTCAAAAGCCACATACTGCTTGAGCAATGAGAGTCACAACTTGAGTAGGCCTAATGGTTAAGAGCATGTGTTATCTCCTAAGAGGTCATAGGTTCCAAACCAGAGGGGGTAAAGTATGTATGTCTTCGTAGACTTAGAGTCAAATCGCTGGACGGAGGTGGGTCCCTTGTCCCACAAACAAGGGGGGCTCATACACGAAATTGGTGTCTGGTTTGCAGTGACCTTAAAATTGGTTAATAACTGTTTCTATTATAAGTTTTAAACCAAAATTATGCTACGGGGCTTCCCAGTCTTTCGTTTAAAGATTACAGAATCTCCTAATTGTGCAAACGGTTCAATGCAGCAATGATCACATTTACGAACTAAAAAGACATATTCTCTTGAGTCTCCAACACACTGATGTTGGTTGAAAATATAGTGATATTAAGCAGGATGAAAACTATCCAATAATAAATATCCTGCTGATAAAGAATCAATATGCGTTAGAAATAACTTACAAATTAATAAATAAAACAATAATCTGTTAACTCCTGTTTCTCAAAACAAGCATAGCCACTGAAAAACAAAAACCTTACCTCACTGCAACCAATACCAACTCTCTTGCGCTCTGCCAGGCAGCGTTTGTAGAATTTCAAATATCTAGACCCAACAAGCAGCGCATATAAGTTAAGAAGAAAGAAAACTGACATATAAAACATTCTATGAGACATTATTATCAACTATAATTCAGGTTATAACATTTGAGTCATGGCTGTATTCCTTCAATTGATATGTAGCTCACTTCTGTTGTTTAAAACCATGATCTTCCAAAAGTTCATGACTTGGATGCTGAAAATGAGGAAAAGACTTTGGCATGGAACCAACTGGCGAACTACTTCCAACAAAACTGCCACTGCTAAGACATGATCCATGAGGAGAAGATCCAAGCTTTGAGGATGCCATTGTTCCCCTAGTCAAAACAGAAGGTGATATCAGAGATTCAATGTTCCCTACTACTTCATCCAGTTAAGACATCTCCAAATACACCAGAAAACTAAAACTAAAATATAGGACACCAAAAGTCTTTCACGTGAAGAAACTTTAAAAACGAGGCAACTATACTAACCCATGGTTGTCTGGTGGTGTTGATCCAAAGAAAAACCCAACAGAATTACTAGGTGGACTTTCTGATATGATGGTTTGTCGGTTGCGAAGTCCTGTGCCTTGATTTCGAGCACTGCTAGGAAATAACCGTTCTTTATGTGAAGGCTGTATTCGACCTCCACCACCTTTGTTTGATCTCCTCCTTGTATTGGACTGCACATATCCTTCACAGCTGCTACTCCCAATCCCGCCAAGACTTGATTTAGAACTTGTGCCACCACCATTTCCAGCTGACCTGGAATCATTTGTAATATGTTTGGTTTCCAAGCCTAGATGACTCCTCTGATCATTCTCTGACCGCTCATTTCGTAACTCCTGCTGATTGGAAAGATGGCAATAGCCATTCCACACCACTAAGAAATGGATAAACAGGATAATACTCTTGAAGACAATTGATTTCTCTGAATATAAATGCCCGCTTGCCCATGTTTCTCTTGGCACCCATAAAGATACAAACAAGATCAATGTCTACCTGTTCATAAAAATAAAGACCGTCATTGATAGCATTTGCCAGTTCATTTGAGATTGCACCCTGCTCTCTCCCGTCTCTCCTGTCACTCCTGTTCAACTTTCGATTCTGCAACACCGGAAAGATACTGACATTAGGTGATAACCATACACATTTATGCATCAGAACATGCTTCATAAAAACACAATAAAGTTCTGAATTAGTTGTTAGATGTGACATATACAATCAATTAATAGAAAAATGACCCATAGAAAAGGTTACATCATTCCATAATAATGCTACACTTCTTTGCAAATATATCTCACAAATTCCAAAAATAAGGCTTCTAAATCGAGTTGTCTTTAGTGTGACTTTTTGAAGGTTTTTCCGGTGGATTTTTCCAGTCTAATTTCTCTAAAATCCAGCAGGAATTCATTGAAAACAGAAGTTTGATGGGTAACCTTGCACAATCGAAGTGCCTTAGGGATTTTTTAGGGTGTTGAATCCACATATACAGTCAAAAAACCAATCTAAATAACATAAATCAAGATTTCACCTCAATTTTTTTCACCTGATTCTGACACCGGAAACTCCAAAAAGTCGCACTAAAGACAACTCCCTATGTCAGAAAGAGACATAAACATAGGTAGCTACAATGTTTAAAAATTTGGAACTCAAACTGGAAACAACCAAGGGACAGGCCGGACCAAAAGCAGCAGACATATTGATTTCTAAACTGGTTACTATATAGCATGTAAGGGTTGAAATAATACAAATCCGAACTGGGCAATCCACAAACAATGCCAAATCTGCTCCAACCATACTGAATCAAAATTCTCTTCATCACAGCTCCACAAACTCCAAATACTCACAATTGTTCAACGAAAGAGGTGTAAGCAAAAGAGAGCTGTGGCATCATTATAAGACTTTTAGCTAGGGATTTTTGTGGAGAGATTTTGTGTTCTCTTTACATTTACAGTCCATTTTTCATCCTTTTTCTACACTGCTGGTTGTTGCAGATCCGGAACAGTCCAAAACAGGAACCAGCCAAAACCCCCAGATCACTACAGAAACAGCCACCAGTCTGTTTCAAAACCCAGTTCTGTGCTTTCAAAGGTCAAACATATCAAAATGGCTGGTCCCAGTTTTGCGTCACCCGGTTTTTAAAAACACTAGGTGGGTACCAGTGAAACTACGAACATGACATGCCAAAACTGGCACACTGAGTTTGACAGAAACTTAGTGAGCTTCATAAATTTCTAGCAAGTTTATAATGCAAACTAGACCAGAGACATTATAAAAGAACTTGCATCTTTTCACCATTTGTTCTTATTTCATTTACTCCTTTGTAATGTGAATGAACCTTCTCAGTTTTAACAGTCCAGACTCCAAATATTTGAATTGTAATTGGAGCCAAAAGGTTGAGGCTTCTAAGATATTCAAGCATTTGGAAACAACAAAATCATTGGGGTGTTAAAAGGCTACATTCCCTGAACATTTCAATCTCAAGGGGCAGCACAGGAGACTTTTATGATTAATAATCCCATCATTAATAATTCTAATACAGTTCAAAATTGATGGCATTTGAGCCTTGTACATTTGAATTTTAAATTATCTGCTCTATAAAAAGAATTTAATTTAAAGCATTTAAACTTTAGGAATTTGGCTTATGTGATCCATAAATTGCGTAAGAAATTTTTCGGTGAAAATCACATTTAAGAAAAATTTTGTCAACGCGTTTCGAACCAGCCAGTGTGGTTCATCATCAGGACAAGATCATCTGACTGGTTCGAAATGCGTCGACAAAAATTTTCTTACATGTGATTTTCACCGAAAATTTTCTTAAGCATTTAAACTATTTCATATTTTCTCATTCATTGTTCACTGTCTATGCATAATAGGCAAAACTTGAAATTATTTAGTATTTACATGATCATATGTGTATGTGTTACAATCTAATTTCTGCCAATTACCATGAGAAGTTAAATCCTTCATTTTTATTATGAAATTTGAATATCTTATGTACTTTAAACAATTAATAAAAGTTTTTATTATAACTTTACATTTCTAAAAAGTCATGTTGGAGCCATGTTAGACATTTCCCAGGATAAGCGTTAGTTTGACTAATATAAAGAAAGCAGCGCTCCACAAACGCATGGCCAACTCAGGTATAGATCTTCAAAACTGAGAATGGTGTTAAGACATATAAACATTAAACATTAAGGCTTTAATTTATAGATTTTAGTTTACAGAATCAAAAGAGGCTCTTTGCGTCACACCAGATTAAGACTATATAGCTTAGATAAGTAAATGACTATACAGCCCAGTGGCCTAGCACTATTGATTGAGTGCTTTAGGCTTCATCCAGAACGTCTTGGGGTTCATCTCACAGGATGGTTGCCTTTGCTGTGTGCCTCATTCAATCATCAATGTCATTACCAGGTCAGGCACCATAATCACTCTGGATGGGTTTACAGAGGTCCCATATGTGAAATGTAGGGAACTGCTTGGATATTTCCCCGTGAGGTTTTCATTGGGAAAATAAAGGACTGTACCAGTGTTAGAGGAATCAAGTGCAACCTCTAGATTTGGTAGCTCATCTCCTCATGGTACTCTTGCAAGCTCTGGAGGTAAAAAAACAATAGTGGATTTCCTTAATGTTGTTGCGAGGGATGATGTGGATGGAAAGATAGTCTGATTTCTTTGTGCTTGCGGTGTACCATTCAATGTGCTTCGCTCTCCCTATTGGCATGAAATGGTAAAGGCCATCAATGAAGCCCCAAAAGGATACAACTCCCCCAACTATGAGAAAGCTAGAACAGTGTTATTAGAAAGAGAAAAAGGGAAGGTTCAAATAGCTTTGACACGTTTTACAAATGAGTGGGTGGATTGTGAGGTATCCATTGTATCAGATGGGTGGACAAATATCAGAAACCAACATTTGATAAATGTTCTTGGTGTTTCTGCTAGTGGTGCAGTATTTATTACATGTCATGACTCCTCCTTCAGCAGTGCAACTTCTCAAAACATTGCAGATCTCCTATTGCAATCATTCAAGGATGTTGATCCTAGTAAAGTGGTTCAAATGATCACAGATAATGCAGGAAATTGTAAGGGAGCAGGAAAAATTATTGAGCATACTCATCCACACATATTTTGGTCTGGGTGCTTGGTGCACACATTGAACCTTTTGATGCATGATATTGTGAAGCATAAAGAATGTGGATGGATTAATGAGCTTTACAAGAGAGGGAAGCAACTCATTAAATTTATCACAGGGCATACAAGGGTAAACTACTTCCATGGCACTTACTCCAAGTTGCAGTTGCTTAAACTTGCAAAAACAAGATTTGCAAGTTATTACCTCACCTTAAGGAGGCTAGTGAAGGTGAGACAAGCTTTAACTAATATGGTCACCGCTGAATCATGGGAGGAAATTAACATTGATAGAGATGGTGCTAATGTAGCCAAGGACACTATTCTTGACATGTACTTTTGGTCACAGGTTAAATATGTTTTACAATTCACCCAACCAATTTAATACATGATCAAGTTTGCAAATTCAGATCGGCCAATAATTGGGGAGGTGTGTGAGCAAATGGATAACATGTTGGGACAGATTAAAGACATTGTTGAGCCTAGAGATATCACCTAGTACAGTTATATTCGTGTAGAGGTGGAAAAATGATAGGATATGCTAAATGTTACATTGCATGCATTAGTATATGTTTTGACACCTAAATACTATCATCCTTCATGGCTTTCAACACCAGCACCTAGGGGGGAGCAGGAGAAAACCACACCAAGTTCCAGAGGTTCTAGAAAAATATATGATTGCATTGACTAGATTAGTCCCTGATGAGGAGGCTGACTTGGTACGGAAACAGTTGAGCAACTATACGCTTTGCACTGGTCCATTTTTTAGTATGAATGCAATTAGATATCAAGAGACTTTTTCTTATATTGAGTGGTGGAACATGCATGGAGATGCTACTCCAATTCTACAGACTTTGGCATTGCGGGTGCTATCACAGGTGGTAAACACTTCTTTTGCAGAGAGGTGTTGGAGCTCTTATTCATTCATCCACAGCGTTAAAAGGAACAGGTTGAGTTTAGACCGGGCAAAGAGCTTGGTTTATGTTCATGACAACTTGTGATTGTTGTCCCATTGCTATGATAATGCAATGAGTAATAAAGACCTTAAGGTTTGGGACAGGTATCCAGAGGAGCCCAATTTGGATGATGGGGTGTTGCGATTAGAGCAATTAGAGGATGCTCTTATCCATGATGATGATGATCGAGATGAGATGCCACCCCCATCTGGTCCCTTGCTTCCCAGGTTCCATGGTTCAACACCAACAGCACGAGCTTCGTCTTCATCAATTGCAGTGCCACAACTTCCATAGCCACCATCTTCTTCATTGCCACCACGTGGAGGCCCACTGCCACGTACTCGTCATGGTGGAAAGAGGAGAGATTATTAGATATATTCACAATTTATTGCTTTTGTCATAGATTAGACTTGTAGGCTTGTTGTGAATTTGAACTTTTTTGTCTTGGTGGTGGCCAAGTGGCCTATTTTGTAAATATTATTATTTGAGTTTTGGACATGACTAATGTTGACAGCTGCTCACTTGCTAGATAATATGCTCTATGTTTTATAATATGATTAAATGTTTTATGTTTTATAATATGCTTAAATGTTTTATGTTTTATAGTATGCTTAAAAATTTGATGTATGTTTGTAATTGCTAGAATCTAGAATCTACATGGTTGATGCTCAAATAATTAATTACTGATGTACAATGGAATCATGGATGTCATATCTATCTTGATTTATGTAAAAATATGCATGTTTTCATGTCTTCTACAAGTAATTTGGTATTTGGGATGTTTGTTTTGAATATAAATGCAAAAATATATATATATATGTATGTTTTCATGTCTTCTACAACTAATTTGGTATTTGGGATGTTTGTTTTGAATATAAATGCAAAAAATGTATAAAATATATATATATATATATATATATATATATATATATATATAGTAGACGCTTCGCTTCCTAAATTTTTGGAAAATGACGCTTCCGCGTCCCCGCTTCATGCAATGTTGGACTGTACTAATAACAATTTTAAATTAACGCCCATCGCCCACTAGAGCATGATAATGCTGGTATACAACAGGAGTTGCACTGCACAACAACATACTGAACAAAATATTTTTTATGTATGTATGAAGAAAATAGTCAGACAAGTGCCATGTAACATCTAGTCCACTAAGCTTGGAAATTTACTCTAAAATAGACCTTAATGTGCAAATGTTCCCTTGCATGCAAATTTGATCATTAAATTGTCTAAATTAAAAAATATATATACTGTTGAACTATTTGAACCTATCCACAATAACCCTTGCATTGCATTCTTCAAGAACATTTTTATTATGGAATAATGTAGCCTTTCATATTTCATAACCATGATGAACTTTCGAATCTTTAGGTGGCACTTTCGTCCACCATCAGGGAAATAGTGAGCGAGATAGTGTGTTGGAAAGAAAAATATAGGGCATATAATTACATCTCAAATATATTAGACTTGGATTCAAACTAGAAACAGTTTGGCCCAAAACAATGTCTCAGCGCCAACTTGAGTCAAAATTAATTTGACCCAAAATTATAAATTGGCTTAGACATGCGTCCAAAGCTACAATGATTCAACCACCAATAAAAATAGTACCCTACCTAGCATGTTGCTCCTCAAAGGCCATTGTCTCAACCTTTCCTCCAAGCAGATCCATTGTTGGTATGGTCAAGTTAACATGCCTACAACAATTTGTGGGCATCCTAATGGGTACTCTTCCCCTATTTAGATATGTTTGAATGCCCCTAACCATTTGCCACCAAAACAAGAAGAATTCAACATGATCTTTGGACAACATATTTACAAAGAAAGCATGCAAGTCACTTGGGTAGATACACCTGATGAACTCAAACCCAAGGGGCCCTTCTACGCAAAGAACTTTATGAGCCACACCGTCTTGAAGATGAGCCACATTGGCTGGCTTGAAACGTCGGCCAAAAAACTTGATGTGATGGCTCCGAAAATAATTGATCCAAATTGTTCTCCTCACAAAAGCCTTAACTCAGAACCTTTGTGGAGCTAAGAGACAATCTCCTTGTGAAACTCGCGTACACACTTGACAACTAGATGCAAACGCCAAACATCCCTCTCGACAAATTCCAAGTTGGTTCACACTTGCTTAGGGTAGACATTGATCACCATATTCCACAAACAGATGGGATTTTGCTACTTTACCATTTAAAGGAATCAAACGCAAAAATAAAATAAAATTTTAGATGCCCCATCTATTAAGAGATCTTAAGTTGGTGTCATTGTCGCTCCAGGGAGTCCTAGAGCTACCTCCCCACCTTCTTCAGATATCCAAACCAACAATACTTGGCCTTATACATGAGGGATTCCATTAAACGTAGATCTTCTTCACTCAAACCCCTAACCATTGGACACCACCAAGATGAAACCACCTTATTGGTGCTTACAAACAGAGACACAAGCAGACAAGTTGAGAGTTGCTACACCTTAACTCTTGGATTTGAGAGATCATCAAGATCCAACCTCACTGTCATGATGCAAGAGCACCATGTTCAAACACGTGACAAGTCTAGCCATAGTGGACATTCCCGTTCCCCCGATTAAACATCAAAATAGGGCAAAATCTTCCAAACATCAAGATGCTCCATAGACCTATTTTTCCAAATCTTCTAGTGCCAACTCATCCATACAATCTTCCAACAAGGGTTTCATCACTCTGACCTCATGTGGTGTGACAAAATGTTGATGGAAATTTCTGAAGTAGAACTATGTAATCTTTGAGATTCGTCCAACGTTTCGGATGGTAACTCCATCCATCATCAAGGACCAAAGAGCCTTGTCCCTGATGATGATGGATGGAGTTACCATCCGAACCGTTGGACGAATCTGAAAGATTACACAATTCTACTCCGGAAATTTCAATCAACAAAATGGATAATTGTGGAAGTCTCCAAACACTTATAACAAATTGTTGCGAACATCAGCATCGCGATAAAATCGGCGAGGATCCAAAACACACAAAAAAAGAGAGAAAATCGAGAAAAAATTGGCAAACATTGACAAAATTTAAAAAAAAAAAAAATACAAAAAGATTCATTTTTGTCAATTTTTTTAGTATCTAAAGCATCCAGAACATTAAATAAATGCATCGACAAATAAATATGAAAACAAAACTAATATATAATGTGTAATATTTCTAGTGCTACATCACACCTAACAATGAATCATGCCCTGATCCTGAGTCCTGACTCAGCCTCAAATACTAACAAAGAATATAATAGATGTATCTCATATCATGAGTCATATACAATGAAATGAACCAATAAGTAAGTTCTAACTTCTAACTAATGATTTCCTTTGCCCCTTTTGCGAGAAAATGTAATGGCTTTTCCTTTAGATGAAGAAGGCCCTTGAGCTAGCATTCCACTATGATTTCCTCTAGAAGTAGGATGTAGACTACGTCCTCTACTAGTGACCATGGTAGGTGTTGTTACCTCCCCCTCCTCATTCACTACCTCTCTCTACCCTGCAAAAGTTACCACCTCCAATCTCGCCTTCTCTAACCAATCAAGCACCAATTCCATGACATGCCTCTTGGCCTCAACCCTCCATGCACCAATAACGTCAAGCCCATCCAATGAGATGGCCTCCATGTCAAATGCCTTCTGAAATTGCCTCACCCACAACTGGAGATTGTAGTAGACATAGACCATGTGGTTTAAGGTGTTGGGACTCCAACCTAGATGAAGGTCATAAATTATAAATTAATAATTATAAAAATAGTAAATTATCATTTTTAATTAATTCAAAAAATTAGATTTAAAATTTTTAACTTGTTGCGCTTCTTGGTGTGTATTTTTTTAAATACACACTAGTTACATCTAGAAGAGCTACATGTTTGGCTAAGCACTCAAACGGCAAGCTTTTGGAGATTGGATACTCTGCCACCATAGCTTGTCCACCACGCATCCACAACAAATCAGAAACATAAGAAAAAAACTGAAATTTGAAAGTTGAAGCAAAATATGAAGAGACAATGAAATTTCAAACAAACGAAAGCTTACCTGGTGTTTTCGTCTTCCTATCCTAGATAGCTATTTCAAAGCTAAATGTGCCACATGTCATCATATATATCTCCATTTCTTTAGAAATTGCTACAAATTCTATAGCAAATGACACCATCTTCTGAAGACAAGTAAAGAATGCATCCATGACCTTAGCATCAAATTTGAAACACGAGTAAGGAAATGAAGGGTTCAAGTAGATCCCTGCAGCATGAATGGGGCGATGGGGTGTATTCTTCCATCGCTCATCAATCACTCTCCATATCAGCTGTTTCTCAAACCCCTTATCCCCCTTATCCTCATAATAGCTACGAATGGATTCTTTGGCCCTATCCATGGCGTCATACAAGTAGCCCATTGGGGGCTTGTCTCCATCAACTAATCAAAAAACCTTTACCAAAGGTTCAATAATGGTACACACCTCTTGCACTCCTGCACAAAAGTGCTCCTGATATAACAATAGTCTACATATGGCCTCTCCCTCTGATTTGTGGTCAAATGATAAAGCACGCCTCACCTCTGAAAGAAACATTCACTCCACATCCCACATAGAATTCAAGAGAGATTGAAGAGATATGAAGCTAGTGGCAAATTTTGTAATAGCAGGGCGCACCAACTCCTTGTTATTGGTGAATCTTCTCATCAAATGAGGCATGGATGCATGATTATATATAAATTGTGTTATATTTTTTTGTGATTCAACAATATCCCTGACATAAGAAATTTTTCCTATGTTGTCTAACATCAAGTCAATACGATGTGCAGCACAAGGTGTCCAAAACAAGTTATGATGCCTCTCCATAAGCGTCTTGCCAGCAACAACATAATTTGCAGCATTGTCTATAATGACCTAGACAACAGATTGTGGACCTACATCATCAATGATCACGTCCAATAAATCACATAATAATCATGCATTTTTTATATGTGCAAATGCATCAACGGATTTCATAAACATTGTCCCCTTGGGACAATTAACCAAGTTAATAAGGGTTCCATCATTTTGATCAATCCAACCATCTGACATCACAACGCATTCCGTGTGTGTTCCCATGATGCTCTGAATTCCTCCAATATTGCAGTGCAATCAACCTTTTGATTCTAAAGAATAGGCCCTCTCAAGTCATCATGGGAAGGAGCATTATACCCCGAGCCAACTTTAGCAATAGCATCAGCCATAGTGTGGTAAAATGGATTGTTTTGGCAATTTTGAAGGGAATGTCACTCATAGAAAACACCTACCCACAAACTTGTCAGCGTCTTCCTTCTCCTTTTTTTAAGCATTTGACCTGATGGATGGTTGAGCACAAGGTGTGGTTCTAGGAACAACAAATGATGAAGTAGCTATGCGGTTTATTGTAGACGTTAATTATGGTTGGTTCTTTATCATCTAATGAGTTGATGGAAATATGAATGATTTATGGAGATACCTTTGGGCAAAGTCCTACTTCATGTCCCATAATTTGTGCAAGGTGGTATTTCAATCGAAATATTCACCCTCTCATATGCTTCCCACAAAACTAGCAACTCAAAGTTTGTGTTCGGGTTGTTCACCATATTCCCAAATAAGGTCCAAATGTCTTGGCATGTTTATTGAATTCTTTAACGTAAGATTGAACCTAGGGCAAAAGAAGAATTTTTTTTAAAATCAAAATTTTGAAAAAAAACAAATTTTGACAATAAAAAACCCTCTCCACTCAATGAAACAATAATGGCAAAAAAACACACTCCCGGCCCTAGCAAAAACATGGAAAATAAGTGGGTGATTGAAATCCAAGGAGGAAACAAAAAAGGGTCAAATTTGATGCCCATACCAGCAAATCTGCAACCTGTTGAGGAAAGTTTGTCCACAATCTCATTTTCTTTGAGTGGGATCCTAAATACAGCTGGTTTTCTCCTCTCTCTGCTTAATGGATTCGTTCTCCTCCTCCCTTGCTCTCTAACTTGATCTTTGTTTGCAAAATGACATTAAAAAACTAATGAAAAAAACATTATAAACATGCTAGTGCACGCACCAACAACTTTTTCCACATCGACTCACGAATTTTTCAAGGAAAAATTCAGTGTAAAATCAGGCGAAAAAATATAGGCTTTGAAAAAAGCTTGAATTCACAATTTTATCGTGATGTTCGCAGCACTAACAAACACACTTACTAAAAGTAGCTTCTCTTCATCGTCATCATCCAACCTTGAGTACAAACACTTTCTCTAAGGCTTTAGACACGTTGATAGTGATTCATTCCTTCTTTCTTTCTTTTTCTCTATATTTGCAAACTTTGTATTTCACTAATGCATGATATACTTTAGGTCATAGGCATTCAATTTCACAAATAAGATATGTTTTTATAGGTGTTGTACTTACGCTCCCATTTGTGTATTGATTTATATGTAACTGGAAACCCCTGTAGCCTACTTCTCATCACTTATGGGACATTAATAAAAGTATCTTATCTTATATTCAAATCAAGTGTGGCATTCCAACCATTATCTCCTAAATGGATGAATCTAAGGTGACAGTGACTAGGGTGAACGGAGACTCCAAAAATAAGAATAATGATTCCATTATAGTGTCTAGCGATCACAAAAGTTCAATCTACCATCTCTTGAAATACCATTTGCTTCTCATTCTCTATTAAAATGCCTTTGTTAATTGTTGCATATGTAATTTTCCTAGTAAGGGAGCCCAAATAGGTCCTGAAGATATTTTAATGAAGAGCTGTGATTGGGAAGAAATTTGTGTGCGTATATCTATATGAGATCAGTTATTTTATTGCTTCTGCTGAATATTTTGTTAAGGATCAGCTGTGCTTCTATTCAGTAGATGTAAATCTAATAGGAGCTAATTGCCAGGTTGCTGGGTTCAGAAATTAACAGTCCAAAGGCAAATGCTTCTCAATCCAAAAAGTACAGGAATCACAATTCCACCTGGTCTAAGGACTTGGTGGAACCAATCAAGGATCAAGAAGACTTTCGGCCTGCTGCCACTGCAAATTACTCTGCTCCAAACCAGGACAGTATCAATGATGCTTTTGACTCGATGGGTTTGAGGAGACTGCAGCCGTTCTCCCGGCACAGTTTCCCCCTTGTGGAGAACCAGATTAGCCAGAAGATGGATCATTCCTAAAAGAAAAAGGATCCAGTCCCTTCAGTCGACATACCTGTGAAATTACACTTAGGGTTGCCAACGACACCAGCAGTTTCAATGCAGTATGCTTCAGAGGGATTGAAATAAAAGAAAAAGTAATAGAAAGGTAGCTAACTGAATAGTGTGGTCCTTAAATTGGGCAACAAGAAGAAGGCTGCCCTTTCTTCAGCCTTTTAAATTGGCCAAGCCAATATTAAATTTTGTGGCTTTTGGCTATCAGTAATATAGACAGAATTATTCTAGCAGATATAAACAAAGGGTCAAATGTTGAATCAGACCCTAAACACATTTAACATGGTCTGGATGGGCAAAAGTTGAATATCAAAACCTGGTTCAGATAAAGCTCAGGAAAGTGTATGGCACAATCTCTTTTATACCAACCCTGCTCTACTAACATTTAATCTATGTAGAAGAAAAAAAAGTCACTTATCAATATTTTTTAATAATTGCACAGTCAACCATACAGATAAGTTTGACATCCCACAAAGTAGACCTGTTTCATAGACATCAAAATTAAGGCACGGAATGAAAGGAAAACAAAAAGTTCTTAATACAAATTCAAGGATCTGGAAACTTAAAAAATAACATGTCTAACTTAATAGGCTAATTCTCGGATCAAAAGGCTGAAAAACAAAATTATGAAAAGGCGTGACAATATGACCTTCAAATAACAGTAAAAAAAGCTCAAATAGTTCAGATATATGCTCTTCAACAAATGACAATGTCCTTGCACTGAAAATCTTCCAATAAACACATTTTCCAGCAGGAAAGGGCAAGAAGCGTTATCATGCCTGTGTCACAATAATCAGTCGGTGCACATCCTGATCATTTACATCCGGTTCGTCGTCGTCGTCGTCAGTCCGACTGTTGAATGCAAACAATCATATTACACATAATACCAAAGACAGAAAAAAGTAACATGGTAAAAGTTTTACCCCAGTGAAGCAATGGAGAGTTATTAGCTCACAATCATCATGTTAAACACTGCAATTTGTAGTAATCGTCAACAAAGAATTGCCAGAGTGCTTTCAATAAAAAATGCAGCAGCCCAAGTATCTACTGAATCATTTCTGCTGCCTCTGGTTTTTATAATCTTCATCCTCCAAAGAAACTTTGGGTTATAGCCAGCATCACATTTTATGGATACCGAACTATTGTTAACTTCACCTCTGTTAATATTATTTGAAGTGAAAACTCACCCTTTGAATGGTGGAAGGTTGTCCTTTTTGGTCGACTGCTCAGACTCCACCTCTTCATCAAGCAGAAAGGTATCTTCCTCATTTCTGGATATAGAAACTTTTCCAAAGGCTTTTGACAAGCCTCCTTTTTTCTGCCCACCAGATCTCCCATTGGAAGATAGAGATATATCAATAACATCAGTGTCAAAATTACTTGAAACACCAGTCCTTTCTTGTGCGTTAGCAACATCTTTTTGATTGGCAACATCTGCTTGCTGAGAGCAAGACTCCATACCTGTGCTACTACTATTTGACCTAAAATCATGAATATTATCAAATATATCCCTATCAGATGAACCTCTCCCAGCCCTGCTTAGCTCTACAAGTCTCTTATCAGAACGTGTATCCAAGCTACATGCTCCATGAACATCACTCTCACCATCACATGTTCCAGAATGTCGAGTTCCACTGCTAGCTAAAGTTTTCCCATTAGAAGCATCAGATGAGCTCAGTGTTAAGGAATTAATAACACCATCCTGCATAGATACTACCATATTCTTATTTTTACAACTTGTGGCATCATCTCCAGATGTATCACATTTGCTTCTGTGATCTAATTCAGCACTTTTGACATCATTTGTGACCTTGTCATCAGTAGTGTTTTGATGAAACTTTGTACTTGACAAAGAATTGTTATGTCCTGAAGGTAGAAGCCAGTTCGACCAGTCCTCTCGCTTTCTTATCTTATCACCCTGCCAAAGAGAGTGAAAATTCATGTCAGCAGACATCAAAAGCAGGCCAATGCAACTTCATACCAAAAAGAGGTGCTTTGTTTCACGTGATTATACATCAAATGCATATGATTGCAGAGTTATCTCAAAAAACATGCATATCAAACCTGCACTTCAACCACAGTTGAGCTTCGCAATGCATCAAGAATGAAATGAACATTAGTTGTCATGTTGCGAACCTGCAAAACAAGTAAAACATTCATTTCTTAGCCATTGCAATCAAAAATCAAAATAGAACTTTTCTCTATACATGGAATGAACAAAGTATACCAGCCAACAATACCCTATGAATGATAGATATGCAAGTATATTAACACTTCAATATACTTGATTCCTTCTTCATCAGAGTCACTGTTGGACATTTCTTATTCCCTCTCAACTTCATAATTATATAATTTTTTATCATTGAATTTATGCCCTGATGACCATTTGTCTCCATAATAGCTACATTTGTTTAGCCATTTCTTATATACATCCCAATGTCATTGTTTTTCATCCTCCCTTAAGTAGGGTGGTATATATTTGTTCGCCCTGTTTGTGGAGCATTCACTTGATTTTGCATTAAAATACATATTTGATCTATTTGACCCCGTAAATGATATCTTGTTGACCTTATTTTTAGGTTCAGTTTATTCCATTGATTGTTTGGCATTTCAATAGTTTTGGGTCTCCATAGTTTTATTTTCCTGTCTTGGCATCACAAATTCAAATTCACAGCTCAATTGTGGTGGCTATTCTTTTCTCCCCCATCGAGCAATCACAACTTCAAATTGGCATCTCGATTATGTTGACTTGAAGGACACATTCGAATGGTAAAGATATCACCAACAATTTACCAATGGTGACGCATAGTTAGCAATGGACAGTTCAACAACATGGCTAGTTCGATTTATACTCTCCATAATGGTTACAGAAAAAACAATGGTTGGGCTAATGCCTTCACAATATTTTTCAAAGTTGTTTTGATGGGAATGATGTAGAATTTCCTTTTCTTCACTGTAATTGCAAAGTATAATCCAATCCTGTAGCAATTTAGGTTTGCCAATCTTTTTCAAATGATTTTGTGGTGGAAACCGAATTGATCTTCATGGTATTTATGATATTTTATGCATATGCCCTTTCTTTGTTTATAGTTCTGCACTCCAAATTTACAATGGACATATTTTTCTTCAAAGAAACTTTTGATTTTAAAATGGCCAAAGACTAGGTCGTGATCAAGTATCTAGATCGACGAAACTCTGGTATATATGTGGCCAATGTCCAGAATTATAGCTCAAACAGGAACTTCTACACATGTTTAGTGTGAACGTGCGAGTAGTACTCCGAGATATTTTAGGGAAGAAATTCTATTTTAGAAAAATGATTCTACTTTGTAATTCACTTTATTAAAAAAGAGAAAGTTTTATATTTAATTGTTGTTGAAGTTTGTAGCTCAGACAAGTACTTCTGCACAGGCCTTGTGTCTAGGCGCACAGAAGTCACCCACATATCACCTTAGAACACTTGCTCTAGGTTGAGCAAGTTGCTGGTGTAACGTAGCCAAAGATTAACTTGTTGAAATATGTAACTAGGATCGGTCTTCATAATGACATATGTAATGTTGATTTTATGTATTCAATGAAAAGAGGAAAAAATATGTTTATATATATTATTATTGTTCTTGAGGCATGGGTTTCATGCTCAAGGAAAAATTATTTTAGGTCAAGCTCCCATTGAGAGCTTCTAGGATTTGTCATTGAATATATAAATGTCAAAAGAGCCATTGTCATATATGAATAACCCCTCTTGGGCATGTTACATATTGTAAGAAAAATTATTTGAGTCAAAGTCAAAGTCAAATACCTCTCCAAGACCTTGTCAAATGTTAAGTATCAAGTCAGCCTACAAAGTAGCAGTCGGCCTCTCTAAAAGGTGAAGTCGGCCTATTTGAGGGCACAAGAAAGACTATATAAAGAGGAACTTGGCCTCTCTCAATGGACACTCACTCAAGCAGTAAAGGAGTTCAATCAAGGAAGATAAGGAAGCATAAACAAGGATAAGTAAGAGAAAGAAAGATCCTAGCAATTAGAGGTCTGTTTTTGGGTCATTCTCCTCCACAAGTGTGAAGTGTTAGGACATCATTTCTGCAACAGCAAGCACAACATTGCAGTCATATTCAAGAGCTATAATTTGGACTTAGAAAGGTCTCCATCAAGTCGAGTTGTGAAAGAAGGGAAGCCAAGTAGAGCAAAGAAAAGAAAAGGGAAATTCGTCCATCTTCAAGCCTCTTATGTAACCTAGGGTTTCTGCAGAAGGAGCCGTAATTGCAGTTATAAAACAGCTAGCCAAAATCCTGAGTTAAGGGGTCAAAATCTGAAACAGTTAATAAGTTTGACCAGTGTTGACTTCAAGGAAAACAAGTTCATCAAGAAGAAACTTTGACTTGCTCTTGGAGGGGGTCTTTGTCAAGGGTCTAGGTCTTGGAATTCGTCAATTGAAGATTCTATAAGAAGAAAAATTTTGTGGGTTTTCCTCTCATGATTGGAGAGGTTTTGGCCCTGGCTGATTGCCTATATCTTGTGTCATTTGTCTCATTGTTCTTTATTGTTTTGGTAGTTGTTTTATGAACAGCACACATAATAATAAGCATGATGTAAATGAAGTAAAATTAAAAACACATCACAAACAGTTATCAAGCTAGAGAAATCATCTCATCTCTCTGCCCTAGATTTGATCAACATGGAATCAGAGCTAAGGTGACAAGTCAAGTAAGGGCAACTCATCTCAGAGGACCAAAGTTCATCGAAGGCATCAAAGAATCAAAAGGATCCTCTCATCTCAAAGACAAGGGCATCTTTATCAAAAAGGAATCAATGAAGCATCCAAGCACAAGCTAGAAGAGTAATAAAGGAAGACAGGAAACCTATTTGATAGCAAAGAAGAAGAATCGAAAGGTTTGGGACTGTTTTTGGCATCCTATTCTTCACATGTGCGAAGAATTTCAGAGCTACAATCTGCTGTTAGAAAACCAAGTTGCAATACAGATGTCAATAAGGACTATTTTCAAGGACCGAGTTTACAAGGAAGGAGAAGAAAGTTAAGCGAGGGAGTAAGAAGGCTAAACTCACCATTTTTGTCATATTTGTGTGATCTAGGGTTTCTATGTCAAGGACCGAAAATTGCAGAAGCTTCAGTTAGGCCGAAGTTGCGGTGAGAAGGGTTCGAAGTTGTAGTTAAGGACTTGAAAACAAAGAAGAAATTGCTAAGATTTTTTGAAGTCCAAAGTTCATTACAAGAAGGAACGAAAGTCTGAACTATTGTTACATGAAATCAAACCGTCATCATCTACAGATTCTGAGATCATATCACCCTACAAGTCATACATATAGTGTATCTCTGTCAAGGATTCAAAATTTCTAAAAGTTTAAAATATAGATTTCTCTATCTCTATGATAGCATAGATCCCATCTTCAAAGATATGTCCTTGTGACATCACCTCGCTACTATACTTTCAAGTTCAAATCTTTTGGTGACCAAGTTCATATGGAAGTCACCTATCTCATACATATTTGTGTTAAAATTTGGGTACCAGAGGACAAGTGGTTCCCTAAGGCTTTGATCTTTGGCCTAGGGAAAAGTGTCCAAATTTATTTATACTTTTCTTTTAAAGTGACTTTATAAGTGGTAAAGTCTTTTAAAGTGACTTTATAAGTGGTAAAGTTACATTCTAAGTTTAAAGTGACTTTATAAGTGGTAAAGTTACATTCTAATTTTAAAGTGACTTTATTAAAGTCAATGAAAAATTAGAGAGTGAAAAAGTGACTATGGAAATAAAAGGCTAAGTGGGTCTTTATTTAAATGGGTGAGTTAAAAAATAGAAAGTGAAAATTAAATGCAGATTTATTCTCATCCCTAGATCTAAATGAATCTCAGCCATTAGATCTTAGCGTTACCCAAAAGGTCATTTAGGGTATAAGGAGAGGAGTAGAAGAAAAGATCAAATTCAGTCTTTCATGAGCTATTGAGAGAAGAGAAGAGAAAGAGAGCAAGGAGAAAAATTTCTGAGAAGTTAGAAGTTGAAGGAGGGCAGCAAGGAGACTTCAGCAAATTCGTACAGCAGCATTATTGGCACAAATCCCAAGGTAGAATCTGTACAACAAGAGAGAGAGAGACACGATTACCAAGGAAGGCACGAAAATCGAGGAAGAGTGACAGCAGTTTCAGCACGAATTTTGAGACAGATTTTGGGCACAAAAACCGAGGAGAAGTACAGTTGATATTTCGACACAAGTTTCGAGAAAAAAGGACAGCAGCTTCAGCGCAGTTTTTGAGGCAGATTCTGGGTATGGATTTCAAGGACTGTTGAACAAATCCATACAGTTCCGTATGGCCAGTTCTGGCACGTTTTTCAAGGCATTCGTACAGCATTTAATACTGTCATTTTTGCTGTAAAATTTCTGTTTTGACTGTTTGCTGATTGGCACATTTTCCGAGGCAGAGTTCAAGCATGGAAATCAAGATAACTCTGTAATTGTGGTTGCTGGAATTTTTACTGTGTTTTTCAATTTCTCTGTAAATGCATTTTCAGAAATAAAAAAGAGCTTTCAAACTGGTTTTCCCCAAGAGTTGTAGGGGGTTTTTCCAGGGTCACATTAACCAAAAATCACTGGGTTATTTTCTGTGTAGCTGTCATAATTTCGCTGTATTTTATTTCTGCATTTTCCAGCAGTTGTGAAATCTCTAAATTTGTGTTTTTAGAAATTTCTGTCATTTCAAGATTTTCTTATTTATATCATGCTTGGATTTAAAACTATATGCATGGAGTCATAAGGAGAATTGATAACCGGAGTGGGGGTTGAAATTTATACATAGTATCAGAGCTTGGTTGGCTGAAAAGTGCAGTTTGGGACAGCAAAGTGAAAATCACAGCAAACTGATTTTTACACAGAAAACTGAAAATTTACCACAGATTTGAAAATTTCAGTTTGTTAGGACAACAAGCATGTCCTTGGGTTTGAGGGTTGAAGACAATTTGGATGGGCATAGCAACTACAGTGCATGGAGAGAGAGAATCCAAAGCATCTTTGAGGAAGCAGAAGTCTGAGGCATTATGGTACATACCACACAGCACCCAGTAGCAGTACCTGCTGACCCAATACAGTTGGTAGTTGAACAAAAAGAATGCTAAGACAAAAACACTGACTCTGGATGGAGTTAAAGATTATGTCATTCCTCATGTGAGAGGAAAGACTTATGCACATGAGATGTGAACAGCCTTGACTAGTCTCTACCAAAGCTCAAATGAAAACAGAAAAATGGTCCCAAGGGAGAAACTGAAGGCCATTAAAATGGCTAAGACTGATAGTGCTACAGCATACCTCACAAAGATCACTTCAATGAGAGATGATTTGGCAGCCGTAGGAGAGACCATTGCACCTACTGAGTTGATAGGATTGCTTTGAATGATCTTCTCAAGACTTGGGAGAGTTTTGTGGATGGCATTGTTGAACGGTGGAACCTTTTTGGATGGGAGAGGTTGTGGGATGATTGCATTCAGAATGAGATCAGAAAGAACCATCTCGGGGCAGCCAAACAAGTGGAGGAAGATGACAATGTGGCATTTTTAGCAAGAGGCAAGAAGGGCAAAGGAAAAAAGCAAGCTTCCACCAGTGGGGGTGGAGGTAAAGGCAAGCAACAGAACAAGGAGAAGGACTATTCCAAAGTCAAATGTTGGAATTGTCAAAAGTTGGGACACTATGCAGTTGTGAGTCCGGAGAAGAAGAACAAGAAGGGAAAGGAGAAAACCATGGCAGCTTCTGCAGAGATAGAGGGCTTCTCAGAGAGATTTCATCAGGAGTTTGGGTTCATAGCTTGTGAGGCCATTACTGCAAAATCACCCGCCATACAGGTTCAAAGGGAGTGTGCACTCCCCTCTACTAGCAGAGCATCCTCTGGCATTTGATATGTTGACAGTGGGGCTTCTCGTCACATGACAGGAGTCAGGGAGTACAACTCAGAGCTTTTAGAGAGTGACATTGATATTGAGGTAGTACTTGGTGATGACAGCATTGTTAGAGCAGTCGGTGTGGGGACATTGACAATTGATAGGGAACCCAAACCTCCCTTGAAAGTGTCGGATGTTCTATAAGTGCCTGGAATGAAGAAGAACCTGATATCCATCTCAGCACTTGAGGACAGAGAGTATGAGGTGTTGTTCAGGAGAGGGCGAGTGCTTATATATCCTAGGGGAACTCCAACTTATTTAGCTAGAGTGATTGGTGTGCGCCATGCTAAGGTGTACAAGTTCTCATTCCAACCCCTAAGACATTGAGTAGCAGTACTGACAGTAGATCTAGCAGTTCAGAGTTGTGTGAGATTTGGCATAGCGGGATGGGGCACATGTATCATGGGGCCTTGAGGACATTGCGGGAGATCACCACTGGTGTGCCAGATTTCAGTTCTGATCACCTTGATGTGTGCAAAAGATGTGCTATGGGGAAGTTTGCCAAATCCCCATTTCCCAGTAGTGACAGCAAAGCGACAGGGATCCTTGACTTGATTCATACCGATGTGAGTGGTCGGATGTCTTATGTATCCTTGAGTGGCTATGAGTATTATGTTTTATTCATTTATGACCACTCCAGGAAGACCTGGATTTATTTCTTGAAGACCAAGAGTGAGGTCTTCAAGCGGTTTCAAGAGTTCAAAGCTCTTGTGGAGACCCAGACAAGTAGGAAGATCAAGGTCCTCAGGTCGGACAATGGAGGGGAGTATAGCCTTGGTAAGTTTGTTGAATTTTGTGCGGAGGCAGGCATTAAGAGGGAGTTCACAGTTCCTTACAACCCCCAACAGAATGGGGTTGGGGAGAGGAAGAACAGATCCATTGTAGGGGTTGCCAAAGCCATGCTTCATGATCAGGGGTTACCTTTACTTTTGTGGGCAGAGGCCTGCAACAATGTTGTGTACTTGCAGAACAAGAGTCCACATCGTGCCTTGGGCAATGTGACTTCGGAGGAAGCTTTTTCTGGGAAGAAGCCTGATGTTGGTCACTTTCATATCTTTGGGTGCATTACATACTCCTATGTCCCCAAGGAGAAGAGGACTAAGCTAGAGCCCACTGCAGACAAGGGCATCTTTGTGGGTTATAGCGAGACCTCGAAAGCTTATCGAATTTATATTCCTGCGAAGAGGAAAGTGGTTGTCAGGCGAGATGTGAAGTTTGAGGAGGAGAGCGCTTTCAAGAGGTCACGGGAGTTAGAGTATCTGAAGTCACCAAACCCTCAGGAGCAGCTGAGTCAGTCACAGGGATCCATTGTTCAGGGATCAGGAGGTATCAGGAGGTACATCTATTACAGTGCCAGGTCCATCAGTAAGCAGTGGCAGAGTCAGGTGGGTGGTGGTTCGAGCAGTCCGCACAGTAGTTCACAGGGTAGTCCACTGATGGACAGTTCGCACGATACTTCAACATCTACAAGCACAGGTTCAGAAATGAGGTCAGTTGGCAGGCCTTCAGGAGTCCAGGCTTCTGAGGATGATGAGGATTCTTTCATTCCGATGGGAGAAGCATGCTCAGGGAAGAGGAAGCCCAAGTGGCTTCAAGATACCTTGCGCGAGGCCACATCAGTTGCTGGGCCAAAGAGATAGGTTAGAGAGAGTAAACCACCTGAGCGGTTCTGTAGTTCCATGGCATTGGTAACTAGCATTGTTGACTCTGAGCCTTCTAGTTATGAGGAGGCAGCTAGCCAACAGGTCTGGAGAGAGGCCATGATGGGGGAGTATTCTTCTATTATGAAGAACAATGTTTGGGAGGTAGTGTCGAGGCCTGTAGGTAAATCAGTGGTTACTTCCAGATGGCTCTACAAGATAAAGCATGTTGCAGATGGCAGCATCGAAAAGTTCAAGGCTCAGTTTGTGGCGAGAGGGTTCTCACAAGTAGAGGGAATTGACTATGAGGAGACCTTCACTCCCGTAGCTCGGTATACATCCATTCGCTCCATTATATCGATAGCAGCAAAGATGGGTTGGAAGATCCACCAGATGGATGTGAAGACCGCATTTCTCAATGGCTTCATTCAGGAGAAGGTCTATATTGAGCAGTGGCAGGGCTTTGAGGTGCATGGGAAGGAGTCGCATTTATATAGATTGAAGAAGGCACTCTATGGACTAAAGCAAGCTCCTAGAGCTTGGTACTCGAGGATTGATAGATACTTGCAGCAATTGGGTTTCACAAAGAGTGAGGTTGATCCGAACCTATACTTCATTGTGGTGGGTGAGGAGCCTCTCATTCTAGTGTTGTACGTTGATGACTTGGTCATCACTGGTGCAGAGAGACTCATTGAGGGCTGCAAGAGAGATCTTGCTTCAGAGTTTGAGATGAAGGATATCGGCTTGATGCATTATTTTTTGGGATTGGAAGTGTGGCAGAAGGAGGGGCATTTCTTCCTGGGACAGGGGAAGTACACTGTGGACATTCTTAGCAGATTTCACATGGAGGATATCAAACCCATGTTTGCTCTGATGATCACTAATTGGAAGAAGCTTCACGCTTCAGATTCCGAGTTGGTGGATCCTACTTTATACAGACAGTTGATTGGTTCATTCATGTATTTGGTCAACATTCGACCATATATATGTTTTGCAGTTAACACAATGAGTCAGTTCATGTGTGAGCCCAGGAGAGTGCACTGGGTGGCTGCAAAACACATTCTTCGTTACTTGCAGGGTACAGTGGATTTTGGTTTGGATTATACACAGGGTGATGGAGTGAGACTGGTAGGGTACACAGATTCAGAGTGGGCAGGTTGTGCTTCTGATAGGAAAAGTAATTCAAGATGTTGTTTTGGGTTGGGTTCGGCAATTGTGTCGTGGTTCAGCCGAAAACAACAGTCAGTTGCATTGAGCTCAGCTGACACAGAGTATATGGCTGCTAGTTTGGCTAGTTGTGAGGCCATATGGCTTCGCAAGATGTTGTTTTCTCTATTTGGTCAGGCATTGAGACCTTCAGTGATTTACTGTGATAATCAGAGTTGCATAAAACTCACGGAGAGTCCAGTTTTTCATGACAGGTCAAAGCATATCGGGATCAAGTATCACTTCATTAGAGACTATGTCCAAAAGGGAGTTGTCAAGCTTGAGTATATTTCCACAGATGAGCAGGTAGCGGACATTTTCACTAAAGTCTAACCACGGGTCAAGCATGTCTACTTCAAAGACAAGATGGGAGTGGTGAGGAACACTTTCTTCGGTAAGAGGAAGTGTTAAAATTTAGGTACCAAAGGACAAGTGGTTCCCTAAAGCTTTGATCTTTGGCCTAGGGAAAAGTGTCCAAAGTTATTTGTACTTTTCTCCTAAAGTGACTTTATAAGTGGTAAAGTCAAATCTAATTTTAATGTGACTTTATAAGTGGTAAAGTTACATTCTAATTTTAAAGTGACTTTATTAAAGTCAATGAAAAATTAGAAAGTGCAAAAGTGACTATGGAAATAAAAGGCTGTGGGTATTTATTTAAGTGGGTGAGTTAAAAAAAAGAAAGTGAGAATTAAATGCACATTTATTCTCATCCCTAGATCTAAATGAATCTGAGCCATTAGATCTTAGGGTTACCCAAAAGGTCATTTAGGGTAAATGGAGAGGAGAAGAGGAAAAGATGAAATTCAGTCTTTCATGAGCTATTGAGAGAAGAGAAGGAGAGCAAGGAGAAAAATTTCAGAGTAGTGACAAGTTGAAGGAGGGCAGCAAGGAAACTTCAGCAAATTCGTACAGCAGCATTATTGGCACAAATCCCAATGCAAAATCTGTACAATAGGAGAGGCACGATTTCCAAGGAAGGAAGGCACGAAAATCGAGAAAGAGGGATAACAGCTTCAGCACGAATTTCGAGGCAGATTTTGGGCACGAAAACTGCGAAGAAGTACAACTAATATTTCGAGACAAATTTCGAGAAAAAGGGACATCAACTTCAGCGCAACTTTTTTGGCAAATTCTGGGCACGAATTTCGAGGAGGATTGTTGTACAAATTCGTACAGTTCTGTACATCTTGTTCTAGCACATTTTTCGAGGCAGTTGTATAGCATTTAATGTTATCATTTATTGCTGTAAAATTTCTGTTTTGACTATTTATTGATTGGCACATTTTTCGAGACGAAGTTCAAGCACGAAAATTGAGATAAGTTTGTATTTGTAGTCACTGGAATTTTCACTGTGTTTTTTAGTTTCCCTGTAAAAGCATTTTCAGAAATAAAGAAGAGCTCTCAAACTGGTTTTCCCCAAGAGTTGTAGGGGATTTTTCCAAGGTCACATTGACCAAAAATCACTGTGTTATTTTCTTTGTGTGGCTGTCATAATTTTGATGTGTTTTATTTCTGCATTTTCCAGCAGTTGTGAAATCTCCAAATTTGTGTTTTCAGAAATTTCTAGCATTTCCAGATTTTAGTATTTATATCATGCTTGGATTTAAAACTATATGCATGGAGTGATAAGGAAAATTGATAACTGGAGTGGGGGTTGAAATTTCTACAATTTGATCACTGTAATGAAGTTCGAAAGATTCAAGGAAGCAAACCTTAAGCAATGTAGTCCTCAAGCAGATGTTGAAACTGTAAACAGTGATATGCTTACAAATAGTACTTGTAGGAAGATCTGTGAAGCTATCCAAGATCAAGTAAACAAAATCTCTATGGTGATCATATACTTGGAAGAAGCAGCAAGAATATCTCACGCCCAAAATCAGATCAATGAAGACGATATCTGGAATTGCAAGTCATCCTCACAAAGGTAAGTAACCATAAGGTATGTATGGTATATTTTAAGATATTTTAAGTTGAAGATAAAATTCTAGGGTTTGTTAAATTCTAGGCATGACATAAAGGGGGAATAGAATCGAATCTAGGGTGTAAACTTTAGAAGCTTTAAGATGACCTCTTGATTGCATGAAAACCCTAGAAATCTTGGCATCATGTTTTGGTATTATATTCTTTGCTTGGGGTACTTGTTAAGTTAAATCGCAGGTGCAAGAACTTTAGATGGATGGGCTAATCCTTTGAGAAACATGATGGAAAAGAGGGAACTATATGGAATCTTAAGATCCTTAGAGTCTATTCTATGGATAGCAAGGAGAAGTAGAATCTCTGCCATGGTAAAGTTACTACAGTTAGTAGAAGCATGATAGGATGCATTATGGTGTCATAGAAGCATACGATTGAAAGCAAGAGCTCATGACATCATATTAGAGAAGCATGAAAGATAAATGAAATAGAAGTCTATGGCAAGTCACCCATAGAAAGATGTAGCTCTTTGTAATCTCATTAGAAGCATAAGTAGTGCTTATGGGAAAAAGAAAGCATCTAGTGTAAAGCTCATCATACATCATTTAAGAGAAGTATTTGCAGGATGAGGATGATCAAGATGCTTTGTTGGAGTCTTCATTGGAAGGCCCACCTACTAGAAGAAGCAAGTGTCTCGCCGAAAATTCCAACTTGTATGGGATTCATGGAATGATGGTATGATGTCAAAAGAAGTGAAGCAGGTTAAGGTGATTGAAGTTCTTTCAATCAAGGAAGCTGCTAAAGGAAGTCTAGATGACCTAAAGTAAGAAGATGAGCTATGTATGCTTGTATTTAATAAAAATTGAGTCATGTCATACAGTTGCAGGTAGCGGGATAAATGCTCCTCCTCATGAGCATAATCAAAAGAAAGGATCTCCTCCTTTGGAGAAAGATGCATGAAGGCATGATTCACACATTGACTAGATGAAATCAGCATAATATGTCCTCATATGCAATAAGAGGTGGTTGAAGGAACTATGATTGGAAGTTCTTGGGAAGAAATGTGTGAACAAAGAATGGAAGAGATCATGAAAAACGCAACTATGGAGAAGGCAATCAACATCCAAGGACTAAAATTTTTGCTTATACTATCTCCACGGGAAAGATATGAAGATCCTGGTAAAGTCTAAAAAAAAAGATACCCTTGACATTGTATATCTTTTTGGAGAAATGTCAAAATATATGCAGGTTGTTGATGCAAACAAGGAGATGTCATAATGAAATACCATCACAAAGGTAATTTTGATTTAATGTGCATTTTCTATTTTTGAACAACATCTAAATGGGCTAATGCAGGGCTCTACCAAGGGAAGAGTTGTAGATGTCATCTACAATTGATATTCATGTGGTAGGACGAAATATCCCGAAGGAAACAGGCCATGAAGAAGGTAGCAAGGTATGGAGGAAGGCCAAATATGGACTAATGGATCACTTTCTGACGAAAAGAAGGATGACATAACTAACATGATTCATGAAGGAAAGTGATGGATTGTCTGTGCCCTACAAGAAGTCCCAAAAGGATGTAGGCTCCATAACAAAGAATAAATTCATGAAATCGAAGGAGGGAATCCTACAAGCAGTTGTTTGTCCCATGATCTCCACCTAAAGAGCTGTTGGAAGCAAGTCCCTGGTCAAGAGGGAGCTTGGTGAAGTCCTTGATTAAGAGGGAGATTGGGTACATTCCTTTTATAGGAATAGGTACATTCCTTTATTGGAATGGGCATATCGTCCCTAGTTGATAGGGAGAGATAGACACATCATTCTTATCTTCACTTGGGAAGACAGAATGGAGGACTGGGTAAGCATCTGGCATCTGATGCTCTTTGAGGATGTGATAGGACATCCAAGATAAGAGTAGTCATAAAGGATCGATTTATTTGAGGACTGGGAATCCAAGAGAAGAATAGTCTTGGTGGAACAAAATCTGAGAGAAACCGGGTGGGGTATGTTCCAAGAGAGACAATGATGAGGGTGTTTATAAATCATTGGTCTCCCCAGCATTGTGCTTTGATCTTGTGGAGAGATAGAGCGGTTAATCAAGGCCTTGCTATGTAACAATGATGGATGATATGATGTTATACGGATTGGTTACCAATCTGACTCTTCTTATGAGAATTCTTGAGATTGAAAATGTTCAAGTACCTTGTATGGATTATGAATAACCTCCCTAGTTAAGAGGGGGTGTTGAAATATGTAACTAAGTTCGCTCTTCATAATGACATATGTAACTAAGTTCGCTCTTCATAATGACATATGTAACGTTGATTTTATGTATTCAATGAAAAGAGAGAAAAAAAAAAAATATATATATATATATATATATATATATATATATATATATATATATTATTGTTCTTGAGGCATACGTTTCATGCTCAAGGAAAATTTATCTTAGGTCGAGCTCCCATTGATAGCTTCTGGATTTGTCAGAGTTTATAAATGTCAAAAGAATCATTGTCATATATGTATAACCCCTCTTGGCCATGTTACATATTGTAAAAAAAAGTTATTTGAGTCAAAGTCAAATACCCCTCCAAGACCTTGTCAAATGTCAAGTATCAAGTTGGCCTACTAAGGAGCAGTCAACCTCTCTAGAAGGCGAAATTGTCCTATTTGAGGGCTCAAGAAAGACTGTGTGAAGAGGAACTTGGCCTCTCTCAAGGGACACTCACTCAAGCGATAAAGGAGTTTGATCAAGGAAGATAAGGAAGCCTAAACAAGGAGAAGCAAGAGAAAGAAAGATTGAAGCAATCAGAAGTCTATTTTTGGGTCATTCTCCTACACACGTGCAAAGTGTTAGGGCATCGTTTCTACAATAGTAAGCACAAAATTGCAGTCATCTTCATGTGTTATATTTTGGACTAAGAAAGGTCTCTCCATCCAGTCGAGTTGTCAAAGAAGGGAAGCCAAGTAGAGTGAAGAAGAGAAAAGGAAAATTCATCCATTTTCAAGCCTCTTATGTAACCTAGGCTTTCTGCAAAAGGAGTCGTAATTACAGATCTGAAACAGCTAGCCAAAATCCTGAGTTAAGGGGTTTTTGTCAAGGGTCTAGGTCTTGGAATTCATCAATTCAAGATTCTATAAGAAGAAGAATTATGTAGGTTTTCATTTCATGATTAGAGACGTTTTGGCCCTGGCTGATCACCTATATCTTGTGTCCCTTGTCTCATTGTTCTTTATTGTTTTGGTAGTTGTTTGATGAAGAGAACACAAAATAATAAGCATGATGTAAATGAAGTAAAATTGAAAACACATCGCAAGTAGTTATCAAGCTAGAGAAATCATCTCATCTCTTTGCCCTACATTTGATCAACATAACTTAGGAAAAAGCACATATTAATATGTTGGCTTATTAAGCTGGAATAAAACTTGGAAAAAATAAATTATTTACATTAGTGAATAAGTTGTAATTTTAGTCATTGATCTCAACTGAGGTGAGACTTAATCTCGACCATCAATCACTTTGAGATTAGGGTCGGGGTTAGAATTAGGGTCTCAACTCGATGTAAAGTTACAAAGGCAAGGTTAAGGTGAGGAGAAGACACATTACAACATCACAAGTTTGAGAGAAACATCTCATTGAGCATTGCAAGGTCAAAGAGAGTGCAAAGGGTTAGAAATCTAGATCTGCAAGAGAGAGCATATATGCTCGAATATATCCAAAGTTTTGTAATCTATATTTTCTAGGTTGGGTCATTATTCCAGGACAGGAGCCCAAGTAAGTTCGGTGTTTTTTTATTAATGAAGAATTGATTTGTTAAGTAAAAATTTGTTTATGATTATGCAATTCAAATCGAAATTTGCTTCCACTGAATGTTATGTGTTAGGAACTTAGCCGTGTATTTGTTCAATACTTAATTGCTAGGAATTAAATACCGAGTGTTGGGTTTGAGTAAATTCTATCATGGTATCAAAGCTCCAACTCTGGACTAATCTCAAAATTGCAGGTGTTGGGTTTGTATTAGATCATTGAAGCCAGGTTTGGTTGAAATCGTTCTAAGTGAATTTATTTTTTTGGGGGGCTCAAGCTTTTTTTATCCAAGCTCAAGTTGTTCTTACTAGGCACAAAATTTTCTTTTACAAAGAAAAGAAGAAAAAAAAGAGGCAGGTGCATGGTCATGGCCAAAAGGCCAGAGCCCACTAGCCGTCAAGGCAGCAGCCTTGTATTTGTTCAATAATTAATTGCTAGGAATTAAATACCGAGTGTTGGGTTTGAGTAAATTCTAACATGGTATCTGAGCTCCAACTCTGAATTGATCTTGGAATTTCAAGTGTTGGGTTTGTATCATATCATTAAAGCCAGGTTTGGTTGAAATCGTACAAATTGAATTTATTATTTTAGGGGGAGAAATTTTTTTTATCCGAGCCGGCGTTGTTCTTACTAGGCACAAAACTTTCTTTGAGAAAGAAAAATAAATAAAAAAAGAGGCACGGATCTATTTCTGGCCAACAAGGCCTAAGCCCACCAGCCATCAAGGCAGCAACCAAGCTAGCCGACCAACCAACGACACAACTGCTAGCAAATTGCACTACAAAACAATCACTTGGGAGAGCTCAACAAACAAGGTCGAGCACGAACAAGCACAGGAGGATGGCAGGCACAACAGCCACAGACAACAAGTTGACCAACCATCAAGGATCATGACAGGGCGACAAGACAGGAGGGTGTTGGCACCACCAATCGCAAAGGAAACCGGTCGAGTTGGACATGGTACAACTACCACAACAACGAGTTGACCGATCAATAAGAACAGGTCGTGGCAAGTGAAGCAGTTCATAGTTGGCAGGGTGCCAATTGAGCAACTACCACAAGTATGAGATAGTTGGGGTAGAGATCGTCGGCGGTACAAGATGTTGAAAGTGTACTTGAGCCCGCAGAACCGTTAGTAAACAGCAATTACCATAGACAACAGGTTGAGCCACTGGGTGAACAGGGCAATCGCCAACCACCGGAGCCAACGACCGCAAAAGGAAGCAAAGGCAATGGAAGCTAAGACGGAGGACAAGGGATGTCGTGGGACCTAAGCAAGTACTGGATGTAAGGTTGAAGCAGGACCACATCCACAATGTTAACTCCCAAGGGACTCGCAAGTCGTGTAAGTGATAGGGATCTAGAGCCCGGCGTTGAGTGTATCAAGTAGAGGGCGGCCAACACACTGGCAGGTGCAGCCGTGGAGGGTTAAAGTGGAGGAAGAAGTTGTTGTTGTAGTTCGAAAAGAGACAAGTCGAGGTTGAGAGCTGATAGGCTGGTAAGAGTGTCGAAGGGGTCCACAAAGGAGACGTCCAGTTGATTCTGGGCACGAAAGGATTCATCCAGGACACGGTAGGCCGAGAAAACTATTGGGTGCGTGCATAGAGAGGCAAAGGAAAAGTAGGTTCCAACTGCCAAGGGTGTAAAAGACATGACAACAACCAAGTCGTGAGGCATTCCCTACCACTCAACTAGCCCTTAATAAAGCAATGCAAAGCCATATGACAGCCACAGAAGTCATGTTTAGCTACTAGTGGGAGCAGTTGCCAACATGCAAGCGGCACTACAAGCAGGCCAAGAGAGTTGGTGTAAGCCTGTGAGAACAGGTCAAAAAGCGAGAGACAACATAGAGGATCATGCCATGGGTGAAGTGTTGTACTAGGCATGATCAAGAAACTATGTTATGGCTTAGTGTACAGTACAGCTTCCAGTCACGTGATGGGGATGAGGTCAATGTTCCACAATATTTCAGAGTCAGTTTCAGACTGCCATATGAGTTGTGGTGCTAGCAGGGATTGGATGTGTTAGATTCCAGCTAAAGTCTGTTGGCAATACTAAGAGGGGGGGTGAATCAGTATTTCCTTTACAATGGTTATTTTACCAGTTAAGATCTCTTACAAATAGAACACAAAATGAACAATAAACGAATAATTTATATTATCAAAACAACAAGGACTTCAATCCTCTTTTACAATAATAATTTGTACATTTAGGCTCCAACCCTAGATGAAGACTCCAATCTTTGGACCAGGCTCCAACCTGATCTTCCACAAGGCTCCAACCTTGGTTTCTTGGAGGACTCCAATCCTCTAGGGCTCCAACTCTATCTTCAATTCTTCAAGGTGTCTTCAATACTTCCAATATTCTCCACAACAAGTCCTGAAAGATTTTTTTTTTCAACAATGCTTCTATGATGCTTCAAAGATGCCTCACACAATGTTTTGAGATCTTCTGCTACAAATGGTCTTCGCAATTCTTTGGTCTGAATTATCAAGGTTAACTTCAACATTTCTAGAATGTGTCTCCAAGACTCTTCATTTCTTTACCAACAATCTTCTTCAAGACTACATCATTTGTGTTTCAACAAGGCTACTTCAAAAGGTTATCTTCAAGTCTGCTACAAAGGAAGAGTATAAAGCCTATCAGCTCAAGATGACTATCCCAGAGTCTTTCTAAGTCTGGCTTAATATTTGTTTTCAAATCAGTCCAAGGTCTACAAAAGAACTGATCCTTTATTCACCAAACACTTCTTCAAAGAGTACTCTAAATACATGACTACAGGACTGCTCATCAATTTTTGGTCTACTTCAAGAAACAGGTCCGAATTAGGGCCTCAGGTGTTAATCCAAGCTAGCAATTCACAGAGACAATAGAGTTTGTAGATCCAAAGTTTTTGCGAGTATCACAGGTCTGAAGAGACTACAGTCCGAAATCTGCTTGCTTCTAGGTCCAAAAATTACAGAGACCTAACTCCACAGCCCAGTCAACAGATCTCCACAGGTTATGAACTAATATATATTCTACAGGTTCGAACAGCTCCTTAGATTTGAACTACGATATCACTGTGCCACAGGAGTATGTATACCCACAGCCTACAGGTCTGAATCTCCACAGATACTCACAGATCTGAAAAGAAGGCCACATGAGTATGCTCAACAGTCCAAAAACCTTCACAGAGGTGGTTGAAATTCACCACAGAAGTGATCCAAAGTTTTTCACAGAAATCCGTTCTTGCGTGCATCTATTTCTGCCTCAGATCCGAGTTCTTCACCTTTTTCTTGATCGAGTAAAATATTGAAATGGAAGAGCATACTTGTTATTCGAGCCTATTGAAGGGACGTGTCAGTTGGTTAAGGAGAGTCGACATAGAATGAAAATCCAACCTGTGTATATCTCAAAAAAATAATTCTTTCCATATATGACTATAACCTACCAGCGTCTTCATTCCCTTTATGGAGTAACCATCCACAGTTGAAGTTGAATCATAGCTGAATTAAAATTATGCTCACAACAGGGCACTTCTCCACTGTTTCTGTAACATCAACACCTATATACAGCAGAATTTGAACATGGATCTTTCTCTGGTCCAACGGAAATCTTGCATTTGACACAGTACCTTTCAACTAATTTTGGAGCAGAAATAGGAAGAACATTTGTTTGAGACACCATAGGATTATTGAAGTCTGGCCGAACTAGTTTTCTTCTTTTCTGCTAATGTGAATTAGGATCCCCATTATTAGATTTAGTTTGGCTCTCAACCTATAGGTCCTGTCTTAGTTTCAGATTAGTTCCACTTAGGGTTTCAGAGGGGTTTCACTAAGGCTTCCTTCATGTATTTAGGGCATAATGTTTAGGGCATTAGGATTTATTTAGTAGGTTTAGGGCTTCATTCATGTAGAGGCTTAGGGCATGCAGGGGCTTCTAGATTAGGGCTCCTTTATTCATTAGGGTTAGGGCATCTTCAACAAGGCTAGGGTTTCATCATCTCCAATAAGTGCTAGTCTTGATATCATATTGACATCAACGACAACCTTATCCAACAGAGTCGAGGATTTTTGGAGGTGACAGAGATGCTATTTATTCCAGGGTTGGTGGTACACATGTTCTCAGTATCAGCCTCGAAGGATGATGGATAGAAAGTTTTTTTCCGAGATGGGCAGGTGCTTCTATATTCAAAGGAAGCAACCTTGGATTTAACAATATTGTTTAGCATCAGACAAGGGCATTCATATAGGTTGCTAGGACAGCCTATGGGTGTATCCAAGGTGATTTTGGATACAGGATCACTGTCAATTATTGAGAGGGGACAAGTAACTAGGAAGAGTGATTCTTCATGTACTGCCAGGAGACTCAATTGGTATGATATGGCACTAACAGAGGCTCACGAGTGTGTTAGTACTCCTCTGAGCATGGTTGATTGTGACAGGTTCTCAACTCAGGTTTCAAGTTAGGTAGCAGAACAAGCTTCAGGGTCAGAGGGAGTAGCTACAAATACTGAGATGGACTTGGATACAGATAAAGGTGGAGGTTCTTCAAAAGGTACCTCTCTCGTGTACAGGGAGTATTGAAATTTGTAGCTCCAGCAAGCACTTCTACACAAGCCTTGTGTCTAGGTGTGCAGAAGTCATCCCCATATCACCTTAGAAAACTTGCTCTAGGTTAAGCAAGTTGCTAATGTAACTTAGCCTAAGTTTAACTTAAGAAAAAACACATACTAATATGTCGGCTTATTGAGATAAAATAAAACTTTTTCTAAGTGAATTATTTAATTTAGTTAATAAGTTTCAATCTTAGTTGTAGATCTCAAGTGAGGTGAGATTTAATCTCGGTCATCAATCACTTTGGGATTACAGTTAGGATTAGGATTAGAGTTTTGGCTAAATGTAAAGTTATAAAGGCGAGGCTTCAAAAGACACACAACAGTAGCACAAGTTTGAGAGTGGCGTCTCAGTGAGAATATGCTAGGTTCGAGAGAGTGTAGAGTTGGAGATCTAATTTTGCAAGCAAGAGCAAGTTTGTTGGATCAGATCCAGGTTTTTGTAATATATATTTTCTCAGTTGGGCCATTATCCCCGGACAGGTGCCCAAGTTCGTTCAAAATTTTGTATTAATGAAGAACTCATTTGTTGGGCAGAAATTTGCTTATGATTATGTGATTAAATCAAAACTTGCTTCCGCTAAATTTTATGTATCAAGAACTTGGCCATGTATCTGTTAAATAATCCATTGTAGGAAACTAAATATCGAGTGATGGGTTCAGGTAAATTCGAATAGTTGTTAAGTCGAAAAAAGTGTATCTCATGCATGCATGACTAACAGTAGGGAGTAAACTGAAAAAATAGATTAGGGCTTTAGTCTCAACTAAAAGTATATTGATAGACTAAGGTATATGCTTTAAACACAACTGAATATTTGAGCAGGTCAACCAATAAAGAAAGGGAGTGAATGTAAGCAATCAAGAAAGAGATGTTTCAAAGAACCACACAATCCTATACAAGGATCCATACAATTTCATGTGGCGTACAAAATAGTTACGAACACGACCACAAAAATATATAAAATTGTACGAATAGACTATACAAGTTATAAAATCGATTTAGTGGGTTACACAATTGTATAGCAAGCCAGCTGCCATACTCTATCATCAAGTTGTTCCACTCAATTTTGGGTGATTTCAATTATTGTTGTTTTTAGAGCGATGTATAAAGGCTTCCTTCAACGTTTTTCAGGGGAATGAAAACATGATTTCGAGTAATTACCTACATATGTGAAATTGTTCTCTACTTCCACTCAATGTTATCAAAACCAAACCATTGATGAAACAAATAGACCCCCCAAACCGATAACCCGTCGGAACCAGACCAAAAAACCGATCAACCAAAAACATATATATTCATGTGCATCCATATGAATCCAAACCACTTATACACAAAAAAGAAAAGGTTCTCATTTATATAGCATGTAAGAGTGCACATAACCAAAATAGCATCAAGTGAAATCCATCTTTGAACCGAAAATGCATCATCAAACAGGCCCGAGATGGCTTCTAACATCCAAACAAAATTAGGCTACAACAAATACCTAGATATCATTAAAATTATTGCCTATATTGGGATCTTCACCATCAATATCACCCTCTAAGCATTAAAATAAGATGGAAAAAGCTTAGTATGTCAAGTCAAGATTTTGTTTGAGTGATGGATACATTTTTTGTAGGGTCATGATAGAGGAGTATTGAAAATTGTAACTATGTTTGGTCTTCATAAATGTAATTGAGTCACTACGTAATGTAATTGTAAAAAGGAAAAAGAAAATGTTTTTTTATTATTAGCACAATGACTTATTAAGGCATGGGTTTCATGCTTGGGTCATCATTATATTAGTCAAAGTACCCATTGTGGAATCCTAGGATTAATATTGAGTCATTAGAGCCACTATACCTTTTATAACACCCTTCTTGGGCCTTCGAATCGTGTACAAAGAAATATTTTTGAGCCAAATATGTGTTATGTCACCTCCACACCAAGTCGGCCTAAAGGAGATCAAGTCAGCCTCAAACTGTGCAATTCAACCTCACTTGGAGCCTATATATTGGAGCAAGTTGAATTCCTTTGGACCATCTCACTCACTTAAGTTTGATATCTAAATAAGTAGTTGGGAAAAGTGTGAAGAGGGCTAAGGAGGGTAAAAGGAGTGTGAGTTTGGCTTAGGTGAAGGAGAAGAAAAAAATCGAAGTTTTGGCACCTCTCTCTCTCTCTCCCTCTCTCTCTCTCTCTCGTGCCCTAGTTTGGAAAATCAAAGTTTTTCTAGTGTTGTTGTTGTAGAAATTTCTGAATCTTATATCTTATGCAGAAGTTATTACTGTTAATCCGGTTAAGCTCCTCCTACTTAGATAAGTCATTAACTGAATAAATTCAAGTTAACATCGAAGCAAAACACATAACAGATCTCTACCAATTCAGAACTAGAATAAGCACATGCACACATTGACAAGGTGACACAGTTATTTCTAGACAAATAGTCCCCGGAAAAACCCAATGTGGGAAAACCGGTCTCTGGCTGCTGGAGAGTCTTATTATTAAGAATATTTTTGAATACACAAATTTGGGTTCTAGATCTAGAAAACCCGACAGAGAAACACTAGATCTACAGCTCACTGGCTGATATAGGACCAAAATAATGACTGATCCACACCCTCAAACAAGATTTACAGGACTCAGCCAAGATTAGGGCCTAGAAACCCCAGCGCTGCAAAGGCTCTGCATCAGCGTCCGAAGCCCCTGAAAGCCTCTGTGTTAGCCTTGGAAGTCCTCCAAACCCTCAGCGCTGCTCCGGAAGGAACTGCGATACCCCAAAATGGGTG
Source organism: Pinus albicaulis (assembly GCA_034641835.2). Taxonomy (NCBI): domain Eukaryota; kingdom Viridiplantae; phylum Streptophyta; class Pinopsida; order Pinales; family Pinaceae; genus Pinus; species Pinus albicaulis. The sequence continues at coordinate 1,198,424,314 of CM076574.1, forward strand.
ACGCAGTCACTATGCTACCCCTAAGGGTCTTTACGTAACCCCTAAATGGTTTCCTGAAAATTACAATGTCCTTGCTGCTGCTGCTTCCTTCCTCTGCATTGTCCTTGAGCTGATCTCTGCCTCTTGTGTATTCTAGACCCCGGGATCAAATCATCCCCTTGGTCTAAATTCCCCTCTCTGCAGCTGTAACACTTCTGAGAATTCTTAGCAAACCCGCCCTAGAATCTCAACTTAGCTTTAGTGCTCTGCCTCTGTGTGTCTTCACAAATGACCCCAAGCCTTTCCTTTATACTTTTCTCATTAGCAAATCAACGGCCATGATCAGATCTTGAATCAATGGCTAAGATTTAAAAAAAGCTTGATCCGTGTGACTTAAGATAATTTCATCACATGTTTAATTAAATTCACTTTCATTATTTAAGTTCCCTAAGTTTTAACTTAGGAAATACACTTAAAATAATTAATTAATTTAATATCTCCTAAACCAAATGAAATTTCCCAAATCCATTTCTGGGTCTTGTAGATAAAATGTACTCTAGTCCTTCCTCAAAATTTGGGACTTAGAGCACAATTGTTGCATGTTGTTGCATAGTCGAAGTTGTTGGGGTGAAGTTGTTGTTGCTACAAGGTCGAAAATCTGGAAGGGCTGACTTGGTGTGGAGGAAGGTCTAGTCTATGTCTAGGTTGAAGAGTTTCAAGGAAAACTATTGAAGGAAAATAATTTTGACTGGTTTTTCCCCTAGAGAGGGGTTTTGCCCTGGCAGAGTGCCTAGATCTCGTGTCTCGTGTTTTGTGATCTTCATACACACATAATTTGGTAATTGCTTATTGAAAGATAATATAAAAAAGAAGTAAAAGAAGCCAACATAATTCACAAGTAATTATCAAGAAAGAAGAAATCAAACCCTAATCTACTAGTATTGATTTCTCAAAAAGGAGTTCAACAATCAGTACCACTAACATCAAGGTACATAGAGGGTGTGGTGCTCTTGATAAAATGCTAGTTTCATACCCTCATACATGACAAAATCCAATGGAAACATGCAATCCCCCCAACCTTGAAATCCTGAAAATTGTTATGTTTGTTGGATTTTTGAGTGGAACCTAAAATTCTACTTTCTCTATATGAAATCCAATGAGATTGAAACCACTCTCAAACATCCTAAGTCAATTAATTGTAATTGTTGAGAAAACGGTAACAAGGAAGTGTTTCCTAGGTTTATCCTTTTGGCCTAGGAATACAGTTAATATCCTTCTGTCCAAGTGACATTATGAGATTATTAATGTCACAGGGGGCTGAAGTATTTTTTATGTGGAGTTGTACCATGTATTTTAAATAATTAAAGTCACATGTCTAAAAGTGACTTTATGGGTAAAGTCTAAAGTTCACTTTATAATATTAAAGTGACTTATGTTTTATAAGTTTCTTTATGGGAAAAGTGACCATGGTGCAAAATAACATTCAAAGTACTAGGAAGTCTTTTAAAAAGAGGGGGACCACATGAGATTAAATCTCAGCCATTAGATCCTAGGGATAGGGTTCCACTCTTTTCTCAAGAGACAAAAGGGAGGGAAAAGGAATTCTTATTAATCATTCTTCTCTCAAGGACTTGAGGAGACCGTAGGAGAGCAAGGAGCTGAGAAAGGAGGCAAGATTGCAAGTGAATGGAATTTGAACAGCTTGGGGAGGAGACCAAGCTTCCAGATATACTGTGATACAAAACCCGAAATTTTAGCTTTGTCCTGGCATGATTCCCTACATTTTCGTGCAGCTGAAATAGGTCGAGTTCAGTCTGAGAAGTTTGATGGTATATCAGGCTGAGAACTGTGGTGTTCTCTGGCCGAGTTTAGGCCAGAACTTAACGTGAAAATCAGCCCAAGTTTGATTGAAGAAACAGGCTGAAAGTTCTGGGTCAGCAAGCCCAGAATATACCAGGTTACCAGCGAGTTTTTTGAGGCACTGTCAGAAGTGTTTTGGGTCAGTGTTTTATTGGAAGGGAGGCAAACTTTCATTGGAAAATAGGCCAAGAACTTAGCTGAGGGTTATCTCTGCATTTGGAGGCTGGCAGAGAGTGTATCTCAGCTAATTCGTGGAGCTTATTAGGCTGAAACTCACACAGTTCAAGGTATGTCCCAGAATTAAATTCTGGATTTATTCGTGAAAGATTTGGGCTACTTCCAGCACTTAATTCAAAGTGTATGCAGTCAAGGGGATAGCAGAAAATTAAAAGACAGTTCTGCTCAGTTCGACAGCAGATTCAAGCCACTGTTATTTGCACTGAAATCTAGGCCAAGTCTGTGTGAGTATATGGCAGAGAGAGAGGGCCCAATTTTCATGTAATCAAACAGTGACTACGGAAATATGATAAGTGAGATAAATTTATTTTTTTCTCTGTGTATCAATTTCTTTCAAAGCACTCTAAGACCTCCTTTCAGAACTGGTTTTCCCCAAGAGGCTGAGGGGTTTTTCCAGGGCCAAATTCGACCAAAAATTAATTGTGTACTGCGTAAAATTAGTGGTGTGTGCTTGCTAATAATTTTTTTAACAGCTGACAGTTATATGTTGTAAAGGTAGCCTAAATGTTTAAAGTCAAATGCATTTTAATATATATATATATATATATATATATATATATATATATATCAGTCATATGTAATGATGGGTTTTGGGCATTAAACCTTGCAAGAATTTGAAACTGGGTGGGCTACAACAGTACCTAAATTTTCTACAGCGATGTTAAAAATGTTAAAAATAAATTATGTTCAAAGGGTCCTTGCAAGCATTGTACAAAATTGACCGATTTGGTACAAAACCAGCCAACTCTCTACTGAACCGGCTTTTTCTAGTCCATGACACCGATTAGAACCGATTTTCCCTGAAAAGCAATCGAACTGGCCAGTTCAATCCAGTCTGATCCAATTCTGATAACACTGCTTCCACTATTCAATTTCTAACTATTGTGTGATTGATGATATGGTCTAACATTTAATTTCAGCATCAACTAAATTCAACAATCTACTTGTTTAATTGAAATAATAGGGACATTAGTCACCTAGGGCTTGAAATTTTCACAACCAAGAGACAGATCAAACAAGGCCTAGAAACAAAAGGTCCAATACCTATTACCAACAATGCCATGCCTTGTTGAATTCAAATTTCAACTTGGATATAACCAAGTATGTAATTGTGTAATAGAGGTACTTTGTGCCTTTATTAGAAAAAATGTTGTGACTGTTAATTAAGATCTATTTCTTTCTTCTTTTTTTACGTTTGTTTACTTTATCTTTCATTTATTGTTTATCGATATATTATTATATTAGTTATCCATATCTTATTTTATGTCTATAACAAAGTGTATAATTGAAATTTAATGATCAAAAATGCACCTTGAAAGATTGCAGCCAAGAACTTCATTGGTTTTTGGCCAAAAGAATGCTTGGAAGAGGCCTTTATCAACCCCTTGAAAATACTACAAAACATGAGACCTTACTCAATAATAGAGGTGTCAGACCAGGATGAGTAACTACACAAGATGAATTATATTAATGTGCAACCATATTTATCCAATAATGTGAGTTTTCATTTCATTTCCAAGAGTCCCTCCATCTTTGTATTCTCCTAATTATTTATAATTCTATATACAAGGGCAAAAATCCCAAAGGATTGTGTCCAACATCCACCCCACCCCACACTTAAGCCGAAAGAGTGTTTGAGAGCCCTAGCATCATTCTGGAATTTTCAAACTTTTCTCTTCCGAGTGCTTTGGTGAAGATGTCTGCAATTTGTTCATTTGTGGAACAATGTCTAAAATGAATCGCCTTGGCCTCTACATGATATTGAATCAAATGATAATTTGTGTTGATGTGCTTGGTTCAATCATGGAATCTGGGATTCTTGACCAACTTGATTACAGAAGTATTGTCAACGAGGAGTAGAATTCACTTGTTTATCCTACAAATCTTCAAATTTTGAATAAGAATATATAATCAAATTGAAGTCATCCTCCTGTGAATATTTGAGTCCAAAGCCTTGAGTTACTTTCAAGCACTTTCGAGCTCTTTTTGCAGTGAATGTCTTTCATAAGGCTTTTGCATAGAATTGGAAGGAATCCCAACAACAATGAAAGATATGGTCTAGTGGTAGTGAGGTTTGTACTTCCCACAAGACTTTCCACAAGTTGTTTATACTTGGTTCATCCTCAAATTCACTCTCTTCTTTTGATGTAAGCTTCAAATTTTGTTCCACTGGAGTTGAAAGAGGACCTGTTCAACAATAATGTACTTCTTTTGGGAGATAAATATGTACTTTGGATGTTGAGTCACTTTAATGCCCAATAAGTAATGAAGATGTCCCATATCTGTCATCTCAAGGCCCTTCTTCAATTCTTCCTTTATGGATGCAATATAGCTCTCATTGTTCCATGTCATCAATATGCATTACAAGATATACAATGGCTTTGCCAACCTTCTTGACAAACACAGATGCACCATCAAGATTAACGTGTTTGAAATTTAATCTCAGAAGAAGCTCAATTAATTTTTCATCCCAACCTTGTAGTGCTTGTTTTACACCATATAACGATTCAATGAGTTTAAAGTTTTAAACTTTATATACTTTTTGTTCTTGACCCTTCACAACAAAGTCTTCTAGCTAAAACATGAAGACATTTTCTTTCAAGTCTCCATTCAAGAAAACATTGTTCACATCCATTTGATGAACTTTCCATCCATTCTGAGATGCCAAGGCAAAGAGACTCTAGATGATGGCCCATTTTGTTGTGGCAGCAAAGATCTCCTCATAATCAATTCCTTCTTGTGCAAATCCTTTCGCCACAAGCCTTGCGTTTTGCTTGTCAAGCGAGCCATATGTAGACCCACTTGCATCCAATTGGTTAGATTTTGAATGGATGGTCCCCACCAACTTCCATGTTCCATTCTTTAAGAGAGCATCATGCTCCTGCATTGCTTATTTCTACTCATCATGACAAGCAGCTTCCTTAAAGTTAGTTAGTTCAAAGTTAGAAAATAAATTCAATTCATAATCATATGAGACATTTATATCATCTATCTAGATTCAACTGAATCATAAATATCTATATCAACTCCATCTTGTCTGGTGTAATCTTTGGTTCCTGTCTTTCCGACCTCATCACAATGAACATTTTCAAGAGTTTTGTTGAGCCATTTTGGGGGACTTTTTTGATGGTCCGCGTTGCTCCACTAATTGAGATAGGGCTACATCAAGATTCAGCGTCCAATTCTCTCAATCAGATCATTCAAAGGGTCTTCCTCATCTGACGAAGTAGCTAGAACTTCATGAGGGGTATGGTGCTTCAAAAGGAGATTCTGAAAACTAATCCAAGATAAGGATCCCCCTCTTCAATATGTGGAATCTCATTATCAAATTCCCAATATGCCTTTACATGAGTGAATCTATCCAAAAGATCAAGCTCTCACTCCACAATATTGTCGGTCTTGGAAGATTCAAGAAAAATCACATCTCTAAAAAGAATAAACTTCTTGTTTACCTCATCGTAAAGATGATATGCCTTTTGGGTATTTGAATACCCCAAAATATGCACCTCTGACTCTTGGCATCAAGCATGTTTTTATGCTCCTTCAGAATCAATGCATAGTAGGGGGAACAAAGACCCTAAGATGCCTTACCAAAGGAATGCAGCCATATTGTTATCAAGACCAAACTAAACTGGCCACTCCAACAATTTTTTAGGAAAAATTTGTCCGAACAGGTGTCATGGACCAAAAGAAACCAATTCAGTACTGAACCAACCAGTTTTTATAATGCTAGCAAGGGTACTGAACTGGTCGATTTTGTATAATGCTAGCAAGATCCCTTTGAAAACAATTTAACAAAAAAAAATTATGAGTAGGGAAGCCTAGAATTTGACCATATTGCCCTACTAATGCCACACAATTAATGGTAATGTTATTTTCTTATAGTAATAGTGGCATTCTCCTTTCACTTTCACTTTCTTCCTTTTACTTGAAGTTTTAACATTACCATTAATTGACTTGGGATGTTTCAAGAAGTGGCATTCTCCTTTATCTTTCATTTTCATCCTTTTACTTAAATTTTTAGGATTACTATTAATTGACTCCGGATGTTTGAGAGTGGTTCCGACCTCATTGGATTTCATATGGAGAAAGTAGAATTTTAGATTCCACTCAAAATCCAGCACACTTAACAGTTTTTAGGATTTCAAGATTGGGGGCAGTGCAACGTTTCCATTGGATTTTGTCATGTACGAGAGTATGGTACTCGCATTTAATCAAAAGCACCAAGCTCTCTATGTACCTATGTACCTTGATGTTAGTGCCATTGATTGTTGAACTCCTCTATCATGGCCCTACTAGAAATGTACCCATCACTCAAACAAAATCTTGGCTTGACATGCTAACCCTTTTCAATCTGTTTTTAAAGCTTAGAAGGTGATATTGATGACTAATATCCCAATATAGGCAATGCTTTTGATGATATGTAGGTATTTGTTGTAGAATAAATAAATTTTGGAAGCTAAATGCCAACTAGGGCTTGTTTTTTTGATGTATTCTCAATTTAGAGATGGATTTCACTTAGCGTTGTTTTGCTTGTGTACCCTTACATGCTATATAAATGAGTACTTTTGCTTATTTGTGTAGAAATGGTTTGAATCAATGTTGCAAACATTGGCGAAAAATCAACAACATCACAATCTTTTCCATCTGCCAAAAAATCACTGGGTAAAAATCACAAATTTTTCCTTCCGCGCTTTTTTACAATTTTTTCCCGAATTTTGCCAAATTTTCCCGACTTTTGCTTATTTTTTCCAATCTTGAAAAAATGAATATATTTTGCATTTTTTAATGTGTCACAATTTGCCGATTTTTTCACTGATGTTGCCGAAAAGATGTTTTATGGACCCTTGTTGATTTTTTGTCGATGCCAATTTTTTAAACATTTGTTTAAATTCATACGGATACACATGGATATATATGTTTTTTCTTTAAAGCTTGAATATTTTATGTGTTTTTGGTTGACCAGTTTTTGGTCTAGTTCTTTTACTGATTTCATTCTGATTAGTTATCAGTTCAGGGAATCCACTGGTTCGATCAATGGTTCAATTCATAGTCTTATTTTTTTAGTGAATGAGATGGACATCTGTTTATCCCATATATTGCACACAGCATTGCGTTAGCGCAAAATGTCAACTTACATTTTCGAAAAACGTCATGGAACGAACCATATTCAAGATAGTCATGTTTATTCTTTTAGCTACACCATTTTGTTGAGGATTGTATGGAACTAAGGTTTGATGCTGAATCCCATGATGGCAAAGATAGTTTTAAAATTCATTAGAGGTATATTCTCTTCCATTCTCAATAGGAAGAGAGCCAATATGTGATTGTGCTTCATTTTGAATCCATACATGAAAATTTCTAAAAGTTTCGAAAGATTGAGATTTATTTTTCAATAAGTACACCCAAAACATTCTAGTGCAATCATCAATAAAAGTCATCATATATTTATTACCATTAGCAAATGGAACACAAATCAGAATGAATCATTCCAAGTTTTCTACAAGCTTTGGAACTTGGAAGTGGAATCATGAGACAATTGTTTACTATGCTTTCTAAATATACAAGCATCACCTTACTTTAGTTTCATAGGAATAATAGTCAAACCAAAAACACCATTCTTTTCAATAAGCGAAGGTTGTTATAAATAATATGTTCAAATCTAGCATGCCATAGAAAACCAACTAGCAATATAGCTTCATTGTGAAGGGAGTGGTACGCAAAATTCTATGCATGAGCAGATGCCCCTTTTCAACTTTAGTAATCTTTCATCCTTAACTCCAATCATGACAACGATGTTGTCAGATGCACTAGAGTGGCCTTAATGACGAATGTGCACAAGGGGCAGTATATTTCTTTAGAGCTTTAAAAGATAGAGTACGTCGTGCAAAATAAAATCAAGAAATCCAACCAGTTTAAGCTTGATGGTGCCAAGTCTCAAGGGTTTGAAACTAGATTTATCTACAAAATACATTGTGCCATCTACATTGTCAATGGGATACTCAAAGAAGTCTCTCGGGAAGGTCATGTGGCATGTTAGACCTGTGTCAAGCAGCCATGTGTCTCTTCAAGAAGAACATGAAGTGTGAAACAAATCTTTAGTTACTCCAATATCCCAATGGGCAACAATATTATGATCAAATTCAAGTACTTCATCTTTTGTTGGATCTAGTTTTTCACCTTCGTCTTCTATTTTTATTTTGTTTGTCTTTGATGTTCTCCTAGGTGATCTTGCATGTTGATGCATCATGTCTATCTATGTCGCAAGTAATGCAATGAAGATCAAAGCTTTCTCCTTGATGGTGTTTACCCCCTACCTCTCTAATTCTTTCATCTGCATCCTCTTTTATCGTCACTTCCTCTAAAGGAATCATGTGATTGGTTCTTCCCTTTCTAAGCAAGGCACATTGTTTCTTCAGGGGGTTGAGTTGTTGTCTTCCTCTTCCCAAAATATTTCTCTCATTCTACAACTTTCTCCACCACAGAATCGAATGTAATGGGCTTCAATTGGCCACTAGCTTGCAAGGATTCGAGATGGTGAGAGTATGGAGGGTAGAGGGACTTGAATGAAGGTTGTGAAAGTAATGTCTATCTTCAATATAATGACATCCATATCATCCATGATGGCACTAATCCCAGAAGCTAGGGCCAAGGAATCATCAACTTTTAACTCAAGGTTGAAGAGTTTGGCCTTAGTTGTACAATCTCCAATTCTCTGTGAGTCATACACATCTTTCAACTTCTTTAAAGCACCATAAGAATATGTAATGAAAACAATATGACAGCTCACCTCTTCACTTATTGGTAGTCTGTAATATACTTGCCATGTTCATGTATATAGATGATCTTATCATTACCAATGTTTTAAAACTCAGACTCGGACTCAGAACCTATCGAGGGTCAACTCTAACTCAGACTTGGACTCAAAATCAACTCAACTGAGTTGTTTCCAATGTCTCGGTCTTTGTAAAAAGTACATTATATATTTAATTTTTAATGAAATAACATTTTAATATTTTCATTCATGTTTCCAAACTCAGCATTAAAGTAATAGAGAGAAGACAACATATGTCAAAGTATGCTCATGAATATATCTATATATCAAAATGGCAATTACTGTGTTGTCCAATACATGTAATATATGGAGATCAGAACAAAAACACATAATCAAGAAGGCTCTAAATGGCCTCTACAACAAAACAATACAACTACAAGACTAAAAGTCACTAATACAGTGTATTATCTCATTAATTAACATGATCAATGATTAATCATCAGTAGTCACTATTGCTAGAAATGACAACATCATATGGCTCAGACTCTGAATCGTAGTCAAACAAGGAAACCCATGGCTCCTCCACTTCATCAAGATCTCCAACTGCAACTATAGAAGTAGTGGCACTAGCACTACTTGACAATGAGATAAACGAAATTGTGCACTTGGATCGGAGCTGAGTAGAGGAAGTGCCTACAGCTGGAGGGCTCAGGGCTAGTACTAGTGGATCTGCATCTAACTTATCAGTCCCTAATGTATCCAATTCCATATCAACATCATGATCAATATCCTCGTCAAGGTCAAACTTTGTTGGTTGACTCTCCACTACCCAATCTAAGTTTGGATTATATTCCAACACAATGGGATCTATATCAGTTCTTTTGTTCAATAATTGGTTGCATCTTAGCTTAAGGTTATATTGGACGAAGACTAGATCATTTAACCGATTTTGTTCTAAATGGTTTCTCTTCTTCGTCTGAATTCTCTCAAAGACAGACAAATTGCACTCACACCCAGAAGCACTGCAAATTTGACTCAAAATTAGGATTGCAAACTTTTGCAATTGAGGACACTGGCTACCAAATGCCTCCCACCAATGTGTTTCAAAAAACATAGTTGTGTAATGAGTTAGTTCAACAAATTATAAACAATTTAACAAAATAAGAGTTTAAAAATTGATATTGTTTACCTATGGCTCTACTCAAACAATTGATCTATCAGTGTATCTCTAGCTGCTCGCTCTCATCAGTGATTATGCACTCAAAGCACTCATACAATCCATCTTTCACTTCCCCAGTCAAATCTTCTGCCAGTTGCGCTTTATAGTGATACCTTCGGTTCAAGAAATACCCAACTGCATGAATAGGGTGATGGAGTTGATTGTTCTGTCTTTGATCAATCATCTCCCAAATAGGCCCATACTTAACCACTCTATCCTTGTATGTTGCCCTTATTTGCTCCTTAGCCTGATCCATAGCCTCATAAATGAAACCCATAGCCAATCTTTCCCCATCCACCAACCACAACCACTTAACTAGTGGCTCAGCAATTTTCACAATCTCTGTTGCCTTTTCCCAAAATGTGTCATCATTAAGTTCCTTTCTTACGTTTTTGTCATCATGTTTGCGAGCCCATTGACATCCATTCCATTCATCACTGGAAAACATCTACTGCAAGTTTTTACGCTGGGAAAGCATAGACTGCAATGTCAAAAAGTGAGTTGCAAATCTAGTGATGGCGGGCCTAATAAGATCCTTACCCCCCGTGTCTTTCCTCATCCGATTCAAAACACATGTGTGATTGTAGATATACTTTGTTATGCTTTTGGCATGCTCTACAATGTTCTCGATCCAATCTATTTTACCAATATTCTCAAGCATGAGGTCTATGTAATGTGCAGCACATGGGGTCCAAAAGATGGTTTTGTGTTCTTCCTCTAACATTTCACCAACAAGAACGTAGTTAGAAGCATTATTTGTGATTATATAAACAACATTAGCCACCCCCGCCTATTCAACAACCTCATCCAAAAGTTGAAACAACAAGTGTGCATCTTTCACCTTATCAGATGCATCAACTGATTTTAGAAACACGGTTCCCTGTGGGCAAAAGATACGAAAATTTATGATGGTACGATTCCTTTGATTGTGGTCCATCCATATGACATGATGGCATATCTTGTTTTCACCCATGAGCTTTTAAAATCTTTCAAATAATCATTAATGAGCATAGCCTCTTTATGCAAAAGAGATCCCCTTCATTCATGCATACTAGGGCCTTTGAATCCCTTACTAGCAGCAATGATGGTATCAAACATATGTTCATAATATAGTGAACGAGAAACATTGAAAGGGGTATCCGCATCATACAACCATCTAGCTATGTATTCACAAGCAATTTCTCAACATTCGTTCTTCCAATGGTCATCTGAAGTAGGTTGGATTTGACTTTGATGAACTTGAGGACCATGTGCACTATCAAAGGGAGAGGAGGGTGAGAAATAACGTTTGATACAACCCTTGTTTTTACCCTTACCCTTATCTTGAATAAACTCCAAAGAGGTAGGAACAAAGTGAAAGGAGTTGGGTGCATTAGTACAAGGGATAGATGAAGAGCCCTCATAAACGAAATTAGAGTTGGCCGCCATCATTCGTCTTAGACTCCTCTTCCACCCTAGTTAAGCCTCTATTGCTTTTTGCTTAGCTTTGTCTTCCTAAAACTTCTCAAATTTTTATAACAACTACTTTCGAATTTCCCCAATTTGCTCTGATGGTGTTGCACATGGGACAATTTGGCCTCTAATATTGGCCAAGTGTTGTTTTAGCCTGTGAATGCCCCCTCCCTTAATATTTTATGACAAAATTTGCAATGCATTTTATTGTTGGCCATCTCAGCACGTGTCCAAGCAGCGTCCTTCACTCTAGGAACCATTTTCTGATAATTGGAATTGAAAATGAAAGGTTAAAAGTCTGAAAATGAAAAGAAAAGAAAACAACTCTTAATTATTTCTAGACAATTTACTCGTTTGAATTTCCAGATCTATAGAAAGAAAGAAATTAAAAAAAAACAAGGGCGGATTTGAGAAGTAAAAAAAGCATACCTGTAGCCTCCTCAATGTTGCTCCAAAAACCCCCCAAATGTGGGTGTCTAATCGAAGCCATGACCATCACATGGCTCCTCCTCCGTGAGGCAGCTGTCACAGCCACATGGCTACACATGGCTCACGCAAGGTAGCCTTAAAAACAGCGAATTACCATTAGGGCACCATTACTCTCCCTCTTGTCACCAGCTCTGAGCGCAATTACAATCGTTCTTGACATCGATCTCTGCGATATTTCATGGGAAATGGAGCTGCTCCTCCCTTATTCTTCTCCCTCCGTCTCTATGTTCATTTGGTCGGCCTCACCGTTGCGCATTCGGCCCTCCATTCTCTGTTAGCTCACCCACTTAAGGCCTCTTGCCACATATTTGTCTGCAATTCTACCTGCACTCCCTCTCCTTCTGAGAACTCTGACGCCTCAATGTCGCGACGCCATCTTATGAAATGCCGCCGAGGTAGAGGTCGAGGCCATCCCTCCCGTCCTTTGCTTCCCATCTGTGAGGATTGCCCGGTTGAGCTCACTCTCAATGTGAATTCATTGGAGGCACCAGACTAGCAAAGAATGTCGACCCTCATTTTTTTGCGCATACCTGAAGCCCCTTCCAGCTTCTATGGCTCGAGGTCAGGGAAAAGAATGTGCAAATGCCAAATACACATTGATGCCATCCATCCTTCAGCAGCCCAGGAAATCTGTGGCTCTGCCCACAAAATCTGCGGTGAATTCCTCGGGCAGCGACAGTGGCAGCAACTCTGCAAAGGACGACAACGCAGCAGTCTTGGGTGCACTCTCAGCCTCCACGCCGGACCCAACTCCCCAACTGTCCAAGAAGGAAGATGACCTCTCAGACTACGATTGTTTCATTATGGAAGAGCCACCTCCTGAAGATATTCAAAATGACAAGCCACAAAAGGACTAGTGCCACGGTGCCTCTTTCTTTTGTCAGTCACAACTCAGTTGTTGTTTTTCTGCCTACTTATTCTCTACACATTATGTTTAGATTTTGGGTACTTATGTTATGTGTTGGTTTCCCCGTCTGGGGCAGCACCCTTCCTGCTACTTGGTCTAATTTCTGAGTTGGTTTCCCCAACAGGGGCAGTCCCTTTTTTTATTTTTTGAACATCTTTCCAGCCAGAATTGGCTAGCACAGCAATTCTGGTGGGAATGTTTTGAAATGTAATGTTGTATCTTTTTGTACCATATAATAGAAATTAGACAAAATTAGAAAGAAAAAAATGTTGCTCCAAAAACCAACTCCTCAAGGGAAAATGCTGCTCCAAAAACCAACTCCTTAATGGAAAATGTTGCTCCAAAAACCAACTCCTCAATGGCAAATTCTACTCCAAAAACCAAATCCTCAATGTTGCTCCAAAGATCGCCCAAGAACCTCTTCAATGTTGCTCCAAAAACCAACTCCAACTGCTCACAAACTCCTCACAAATGCTCACACAAATGCAATGAGATAATTGTGAGGAATTATGATAGGGTTAGGTTACCTTTATAGGCGTAGGAGAGGTGTAGATGGGCTAGGGGTTTAGAAAAACAAAAACAAAAAATATAATTTTTGGGGTCTACAGTGCTGGAGAATGCAGTAGGGCAACTATTAATTCAATTTCTCATTAACCTTAATAATTGCTTGTGAACTTTATTTATCTTCTTGTGTTTATTAAATCTTCTCATCAAACAATTATCAAGAACAAAAATAGTAAAGACAATGGACACAAGTATTAGGCTCCAAGCCAGGGCAACCTCCGAGCACCAAGTCAACTCTTCAACAAAGGCTTTTAAAGATGACAAACATCAAATTCCAGTCAACAAGCATCAACCCTCTTCAAGCCTACGCCAATCATAGATTTTAGCGCTCTTTCTCAAAATTTAGGTCCTACAATAACTTCAGAATTTCAGCCTGCAATTTCCGGCCCCCCTGCAACAGAACAAAAACCCTAATTCGCACTTGTGAGAGAGAATTAGCCCAAAAACAAAGTCTTCTTCCTTCGCTTTTCTTTTCTCCTTCTTTTCTTGTCTATTCACTCTTGTTTCATCCTCCTATTGCAGATCGAACTTCAAAGTGAGAGTGTGTCAAATGAGGTTGAAGTTCCTTCTATATATAGCCTTTCCAAGAGGTCGAATAGCCCTCTCTAGGTCACCTTGTCCTTGACTAGGGTCGACTTGTGCTTGGAGGTTTCTAGAACTTTCTAGACTCAAAATCATTAACTTTTAGATGTTATAACTTGCCCAATAGGGTCTTATACAAAATATAATGACTCTCTTGACCCAAGAAAAGTATTCATTTGACATGACAAACCCTAGAAGCATGAAGAACATGCTTTACCTAGATGACCATCAAAATGAAGCATGAAACCCATGCTTTAAATAATATTTTTCCTTTCTTCTTTTTCTAGTAACATAAGATATACATAATGATTTAAGTACATTGACAATTATGAAGACTGAAACTAGTTACATTTTCCAACACTCCCTCTTAACTAGGGAGGTATTCATAATTGTACACCGAGTACAAGGTTATTCTCAAACTACAGAGTTCTCATAAGAAGAGTTGGATTGGTAAGCCATCGTTAAACATCAACATCATGACTAGCATAGTCAACATAGTAAGGCCTTTAATAGACAAACTCTTTCTTATACAAGAGCATAATGCTAGGAGGCTTTCCGTGAGATACCACACTACCTCTTCAAGGTACATACCCCTAGAAGCATGAAGAACATGCTTTACCTAGATGACCATCAAAATGAAGCATGAAACCCATGCTTTAAATAATATTTTTCCTTTCTTCTTTTTCTAGTAACATAAGATATACATAATGATTTAAGTACATTGACAATTATGAAGACCGAAACTAGTTACATTTTCCAACACTCCCTCTTAATTAGGGAGGTATTCATAATTGTACACCAGGTACAAGGTTATTGTCAAACTATAGAGTTCTCATAAGAAGAGTTGGATTGGTAAGCCACCATTGAGCATCAACATCATGACCAGCATTGTCAACATAGTAAGGCCTTAACTAGACAAGCTCTTTCTTATACAAGAGCATAATGCTGGGAGGCTTTCCATGAGATACCACACTACCTCTTCAAGGTACATACCCCATCTAAATGTCCATTGTACATTTCCTTTTAGGACTTCTTATCTTGGATTCCCAATCCTTAAAGAATATCGGTCCTCTCCGACCACTCTTGTCTGGGATACCTGTCCAATCATCAAAGAGTGTCGTTCCATTTCCTATCTTGGATTTTCTATCCTCAAGGAAATCACATATACTTATCCAATCCTCAATTCTCCCTCCATGGCCTTCACTTAGGTGTACGGTTGTTAGTCCTGGTCTAGTGCATGACACATGAAATAGAGAATATAAAGGTGATGTCCATCATCACTCCCTCTCAACCAGAGGAGAGATCCTCATTCCCTCTTTATTAAGGAATTGTTCCTTGCTCCTTCACAAATATTAAGGAGACTTCATACTCCTTCTAAGCATTAGAGGAGATTCTTTCACTTCCTTTTAGTTGGGAAGTCATAGCCACAAGCTCTCTAGCATGTTTCCATAAGTGTATTGGCTACCAGTTCTTCATGGAGATAGCTTCATGGCTCCTCCTTTCCTTTATATCTCATCATATTGAGCTTTCCTTCTTCCTAGATATTGTAGAGGCATCTTCTTTCAATCTTGTGGCAGGATTTAGGCCATCAATCTTGCATATCACTTTCCTCTAGCCATCATCAATGAAGGTATTATATTGAGCCTTATCAAATTTTTGGTCATAGCTCCCTCTAAACATGATAGTGATCTTTGTTGATGTGTGAACATGAACGTCATGCTATCTTCTTACACTGCTACCTTTCAATCCCAAGGTGATGATGTGAACACCTTGACTACATAACCTTCCAAGGATTGTCAAAATCATTTACTCAATCCATATGTTCTTTGAATCAAGTACAATACCAACAGTTGAACTTGTCTCAATTGTCATCATGTATCCCTGCAGCATCTTTCCAGGTAGCAAAACAATATATTAACCAGATAACCAATAACAAAACATTATTATCTAATTACATAATTATGATGGACTCTTTGGATTCTGCTTAATTCTGAGATCAACATCCTTTCGCATGATCTATCTCCACATTATGTAAGAATATTTCTCCATGCATCTATTATAATCAAAGTGCCCATGGATCAAACTTGATTACCAAGTTACAATATCTTCCTAGGAGTTGTCATTGTTAACTCCCTTTCTTTCTTCCGAAGACTGTACTTGATGTTGATCAACATTGTTATATCCAACTCTTTCTACAAGATTCTTGTAAACATGAACCTTGCCCTAGGGAAGAGTTAATTAAAATATGCATAGCTTTACTTCCATTCAATCATCTAGCCATCCTTTCTTGAACAAACTTGCTTCTTATACCTGTCGAAGACAGGTTTCTTTTCCAGGAGTAGAAAGACTTTTATTATGCTCTTCACACTGCAACTTGACCATTTGCATTCTGTCATCTTTCAGAAGTATTGTTTCCACACTACATGGAATATATACTAGTCATAATGTTGCTTCCAAGAATCTTCCAAAATGATGATTCTTATAGGATCTTGATGATATATCTTTGCAAAATGACTACCTCTAACATGATGTTAGAAAATGCTCGAATGAACAATAATATGCAATATGGTCCCAATCTTCTCATTTTCCTTAAACTAGATGATCTTTCCCAAAGCAAATTAAACTAGATTTTAATTGCTCTATTATCTTGTGCTTCTATCTATGATGTCATGCCTTTACAAAACCAAGACTCTTCAAGAGTAATAATGCATGTTACTCTACTTTCTACTTAATAAAAGAACGAAAAAATTCATAAAGAACCTCACAGAGATGAGACTTCCTTCAATAATAAAGATCCTTGGGATCTTCTCCTTTTGGTTTCTTCTCAGTTTCTCCCTTTTCTACGGCTATGTGAGCTTCACTTCTTTCCTTCCTTTTGTTGTTTACTTTATTGTTTATACAATCCCTTTTAAAGTGTCCATAGCATTGAATCTTGGCTTTGGCTTCTTCTTGGACTTTCCAAACTTCCCTTTCTTCAACTTCTTGGTTCTAATAATGAAGGCTTGAGATCTTTCATTTGATTTAGTGTCATCCTTTACCTTAATACTGGATTCTTCCAAGATACATCGAGCCCACAATTCATGAAAAGGTGTGGTATCTTTCTTTAAGTAGATGCTAGTTGCAAAACTACTCCAATCAGGGGTCAAAGCATTTAATAAACAAATGGTCATCTCAAAGTCGGAAACAGTTTCCCCAAGCCCTTGCAATTGATCCCTTATTTCTAAGATGTTCATGAGATAAGTGGCCATGTCTTCATCCTTTGACTTCCTTATTCTATATAGTTGATTTCTCAAAGAAATATTTTGACCTGATGTACTTATAGAGTACAACTTCACCAACTTATCGTACATGACTTTGGATGTCTTCAGAGTCCATATCAACAATTAAGGGAACAAAATGATCTTTAATGGATTCAACAGTAATCCTTTGTGCTCTTACTTCTCCCTTCTTGTATTTTGCTAATTCTTGACTCTTTTCTTTGCTTGGTTCAGCAACTTCACCAATAACATATTCCATGACTTCATTTTTTGAGTGTGTTAGAACTTAGGTCAATCCTCTTCTTCCATGCTAGGAAATTTGTTGATCCAACAAGCTTGTTGCTTTCCTTGCAAAATGTAGCCATATGATTTGTACATTGAGACATAGAATATAATATGACACTTACTTGCCAACAGTCCTCCTTCTTGATGATGTCTCCAACTATCTTGATGTTTTCAAGATCTTCAAGGAGACTTCAATGATGCTCTAGAATGATAATTTTAGAATGCCTTCCACAACGATGTCTTCGAACAGCTTCAAAGAGTGAAAGATGATACCAAGGTTCCTTGATGCTTCCTTTTCTTCAAGACAATGCACTAGAGAATCTTTAGCAAAGACATGTCCTTCCTTCCTTCCATGAGAGCTTGATGATGAGGTCTTCTTCAACAAAAGCTTGATCAATGGGTCTTCTTCTTCTTTCCTTGTGTCCTTCTGCAACTGATTCCCCTTAACAAACCCTTCAAGATGATCTTCCAGTTGCCTTCTCTTGTTCACCTTAGCTCAGATACCATGTTGGAGAATGCAGTAGGGCAGTTATTAATTCAATTTCTCCTTAACCGTAAAAATTGCTTCTGAAATTTATTTATCTTCTTGTGTTTCTTTATTAAATCTTCTCATCAAACAATTATGAAAAACAAAAATAGTAAAGACAATGGACACGGGTATTAGGCTCCAAGCCAAGGCAAAACCCTTCCAAGGGGAAACCCAGAAAATCTCCTCTTCTTATAGAATCTACTTCAAATGAGAAAACCAAAACCCAAATCCTAGACCAAGTCCTCCTCCAAGCAATAATTCAACCCTTCAACAAAGCCTTTTCAAGACAACAAAGATCAGCTTCTAGTCAACAAGAGTCGGCCCTCTTTAAGCTTGCTCCAATCACGCCCTCTTTCACAAAATTTTGGCCTACAATTAACAAAACAAAAACTCTAATTCACACGTGTGAGAGAGAATTAGCAAAAAACAAAGTCTTCTTCCTTCATTTTTCTTTTCTCCTTCTTTCCTTGTCTCTTTGCTCTTGTTTTGTCCTCCTCCTATTGCAGATCAAACTTCAATGTGAGAGTGTATCAAATGAGGGCGAAGTTCCTTCTATATATAGCCTTTCCAAGGGGTCAAATGGACCTCTCTAAGCCGACTTGTGCTTAGAGGTTTCTAGGACTTTCTAGACTCAAAATCATTAACTTTACATGTTACAACTTGCCCAATAGGGTCTTATACAAAATATAATGACTCTCTTGACTCAAGAAAAATATTCTTTTGACATGACAAACCCTAGAAGCATGAAGAAATGCTTTACCTAGATGACCATCAAAATGAAGCATGAAACCCATGCTTTAGATAATATTTTTCCTTTCTTCTTTTTCTAGTAACATAAGATATACATAACGATTTGAGTACATTGACAATTATGAAGACAAAAACTAGTTACATTTTCCAACACACAGGCCCCTTTTCTTCTTCTTCTTCTTCTTTTTTTTCACGGTCGTGTTGGTCCAATTTGTTGACCACTAGAGTGGCACTTGATGATAATGAGAAGACTCCATGCCCAAGGATGAACCAGAAGACATTTGTACCATCAGATATCATCAGTTCAACAGAGTTTTTAAACTCTACTTCTACTTCTTATCATTTTCTCTTGTACCCAGATTTCACGCCCTATGGGGAATTGTAATAAGTGATGCTAGTAATGATGAGTTTTGAGTCAGTATTGAGTCTGTAACAGGCCTAGGTAGCCTGGGACCTTGCCAACAAGTGAGTATTACTCTGGGAGGCTTTTTTTTTTACTTGGTTAATTATCATCTCCCTACTAGGAGTTAATAATTAATTGAGTTTTTTCCTTCAATTTTACCCCAAAGCCAGAGTACAGCTTGATGGTGAGGCCTTGGGTGACTCCTAGTGTCTAGAGTCAATGTATATTACCATACTAGATCACACAAAAAATTTCGTGGAATTTGGTTAGGTCTAGGTAGTGATTTTTTAATTTTTTAGATTTCCCGCAAGTCGAAAATTGCAATAAAAATTGTAATTGAATTGTAATAAATGTTGTTTAGAGAAGTTGTATGGGGTATGAGTAATCAAAATTACACCTCTCACGCTCAACTTTCTACTATGACACACTTTGAGGGGTTAAAAATATGTTTTGAACCCTCAAAACCCACTTTTCCTAAGTTTAGTGGGAAATCTGACAATTAATTAAGCCAGAAATTAAATAAATGGAGAAAAATAAATATCCACACATGCTAAATGAGGTGGAAATGAGGTGGAAAATTATGGAGGAGTTAAAGTGAAGTCCCAAGGTGATATGGACTCCTCAAATCAAGGAAAAGACATGTGCTCAAATAAAATTGAATTTCCGGCATTAAATGAGAGCTACTTACTTGGAAATTCGAATTTGTGAAGTTAGTGCATATTTGGGAGGATTTGGGAGAATATTTGGTGGAGATTTTTATGGGAAATTGTCCCCACATGGGTTACCAACCATATACAAATGTCATTCTGTCATAAAATTCGAATTTGGCACATAAGGGAAGAAAAAAATGATGTCCACTTGCCAGAATTCGAATTTTACACTTGGCATTGGAGCTCCACTTACCAAATTCGAATTTTCCTTGAGATCTCCTCCCTCTCACCACTTGGCATATGGTTCTTCATTGGGATTTGCTCCCAACTTTCTATATAATGGAGCCATGAGCTCTCATATTGAATCATTGTTTACTAGCTATTGTGCTTGCGGAAGCGCTGCTGCCTTGTACACTTTCAAAAATATCAATAAAGACTTTGGGGTTTCATTCATGAGGTGTTCCTCCCTTTGGAGTGTGATGAATTGTTGCTCATTGGTATAATTTCTTTTACTCATGCTTTGATCTAATTTGTTTCCATATGCTCTTGTAGATTTGTTAATATAGAGCTATCTTACATTGACATTTGATTTAGGAGTATGCTCTAGTTGGTTTCAAATAAATCTCTAAAGTTTCTTATCATTGTTTATTGCTAGATCTATATGGAACTAATTCTTGATTGAAGTTTTGTAGAGGGAACATCTTGTTGGAATCAAAGAATCAAGTGTTGGGGGAAGTCTTTGGAGAGACCAACCCACCCTTGATACATTCTCAAAGGCGCTCTCATTTGTTCTTTGAACCTTCATAGTCTTATCTTACAAAGTGGTTTTGCAGGGCTTTTGGGGCATAGCTTGTATACAAGCCGAATACTTCTAAATTTGAATATCTTTTAAAATATTGTACTTCATTGCTTTCATTTGCTATCTAAGAGCTTGAAGATGACTAAGCAAAGACGAGAGTTTACTCGAACTCTTTGGCTTAGCCCTTTGTAAATTGTTGTGCAATATTTTGTAATTTTATCTATCTACTATTTGATTGGTTTTGTAGCCTTCTTTTGAATTTTTTCTTGTGACAACTTGCGTGGACAACTACAAGAAATTACTAACAAGTTGTTGCAGAACCTTTGGGCTGAATTTCAAATGAGGAAGATAACTCTCTCTTCTCTGGTTGTGGACATAGAAGAGGCTTAGCTTCTCTTCTCCTATTATAAAGTCTGAATTTATTTTGAGTTCTTAAAAATTCTCAACGAGGAAAAGTCTATGGTCTCAATTTTTATTTGTAAAGACTTTCCTTGGTTTAGAAAAGGCCTCATGGTCATTTCATTCTTGTAAAATTAAATAAAAAATTATGTTTTTGTTGTGGGAGCGTGGGTTTTACCCATTGGCATCCCTATCTCTCCATTTCAAAGGAGAGAATTTGTAGATGGATTGACTTAGTGGTTTTGACATTTCCATTTTCTTTCACATCACATATGCATGCTCTAATTGGGAAGTAACACAAATCGCATAGTCCTTTAATTTCTTAATTTGCAATCTCATTTGCCATCACTTACTTATGTTTTGTGATCTATTTCTCATTTGGATAAGTTTCACAATATACTACAAGTAAAGAAGCATAGCACTTTCAATTTATGGCAACTTGAGTTATTGTTTTAACTATGAAGCATATTTAATTGAATCATCTCCATCTTTTACATAGCACTTGCAAACTCACTTTCATATCATTTAGGCATTTCACTTTTCATACTAGACTTGCATTTCTAAAATTTACCTCCAACTTAAGTTGGTTGAATAGATGTTTTAGGGACCCTCTACCTCTATGGACTCCTCACTGTGAGATCCAAATATTTGGGCGAGGGTGAGGTCTGAGGATTAGAGTTCAATTGTAACCTTGCTTTAGAACTAATTAATAAAATAAACCAAGAGCACTATCTCATCACATTTACTTGTAAAGTTCCCAAATTTTTTGCTATCTTGACGGTTTAAAGATTCACATGCAAATATTATCTCAAGAAGCACTTTGGATGCAAGCATTTTAATTCCTTAAATTTTGCAACAAGTTTAATTCTATGGTACTTGGAAATTTGCTTCTACATACAACTTTATTGCATGTTGTCATTTTAATGATCATTATGCTTATGGATGATTGATATATTTCGTTTCATTGGCAAATACCCTTATTTGGTGTTGCAAATTTAATTGCATATTGTGATCTTGGTCCAACACTTCCTTTGTGGGATTATTGTCATTATATCTTGAATTTCATTTTTGAGCAAGCATTTGTCATCTACTTTAAAGCACTGGTCTATATTTTGAACATATCATTGAATATTGCTCATATACTTATATGCTTGTTTACATATTGGAATCGAGTCATCTTTGATAAGTAATTCCTTCTAATCAATTCTCCTAGAAATCTCACATCTTTAACTTAGTTTTCCTTTAGGGACCACCCCCCTTAGCTAACCTAGGAGATAGCTTAAACAGAGAAAGTTGGGAATAGGTGACAGCCCCTTCTCTGAGTTCCTTGCCACCAACCACACCTGTGGGATTGAAGGCTTTTCCCACTAGCTATAGGTAGGTGTAGGCGGCAAGCGATAACACGGTTCAAGTCAGACCAATTCGGTAATGGACCAGTCCCCAGTCCGAGTTAAGGGTCGAGTTGGACCGGAAGCGGGTTACGACTGGTTGAACCAGTAGAGTCCAAGTTGAACTGGATGCGCTTAAAAACATTGATCATTACATGAAATTCTAACTAGCTCATTTTGTGTTGTAAGAGAATTTGGCTACCGACTTTGACATTAAGGGTACTGGTCTACTACATATTTTTGGGGACCAAGGATTTGGCAAGTTGTAGCTACATCTTCCTCAAACAAGGGCGGAGTACATAAGCAATTCTAAAGAGATTTAAAATATTGGACAAACCCATATCCTCCCCCATGGTTCCAAATTCAAAGTTAACTTTAATGAAAATTCAAATTTGGTTGATCCTGCTATATACAACAATTGATCAAGTCTCTGATGTGTACTTTGAGAATACCAGCCTGAATATATGATATGTAATTGCTACACTAAAGAAAGTTCACAATCGAACCTCGATAGTATCATTTGAAAGTCAGTAAGCATGAGTTCAAAAAATTTGAAGGGTGTCGATCTGAAATATATCATTACACAATTTGTCATCTATATTTTGGAACTTTCTAAGTGTGGAAAAAATGGATTTATTAGCATGTAGGGCCCATTTTAGGTCCAAAATCTTCCAAGTCTTGTTTGAGGCCTTAAATAGCCATTTTTGGGGTCAAAACTATCTATGCAAACAAAATTAAAACCTCTCGAAACTATTCTATACATCAACAATTTTCCAGAAGCGTTAACATCACCTTAATCAAAGTTCATATGAGGAAGTTATGCCTCACTCAAGTTGAACTATCATGTTGACCACCAAGATACCAAGTGGGTGCCATGTCAACTTCCCTTACTCACACAAGTGGAGCTAGTCATGGTGGGCTTTCAAGAAGAGTCTAGAGGGTAACCCTAACCCTAATTGAGAGTTGATTCACACAAAAAAACCTAACCGTAAAGCTAGAGAGTTATCAATCCATGTTAAATATTCGACTAGTAGGATAGTAAGTAATTTCATTCTTATTGTATTGTTTATTGTTCCATAGTTGAGCAAAGCATCTAGGTGTGGGATACTGAAGTAGGACAAAGGAAATAGAAGATCTTGTAGCAACCATACAAGGCACAATGTACATAGAAACTCCATGGTGGGTGCACTTTCTCTGTATTTTCATTCTAGAAATGAGAAGAAAAGAGAAAGGCATAGGCCCCGCCTTCTATCCAGGATTTTCACATATTGGATTATCTTAGGCTGCATCTTGTGTTCTTGTAAGGATGGTGTATTATTTGCTTAGCTTCTATCATTTTGGTATTATGTTATTTCAATATTTTGTGTACTAAGCTATTAAATTTGAAATCTACAGGAAAAAATTGTTGAATAAGTGATAGCAAAATATTGTAAGATTTATTGTGACAAACTGTGTCAATGAAATATGCATCGTAGTTTACACATCCAGTGCGATTTGTCATTACATGCACTATGCAAGAGATGGTGAATGGACAGTCCATGGATTTGTTGATTCAAATTGGGAACAAGATGGAAGCACACAAAAAAATATTTACAATTATTGTCTCAATTTGGGAACAAGGCGAATTTCTTGATTCAACAAGCAAGATATAATTGCACTTAGTTTAGTGAAAGAAAAGAATTTGGAAGGCTCTTCAACTAGTTGTGAAGCTATATGTCTTCGCAAGTTGGTCGTTACGTTGATAGATGAGAAGCTAGAGCTCCTTGTTATTTACTATGATGTCTCTACAAACATAGTCTTCCATAATCACTCCGAGCACACTAATATATGATATCATTTCCTACGATAGAGTACAAAGGTGAGCGGTTGTCCTGGATTACATTCCTACAAATTCACGAGTGTTCGATATTCTAGGAAAGGCCATGACAAAGAGAATGTTCGACATATTAAGAAAGAAGCTTGGTTTGCTAGAGAAAACGCCAGTTGCAAAGAGGGATTGCTAGTCTTCTATTGCTAGAAGCTTGCTTCCCAATAAACAACAATATCTATCATTTCCTATTTTTAGCAATTCTATTTATAGAACAGTGTGTATTGGTTGACTAGTGATTATCATCAACGAATTATTTGCATTTAGATAATGAGTTGAGCACTTGGCATGCGTTGGAGTGTGTTCACCACATAGGGGAGTGTGCTTGGCATATGTTGACATGTGGCCACAACATGAAGGAGTATACAACACCTTCAACTAGTTGTGATGCTATTCAGCTTCATAAGTTGGTTACGGAGTTGATCACAGCTTCTTCAGCTAGTTGTGATGCTATATGGCTTCACAAGTTGGTAGGAGAGTTGACCGGTTACCTATGACAACCAAAGTTGCATTACGCTCTATGAGAATCATGTCTTCCATGATCACTCCAAGCACATTGATATTCAATATCATTTTCTAAGAGAGAGTAGAGAAGAAAGCAATGGTTCTAGACTACATTGCTACATATTCATAGGTGGTCAATATTCTGATGAAGTCCCTGATAAAGAGGAAGTTTGAGACGTTGAAAGAGAAGCTTGAGTTGCTGGAGAAAACATTCCTCACAAAGAGGGAGTGTTAGATTTTCTGTTGCTTCGAGTTTGTTTTCCAATAACCATTAATTTTCGTCATTTCCTATTTTAAGGATTTTGAATTTTCTATTTTTAGACTAGTGTCCGTAATTGACTAGTGATTATCAACAGTGAGTTATTTGCACTTAAATAGTGAATTGAGCAATTGTCATGTGTTGACATGTGTTCACCGCATAGAGGAGTGTGCCTGGAATGTGTTGACATGTGGCCACCACATGGAGCAGTGTGATTGGCAAGCATTTACCTATTCTTGGCACATGTGGGGCACATGACTTGGAGAGTTACATTTTCCTATTCTTAAGATAATTTTGCATGCATGGACCACTCTCTTATTCCATAAAAAGAGATGGTGGGTGCAATAGTGATCAAGTAGTCATTTGTAAATTATTCCTTCAGTGGTAATAAGAAGATGATTGCTGCTACAGATTTCTAGCTCACTGGTTTCACTTTGCAGATTTAATATTTCTCAGACCTATACTCCATCACTTGTTAACTTCACGAGACTCTAATATGCGATCGATATTCCTATGCTTTTAGTTTTCAAAAACAAGAGATTTTATTGGTGTTTTTTGAAGTAGAAATTTTAACAAAAACAAGATGGCAGAAAAGAAACTAACAAAGGTTCTTAATTCCTTATGAAAGAGATTCTGATTGTCGTAGAATGCCTCATGATAAAAGTAATATTGATCTCTATTAATTGGAGTAAAAGATTAAATGAATTTTCTTTGTAAGAAGCAATGGGTCAAAAGCTGTTACAATCTAGCCATCAAGTACTGATATGCATTTACTTGTGTACCAATTGTGTCACTGAGACAGTGCAAAACTGTATGCCATATGCTAAATGTGTTGTAAAAGAGGCACTTGAGAGGAATAAGATGTCATCCGCAGACTATGCTTAAGCCCCTCGAGGATTCATTTCACATTGAAAGATCACAAAGGGGTAAATGCTATCGTCAAATAGTAGATTGGTAATGGGTCCTATTGGGATTAACACAGCAAGCATGCAGAGTTGCTGGCTCAGACAGGATTGTCAAGTAAATGACCACTGGATTCTTGGACAATTGCATAATAAACTCATTTGCAAAGATCTAATCTACATCAAAACAACCCCAATACAATAAGCATGCTTCATGTACAATTGGTATAGGACAACATCATCAGACATGTTTTTGTTACCATATAATTATTTTACTGTCTCCTTTGGTTCAAACTTCAGACATTTGACTTTGAATCAGGAGACTATATTTATAGCATCATGTGCACTTTATTATTTTATGCCATATGACTGCTATCTTCCACTCCAACAACAAGATGCCACATCTGTGAGCATTGCAGATATTACTTTTGGTGTCACTGGCCACCTAAAAAGGCCAATCACACGAGTTCACTGTTTTACTAAACCTTTTTGGATGACCATCAACTAGTAGGAGCTTTTTCAAGATTGCTCATCTCAAACAGGATGTTCATTCTGCAAGGCTAAATTACAAACAGCAACATATTCATTCTGTAAATGAAGTATTCTGGTATTCTCATATTTACATGGTTGATATATTTCTTTGATAAAATAGCATAAACTCCGGCAGTTCCATTCAACCATTATAAGAATATTTAAATGGTCATCAATTAGCATGTTGCCAAACAATACTGGTTTGTTCCCTATTGCACTAAAATCCTTTTCGATGTTCCAATCCAAAGTAATAAATTGGGAAATGTTGTTCTTTATTCTTTTCATGCTGAAATGCAAGCAGAAACAACTAAATTTGCTTCAATAAATAATCAAGTTGTTGATTGCAATTCACATAATCAATCCATCAAAATACTCCATGCAGTTGATAGATGTAGATCTTAATTACTGGCATGTTGTGCCAACAACTATAGTGGGACGTATACTCACAAGTAAAACAGTTGGTGGGAAAATTAAAGATAGTAAACCTTAAGACCCTTACCCTGTTGAACTTTGCAATAATCGAGATGGGCACCCATCCTTGTGCATCCATAAATGAACGCAAATAGTAGTCTTTAATAAGATTCTCAACACTGCAACAAAAAGAAAAGAAAAAAATGAAAACCAACACCACAGAGAAAGACACTGCAGGCAAATCCAGAAAATTGAACACAAAACACTAGAAACTCTTGAAAACGGTCAAACAGCAACTTTCAGAAGAGCACACCTGAAATAGTATTCGATTTGTTTGATTACCAAAGCACGCAAAGGCAGAGGAGGTTCATGACCAGGCATTAGAACACCAGGAGGTGGAGCATGAGGAAAATAAGGTGCACACCTTATAGGTTCCGGCGGTGCTGCTGGGTGATAGTACATATGCCCAGCTGTGCATAAAATGGCTATCACATTGTAAGTTTGCAAGATATAACAGAAGAAAACCAACATTTAAGACAGCAAAAAAAACAAAAAACAATTGTCATTGAACCATGATCATTGCTCATAGACAAGTAATTAATTCCCCATTGAAAAAATTAATACAATGTGGAAAAAAATAAATATATGAGAATCAAATATATGAGGAATCTGTCACATTAGTATCAAAAGTTAAAACTTTTACCGTGAAAACCTGGAGCATTTATAAACGAAGATGGGCCAATAAAAGGAGGTGGTGGTGGTGGTGGCCTGAGAAAATTTCTTGGTCCAACTCTTGATTGCATGTTAATATTGTCTCTTGCGTTAAATCCTCGGTGAGAATTCCACCCATGATTAAACCTTGCGCCCTGCTCCCGCACATTGCTACGTCTATTACCAAAATTGTTGGAAAATGTACTTGTATCACCTCGTTGAAAAGATCCATCCAATCTCTGCTGCTGGAAATGTCTAGCATGGTCCATACTTCCATGACCTGGCATAAATCCTTTCAATCCAGTTTCCAAGCCAGTGGGCCCCTTGAAAGAAAGTTCAGGACGCATTTCCTGACTGGAGATCATTTTATTTGATCCACCTGGCAAGATATAGTCCTGAACTGGTAAAGGTGGAGGCACAGCTGCAATTGGAAACATAATTGGTGTAGGCACCACTGATGGCATGCCATTTGCAGCAGAAGTACGCCTACCACCTGACTTCTGCCGATTTAAAGATGATGGTTGGCTCTGAGTATGGTTTATACTGCTACTATTTGCTAACGCAGATACCTGGAAGGAGACAAAAGGAAGCTTAGAATTCTAAACATTTTGGTATAAATAAAACCATCCCAGAGGCTATCGTATTGATGTAAAACCCTAATTATTTAAAAAAAGTATTAATGAAATTTCCAATTGCAAAAGTATGTTGCCAGGGTCAAGTAAATAACAGTTTCAAAACTGTATAAATTAACATGATCGGAAGCATTGAAAGATACGACCTCTTGTCAAGCCCTTAAGTTTTGAAATAACCATCTTTGTTAACTTCCATGCTTTCTGTTTCCCAACTATTCTGGACAAGTATATTTTTCAATGATCCTTAGGCAAATATTATATCCAATTTGCATAGGTCATGCTTTTATATATTTGCCAGATATTCTTCTCAAATATCATATTCAACTCCACCATTATGAGATTCCTCGCATATCTAGTGGCTTTCATATTCTGTTCACATCCCATTGCCATTTCTTTCCCAATGTTATTGATATGGTTAATTTCCAGCATTGGTCAGAATTTGATTTAAGTTACCCAACCAATATTGACAGTGGGACACACATACCTGAAAATGGCTCCCAGGTGAACGAGAATTCCAAAATTACGAATTACAAATATTAGTATGATTGCAAACAGAGTAAGTCACGAGGAATGACAAAGATGTTAATAATGATTACCGCAATATTCTCAGTACCAAGTTTAGCAGACTCATTTTCCAAAAGCAATGACTCTTGAGTCTCGAGTACAGGCGATATAGTGGAGAGCTAAAACTGGAAATCCTAGATGCCAAATTATTTTAAAACAAATGATAATAACCCTAATCCAATACCCCAAGAGGATC
This sequence comes from Pinus albicaulis, assembly GCA_034641835.2. Classification (NCBI taxonomy): domain Eukaryota; kingdom Viridiplantae; phylum Streptophyta; class Pinopsida; order Pinales; family Pinaceae; genus Pinus; species Pinus albicaulis. Next base: position 1,198,453,415 of record CM076574.1, read on the forward strand.
AGCAGAATGAAAACCATGGATAGGAAATCACTGTTCCCAAGCACGAGCCACTGATCCAAGGCGGAGGAGGGATCCCTTATATTGACAAGGATGATCATGAGGCCACAGGAGTGATCCCTGCAGCTGCATGCTCCATCATTTTAATGTCTTTGATTATGATTGGTGAACTGTGTGTCTGCCTTGCTATTGGGCTTATCGCTAGTATTTTTAGGCATGTATTTTGCTATTCGACAACATGTGACGTTTTCTGTTTTGGATATTTAAGCCAAGTACTTATTAAGGTTTTAAAATTTCCCAATTGCAGTGCTAGTGGTGGAGTCTGCAACCAAATTTTCTGTATTTAAGTTCTAATGCCTGTAAAGATTGTGCCATATCTTATGTTAATATAGACAATGGCAACCAAGATTTGAACACTATTCCCAACTAAGAATTGAACCCTGGCCCCCTCATAGTAAGGGCTCCATACTTGCCATTCAATGATAAGCCAGTGGAATAGCACTAGTGCAATAACATACATGCTGATGTAGATATGATCAAATTACCAAAAAGAAGTAATCCGCAAACCTGTGTTGCTACCGGTATGCTCTCAGTCCCCTGCATCACAGTCTTTGGAAGATCTGCAGCTTTGCCAGTCCGGGCATCCGCAAGCGCCGGCCACGCTTCAGCTTCTGCTCCCATCACTGCGGCCGCCGCCGCTCCGCCTTGCTGAGACATTGAACTCAATCCATCAGATGGCTTCTTCCATGCAGGCTTAGCCGGCTTCATGCCAACTTCCTCCACGCCCTGATCATCGGACCTGCTAGAGCTCAACTCCTCCACGTGTTTACCCTTGTCAGACGACACGTCAGCATTCTCCTTCTCACTTTGCTCCAGATTCGACCTATCTTTTACGTGCGGGGGTTTAAATGCACCATCGGCCTCTGCGTTGTGGCCTCGAACCACCTGGGACCATGCGCCCTTGCTACCGCCCTTGGAACCCTTTTTCCTCTGCGGATGGCTTTCATTGCTGATGTGGTTGCTATTAATAATGCTGCAGTTCTTGTTTTCAACAGCAGGATGATCCACGGCCGGAGACTCCATGGCCGTGGCCATGTGACCAGCAGAAAATCTTTTATCCCTTATTTGTCTTCACAAAATCCTTATTATCACTCTTCCTACTACTCACCGTCAAAATTTCCCCAAAAAAAATACTCAGCGAAAACTTCGGTTTTAAATGTACCTCATTGCGGCCGCGGTGATTAATCTAAAAATTGTATTCTAATTCTTTTATCGTCCTGCTCTTCCTCCTCCGCCTCCTCCCATCCAAAATCCTTCTTGGATGACAACGCCAATGAATTCCCTCGATGATCTCTTCTCCAAAATCTTGGACCGCGGATAGGATTCGAAATGGCGATCGATCGAATGACAAGGGTTTCACAAGGGTTTTGAGGGTTTGGACGGGAGGAAATTGTTGCAGAGCTTTCTAACAGAACAAAATTTAAAACAAAAACGCTCAGAAAACACAACACACACGCACGCAGGCAGGCAGAAGGCCACTGACGCCAACAACAACCAAAAAGGATTCACAGAAAGATAGATATCCACATTAAGAGGGATAAAAATGAGATATTAATTGTGTATATATCCGGTGTGCTATATGGAGATTTATAGTAATCTAATATTTTATTTTTAATTAAATATTTTATGTTTATTGTTTTTGGTGGGGTTGCATGTTGTGTTGAGTTGTTTGTTCATTTATAAGTTTATTTTCTATATATAGTGATATGAAGGGGTAGAGGGCTAGATTTTGGGGTTGAGGGAACCTTTGGCATTTATTAATATTTTCAATTTTGATAAGGACACAAGAAAGACAACCATCAATAAAAGGTAACAATTGGAACCTTAAAATTTAAAATGTTGGTTGGGATGGATCTAAATTGAAAGTTTAGAATTGAAAATGTAGATTACAACAACAAATAAAAGGCAATAATTGGGACCTTCGAGTTTAAAATGTTGGTTGAGATGTTTTTAAATTGGAAGTTTAGAATTGAAAATATATATTACAACAACAAACTAAAGATAACAATTGGAACCTTAGAGTTTAAAATGTTGGTTGGGATAGATCTAAATTGGAAATTTAGAATTGAAAATGTATATTATGATGGGTCTCTCTTCTGGTGTAAAGTTTCCCATGTGGGACTCGTCCTCTCTTGCCTTTTCCAATTGATATGCCTTTTTAGGTTTTAATAACAAAGGTTTTAACTTTTAAGGTTACACCATCTAATTTTTAAATATTAGTATTATAAATTTTCTTTTCAAATAAGTATATTATTTAAAATTGAAATTTGTTATGAACATCATCACAATAATTTTAACTTTCATAAAACATTGAGTGCTGTTATTATACATTCACATAAATAAAAAAAGAAACAATATAGTGAGTTTGATTAAATATTTTATGTTTATTGTTTTTGGTGGGGTTTCATGTTGTGTTGAGTTGTTTGTCCATTTATAAGTTTATCTTCTATATATAGTGATATGAAGGGGTAGAGGGCTAGATTTTGGGGTTGAGGGAACCCTTGGCATTTATTAATGTTTTCAATGTTGATAAGGACAAAAGAAGGACAACAACCAACAAAAGGCAACAATTGGAACCTTAAAGTTTAAAATGTTGGTTGGGATGGATCTAAATTGGAAGTTTAGAATTGAAAATGTAGGTTACAACAACAAACAAAAGGCAACAATTGGAACTTTAGAGTTTAAAATGTTGGTTGAGATGTTTTTAAATTGGAAGTTTAGAATTGAAAATATATATTACAACAACAAATTAAAGATAACAATTGGAAGTTAGAGTTTAAAATGTTGGTTGGGATGGATCTAAATTGGAAATTTAGAATTGAAAATGTATGTTATGATGGGTCTCTTTTCTGGTGTAAAGTTTCCTATGTGGGACTGGTCCTCTCTTGCCTTTTCCAATTGATATGCCTTTTTAGGTTTTAGTAACAAGGGTTTTAAGGTTACACCATCTCATTTTTAAATACTAGTATTATAAATTTTATTTTCAAATAAAAGTATATTATTTAAAATTGAAATTTGTTATGAACATCACCACAATAATTTTAATCTTCATAAGAGGCTGAGTGATATTATTATACATTCACGTATATATATATATATATATATATAGAGAGAGAGAGAGAGAGAGAGAGTTTAAATATAAATATCAAATGGAATAAATACTTCTTTACATTTAACCTTTTATAAGATAAATTTATATGGTATATGAGTTTTTTATAAATTATTTTTTGTTTTCTAAGAAAAGCTAATTCTATTATATCATCAACAAAAAGTTACAGTGCACATCCTCAGAAATGGACAAGTCCATTTCAGAGGGAAAAGTCACAAGCCTGCTGCCTGGAGCTAGACTACCCCAAGAGGGGAAAGCAGTACTTATAAACCAAAAGAAACGAGTTGCCCTTGGCGGGAAACCAGCCATAATACTATTCAAAATAAAGCAAAGGTAGCAAAAAGTATCAATTCGAAAAACCAAACTACTGCAAAGAGCTGAAGAGGATGCTCTAAGGAGAACCTTCATGCTTGTCGTTGGAGGGAGACGCTTCATTCAGAATTCGGCAGATGTAGCCATAATCCAAAGAGTCGAACCCAGGCCCAGAATCGTCATGCGACGAGCAAGGAGAAGCAGGAAGTCCGAGGCGCTCCGCCGAAGTATCCAACCGAACATCGTCCTGCAAGGTGGCCCGAAGCTTCGAGGAGGCGTCCAAGCTGATGTCGTCTATCCGTAAGGTGGAACCAGGCACTTTCGGACCAGAAATACAGTCATCCCCTACAAGCTCAGGGTCACTGTCATCAAAGTTAGTGCTGGACGCAGGCTGCACGAGAAGGGCTATGAGCTTCCACGGAATGAAGGCCGACTCCGGGGATATAGTAGACTTACGGGCTCGTTTTTTACAGCAGGAAGGGAAGGGCCAGGGAGCTGCAGGGAGAGCTGAGCGTTCAAGAATTATTAATGTAAATAAAATTTTATATAATAAAAATCAATATTGAAAACTATGTTTTTTTTTGGGGAAGTAATTAGTTTAAAGTTATTTTAATCTTAAAAATATTAAGTCTTAGCAAATAGTGTTAAAGGATATTAGCTTAAGTGGTTTGGTGAGTAATTTGTTTCTCTAGCTCAATGGGTTCAAGTATTTGGAGGCCTGTTGTAATTAGAGTGTTTATAGCATAGTCGTCATGTCTAATTGACATGTTTGTGGCATTTATGAAATAGTAGTATCTAGTGTAATAGTAACATTACATCTTTAGAAACTTGATAAATCCAAAATATTAGTTTAAAAAAATAGAAAATTATGAATAGTTGTATACCTATTTTATCCAAAATCTATTCAATAATTTTTAAATACTAGTATTATAAATTTTATTTTTTTCAAATAAAAATATATTATTTAAAATTGAAATCACTAGTTAATGGAATTGTTGTAAACATCGCGTCAATAATTTTAACTTTCATAAAAAGGTGGAGTGATATTATTATACATTCACATGAATAAATTGAACGGAATAAATACTCCTCTTTTATTAAGATAAATCTATATGGTATATAAGTTTTTTATAAATTATTAATGTAAATAAAATTTTATATAATAAAAATCAATATTGAAAACTAAAAAGTTTTTTTTGGAAAGTAATTAGTTGAAAGTTATTTTAATCTTAAAATTATTAAGTATTAACAAATAGTGTTAAAGGATATTAGTTTAAGTGGTTTGGTGAGCAATTTGTTTCTCTAACTTATTGGGTTCAAGTTTTTGAAGACATGTTGTAATTAGAGTGTTTATTGCATAGTCTTTATGCTTAATTGGCATGTTTGTGGCATTTATGAAATAGTAGTATCTAGTGTTTAGATCTTTAGAAACTTGATATATCCAAAATGTTAGTTAAAAAAAAAAAAGAGAGAAAATCATGAATAGTTGTATACCTAATTTATCCAAAATCCATCCAATAATTTTTAAATACTAGTGTGTGTGTGTTTTGTTTTTTTGTTTTTTTTAACAAGAACGGTTATGGTTTATATTAGAATTTGGCCAAAATGCCTTTCACCGGATACATTTGATTGGGCATAGCCCTTAACCTTTCTTTCACTAACTGATCACAGGCCCCTAAACTTGGAAAACCGCAAGATTTACTCGAGGCTATCGAGTCTATCTCCATTATTTTCCCTATCTTAAAGAGACAAACAAACTGTTTCAGCAAAATGCATAAAGACATGACAAACTTTATGGAATGGGGTCCCAATTCTCAATTCCATCTGCCAAGAGACAGCCAGCTGGAAGTGAAACTGCCCTGTTGGCTTCCAAGTCAGCAGCTTTATTATTTTCCCTCAAAACATGAAGGAAGGAAGCAGTCCGGAAGGATTTCACCAAATTTCTGGTTCTTGAAATTACTCTTGCCAGTCTAATGTCTACAGGAGAGGAATCCTCCACTAGAACTTTGATAATGGATTGAGAGTCTCCTATGATACTGATATCTGAAAGAACGAAAGCCTTTGCTTGCTTGAGACCTTGTAGAAGAGCCAAGGCTTCAGCTTGCATGCTGGTAGAATGCCCTAAACCCCAAGCGAACTTTGCCACAGTAATACCCTCTTTATTTTTAATAATTCCTCCTGCCCCAGCCAAACCAGGATTGCCTTTCGCTGCTCCATCGAAGAATAAAGAGAATCTGGAATGCCTGAGAAGCAGATCCGAGAGATCATTCTCCTTCCCTCTGAATTGCCACTCTTTTGTGGCCTTGTAATGCCTTATTTCACTAGAGAAATGGAGGTCCATCGAGGCACCCCATTCTAAGTCTTGTTGACTCAGATTTAGATCCGGCAAATGATCCCCCAGACTTTCTTTCCAAAGGCATTTTATTTTGGTGATGATGAACTGAGCGTTTAGACTTTCATCTCTGAAAACTCTTCTGTTGCGCTCAAGCCAGATCTGCCAGCAAGCAAATTTCGGCAAAGAGAGCCATGCAACTATGAAACTCTCATTTTTTGGAAGCGATCCTGGGTAGGAATTCCGCCAGTTTGCAAAAAGATCAGATATGGACGTGGGTAAGGTGAATTCAGAATTCCAGAAGCTCAGAAGGCCGTGCCAGATATCTCTTGAAAAGTTGCAGTCCAAAATAATATGCTGAGCGTTCTCCTCACAAACATAGCATAAGTAGCATCGAGAGGGACCGTGAAATCCTTTCTTCTTCAATCTATCTGCAGTTAAAATCCCTATGTGGCATAACAACTAACAGAAAGAGTCGACCTTAGGCATGGTTTTGCGATTCCAGATCCCATTCCAGACTGCAGGATTAGGAGGGACGTTAGGGCGATCATGAAGGCATTTGTATCCCTGTGCAACCGTGTAAAGCCCTGGGGCAGCTCCCCATCCTCGGGCATCCTTCTTACCCACGCGCAGAGGCGCCATACCATTTAATAAAGAAAGGAAAAGATCTCGAGCTTGGGACAGCGCAGGAGGGACGGGAGGGAGCCTCCATCGCTGCCAATGTCTGCCTTCCCATTGTGAAATGTCCCAAAGAGTGGTGCATTCGGCGTTGTCCAACCACAAACGCAGCGCGTGCAGAGAGCAGTGGGACGATAGAAGAGGTTGCATCATAATGCTGTCATCCCAAATTTTAATTTCTTTGCCGTTTCCAGGGATCCAATACGCTCTGTCTCTGATTAAAGGGGCTGCTTTATGACAGAGCTTGATCAGCTGCGAACCTGAGGAGGGTAGGAGGGCGTCTAGACATCTCTTCCTCTTTCCCATGAAATATTTCCTCCATAGGGCTTTTTGTGCCCAACCTGGATTTGGACCAATGATTCTCCAGAAGATCTTGGCTCCCATAGCTATGTTTTGGAGGCTAAGATCTTTGAAATTGAGGCCTCCTTCACTCTGGGGCTTTCAGATTTTCTCCCAACTGACTAATGGGATTTTCCTGTCATTGTGATTGCCCCCTTTCCAGAAGAACTTGCGAATGAAGGCTTCCATTTTTTTTATGATGCCTGAAGGGGCTAGAATTACGGAGAATTGAAAAATGGGGAGACTGCTAAGAACAGATTTGATGAGAACAGTTTTGCCGGCTAGATTTAACCAAGAGAATCCCCAAGCTTGAATTTTGGCCTTGAACTTGTCCAACAGAGGAATCCAATCTCTGCTGTATGCCAATTTGCGAAAGATGGGAAGGCCCAAATAAGAAAAGGAGGACCAGTTGAGAGTAGCAGTAAAGCCCAGAATTCTTGAGATGGCAGAAAGGGTGGGAGCCAAGATGTTCCAGCAAAAATATTTGCACTTACCATTGTTTAAACTGCTGCTTGTAGCTTCACTATAGTCATCCAAGACCTCCTTGAATCTAAGAGCAGATCTGGCAGAGGCAGCCCCTAACAAGAGGGTATCATCCGCAAAGAGGGTGTGATTAACATTTTTGACCCCTCCGGCTATATTGAGCCCCAAGATCTCTTGGTCAACCAGTTTCTGATCCAGGTAGAAACTCAGGACGGAAACATGAAGGACGAAGAGGAGCGGAGAGAGGGGGCAACCCTGCCTAAGCCCTCTTGAAGCTTTAAAAAAACCAGCTGCTCTCCCATTCACCAGGGGGGCGATCCAAGGATCAGCAATACAAGCACGGATCCATTTTAGAAAGCCCATTCCAAAGCCAAATTTTTTCAAGACTTCCCAAAGAAAGCTAAGTCTGACCCGATCGAAAGCATTAGCCATATCTAGTTTGATAACCATACCTTTCTCTTTGCGAAGCTGGCTCGAGTGAATCGCCTCTTGCACTAGGATGAAGTTGTCAGTGAGCTGTCTCCCCTGAACAAATCCACCTTGGTTCTCCGGGATGATGGCTGGAAGAATACCTTTAAGTCTATTTGCAATAACCTTTGTGATTAATTTGTATCCAATATTACAAAGAGAGATGGGGCGGAACCGATTAAATTCTTTAGCACCCTTTTCCTTGGGTATGAGGGCAAGAAAAGCTGAATTGGTGCTGCCCCCAATTTTCTGGCAGTCTTGTGATTTCAAAATCATTTTGTAGAGGTCTTTCTCCACAATCTGTCAGCAGGTTTGAAGAAATCTTGCTGTAAAACCATCCGGGCCTGGGGCTTTTTCAGGCTCTATGTCTGAGAGGGCATCCTTTATTTCTTGAATAGAGATCTTTGCTTCAAGCTGTTTATTAATTGAAGGGGAGATCCTAGGGGGAACCGCCTCCAAGAATTTGGAGTTTGGGTCTGTTACGCCCTCTTCTCTATATAGGTTTTGAAAGTGGTTGAAAGTTGCTCTCTTTATGCTATCAAAGTCTTTGTGTGTCAAATTGCTATCTTTGATTTCTGCAATAGAATTGAAGCTCTTTCTAGCTTGAGCTTGCTTGTGGAAGAAGGCCGAATTTCTATCTCCTGCTTTAAGCCATAAGGTCCTAGACTTCAGTCTCCAATGCTCTTCCTCCGAAAGGCAAGCTTTGTGGAAGATTTGCTGGAGCTCAGCTTCCTTATCTAGAACTTCTTTAGTGATTTCTACATCTTCACATTGGGCATGGTGCTGGGCAAGATTATCTTGAGCCTGCTTTCTCTCTTTTGCAGGAGAGGGAAGAGCTTTGGCCCAAGATTTAAGCACCGTTTTCAGTCTTCTAAGTTTTTCTTCCCAAATGAAGAAAGGGGAACCTTTCACTGGCAGTTTCCAATAGTCATGAACCAAGTTCAGGAACTCAGGTTCTTTGACCCAAAGAGGGTTGAATCTGAAGGGGATGGGGCCAAGATCTTTGTGGCCCAGCATCTCAAGCAAGATGGGCTTATGGTCAGAAACACTGCATGGGAGGATATGCAATCTGAAATCTAAGCCCAGCAAAAGAAAGGAACTCTAAACCAAACATCTATCAAGTCTAGCAGCAATGTGACCAGGACCTATTCTTTTGTTAGACCAGGTATACTTACCATTTGCTGGAGGGATGTCAAGCAGATCCCAATCCTGCATGAGGTCTTCCACCCATTCCCTTGCATGGTCCCTTACGATTGTGCCTCCTCGCTTTTCCTCCATGCGCAAGGTGAGGTTAAGATCACTTGCAACAATGATGTTTTCCAAATTTTCCGACTCCGACAGATGTCTGATGGAGTCCCAGCACTCCCTTTTCTCCCCTATATTTGTTGGAACATAGACATTGAAAATACTGACTGCCACCCTCGAGTCCAAAGGCTGGAGCTTCAAAAACAGCCAGTGGGTGTTGTGCAGCACGGTGACCAATCTGAACTTGAGAGGGTTCCAAAGGGAGCCCAGTCCCCTAGATGCTCCCCGTGCTGAAACTGCATGTCCGCTGCTACCTTTCCAAAAAAATTTACTGATTTGGAGAAACTCCTTGTCCTCCATTTTGGTCTCCTGAATCAGAAGAATGTCTAGAGTTTCTCTTCTTATAAGGCTTCTCGTTGCTTCTTCTTTCAATTTGCTCCCCATTCCTCTACAGTTCCAGGAGACAATCTTCATCATTTATTTTTATGATGATGGGCTCCCTTGGAACCCTGCCCTTGGTTTTTACCATCTTCGGATTTTTGCCAAGAAGTTTCTCCAGAGTGGGCTGACTACCCTGAAGCTTGTCTTTGTAAGTTTCCTGATCTCTCTTTTCTCTAGCAGATTTGCGGCCCCTTGCAGATCTTCTGAACGATATCTGTGTATCTCCTATTTCTCCATCCTCCTCAGACTCCTCTGAGTCATGTTCCTCCTCGAAGGCTTCTATTTGCTTATCCTTGTTTCTTGCCGTGACGCTTTCTTTCGGTCTTGTTTCTGCTGAAGGCATTTTTTCTAAAGGTTGATCTTGCTTATCTTCTTCCTGAGGAGTCTCTTCAGCAGAGCTTAAGACCTCATAACTGTTTTCTTGGCTTTTTGGCGGGGGAACATTCTCGATGGAGGCAGGCTGGGGTCCATGAACCCCAGATTTCTTGTGAGATGTCTTTGGCCTCTTGACCTGGTTCCAGCCCTCTTCCTTTCCTTTCTCATCTTCCCCTTTGTTCGGGCACCCTCTTGCAAAATGGCCATATATGTGACATTTGCGACATTTGAAGGGGAGTTGCTCATAGTCCAGCACTTGCACATGCGTCCAACTGCCCACCTTTAATTTAATGGCCTCCGGAAGCCCCACCTCTAAGTCCACCTCAACACAGATTCGAGCGCAATCATACTAATCATTGTTGTTTGCTCTGTCAATGAATTTTCCCAGAGTATCTCCAATGTGCTTGAGGGACTCCCAGTTCCAACAGTGCACTGGTAGATTGGGGAGCCGAACCCAAACAAGGACTGTCGTTGGGACATCCACAGCCGGATCGAAATCGGGGGTCCATTTGTTAAGGTAGAGGCCCTGAGGTCCCATGAAATAGGGCCCATTCCTAAAGATCAGGTCCTTATCCTCCTTGGTGTTGAACTCGAACAGAAAGAAACCTCTACCCAGAAAATAAGAGGTGACTTTATTTTTGATCAGCGGAACCCAGTTCTTAACGACCCAGTTTTCCGTGGATCTTGGCAAGGGCCAAAGGCCCGTGAATTGACCCACCAGGGCCCGATCTGCCAGGGACAAAGCGACCTTGATCGAACCCTCAGGAGGGAGGTTTACCTCCGGAACATCGTCGAGCCTTTTGACGAACTTAGTAGCTTCAGATTTTTTCTTTTTGGGCAGCGAAGCAACAAGAGAGGAGAAGGCTGCTTCAGCTTTCCGGAGAGCGGCTTGCGAGGGATCGGTGGGCGAGCCTTGGGCCTCCATCGCAAGAAGATCAAAACAACAAACCCGATCTGCACCAAGCAAAGGAACGAGGCATCTCAAGGCCGGGATGAAGGAGAATCCAAATAGTCCCTGCAAGCAGAAACCCCAAGGGCGCAGACCCAAGCAGATCTGACAAGAGATCGAGAGGCTCAGCGAGATCTTGAAGCAGGGCAGGTGGAAAGAAGAGAGCCTAGCAGAACCGAGAGGCCCAGAGGTCAGGAGGACCTGGGGCAGAGGCAAAAACGGCCGGGAGGGCAGAGCCCAACCACAGGCCGCGCAGAGAATTGCAGCTGGAGGCAGCAGTGCGCAGAGGTCCTCTTTCTACAAATAGACAATTCTTTAAATACTAGTGTTATAAATTTTATTTTTTTCATTATTTAAAATTGAAATCACTGGTTAATGGAATTTGTTATGAACATTGGGACAATAATTTTAACCTTCATAAAAGGTTGAAGTGATATTATTATACATTCACGTGAATTAAAAAGAAACAATATATTGAGTTTAAATATAAATATCTAATGCCCACAACCAGCCGCCCGCCTCTCCTCCTCATGACGTGCCGCCTAACCCTGTCTCCCCTGACCCTATCTCCTCTGGAAGCCATATTCTTAGACAAACCACGCAGAGAGCGGAGCTTCACTTTGACAGTGCCTTCAATCGCCCCACCATCACTGCCTTCATCACTATTACCCTGCGAGAAGAAGCTACTCTTCGTTCTCCTCCTTGGCATGAACCCCTTCCCGTTCCTCATGTACCCCCTCCCGCTCCTCGTGAGCCCCGCCCCGTCCCTGCTGTAATATCCCCTGCTGGTCTGAGCGTACCCCCTGTCACGGCTGCTCCCTCCCTGGGTCATCTCTCTATGCAGGTGGACGCAAATCTTTCTAACAAAGATGGAGTTCACAAGCTGATGCTGAAGATTCTGAGGAGCACTACGGGTGTCGCATTGAGGAGGAGCAGCCCTCTCCCATCAACACCAATTAACTCTGCTATGACTTGGTTCAGTATGGTTTCTGCACTTGATTACTTTGCAAAAAATACTGATTTTTTGTGGTCCACAGCAGCACACTGGTCTTTTTTGTTGTCTATAGTGTTGTCTTTATGTAGTTTTCTTATGACAAATGTAATGGACACTACACCGGTTTCCCTTTACAAGGGCGGTGCAACTGTTTTTAAAGAACTGGTTTCCCACTCTGGGCAGTTCGTTATCAGGACAGAGCATGGACTTCAAGCCCGGTCTCAGGCTCCTACAGTTGAACTGAGGCAGTTTTGTAACATAATGTTTACATAATAGAATTAGCACAATTTAGAATATATATATATATATATATATATATATATATATATATATATATATATATATATATATATATATATATATATATATAATGGAATAAATACTCTTTATATTTAACCTCTTATAAGATAAATTTATATGGTATATAAGTTTTTTATAAATTATTAATGTAAAAAAAAAATTATATAATAAATATCAATATTGAAAACTATGTTTTTTTGGAAAGTAATTAGTTTAAAGTTATTTTAATCTTTAAATTATTAAGTATTAGCAAATAGCGTTAAAGGATATTAGCTTAAGTGGTTTGGTGAGCAATTTGTTTCTCTAACTCAATGGGTTCAAGTCTGTCTTTGGAGACTTATTGTAATTAGAGTGTTTATAGCATAATCTCTATATCCAATTAGCATGTTCGTGGCATTTATGAAATAGTAGTATCTAGTGTAATAGTAGCATTCGATCTTTAGAAACTTGATAAATCCAAAATGTTTATTTACTATATATATATATATATATATATATATATATATATATATATATATATATATATATATAGTTGTATATCTATTTTATCCAAAATCTATTCAATAATTGTATACTTATTTTAAAAAATAAAATAAAATAAATAATAAAATAAATTTCAATAGTTATATACTTAGTTTTATCCAAAATCCATTTAATAAATGTTTTTAAAATAAACAAATTTGTATATAAATATTTTATTTTTTACTCAATTAAAATATTTTATATTATATATATATATATATATATATATAATATTTTATTTTATTTTATTTTATTTTATTTTATTTTATTGTGCAATGAAGTTGGTTTACATGTAATTGTTCAAAGTGTAATTTAGTAAACTTATATTTAGTTGTAATCTTGTTTATCACGACATTATTATAAAAGGTCTCTCGCCACAAAATTACAACTAATAAATTTAAAAACATATAATGTATCGAAAATTATATTATATAAGAATATTAAATTTTAAATATAATATAAAGTATATTTAAAATTCAAAATATATTTTAATATAAAAAATTGTTTAATATAAAAATATTAAATTCAAAATATAAAATAAAGTATATTTAAAATTAAAATGTAATTTAATATAACAATATTAAATATGAAATAATGTATACTTAAAATTAAAATGTATTGTTTGATGGAATTAATTATTTATTAATTTAATAAATTCAAATTAAGATACGTATATAATTGGTGTAACATAGTTGGTTGAATGCATTGTTTAATGGAATTAATTATTTATTAGTTTCATAAATTCAAATTAAGAAATGTATATAATTAGTATAATATAGTTTGTTGAGTTGTTGTTAGTAGTTTTGAAAATGTATTATTGCTATGTTGCACGAGTTCCCGGTACGTGGGTACTTCTGGTACGGGGAAACGAGTATCCGGTACGGCTAGAAGCTTTGCTCAAATTTGCAGGAAACTTTAAGTTGGGAGCGGCAATAATATAATATATTAAAATAAAAATAAAATAATTTAAAGGTGCAAATTAAATTCCACCATGTAGATTCCATCTTGCATTGAAATATGTAAAAGATTGGACATTGAAACACGGCCAGAAAAAAGCAAAGCATCAATCCATCAACAACTTGCCAATGAAATTCCTTGCCAGTGAAGAAACATGTGGAACTCCTAAACAAACAAACAAAAAAAAGGTTATTATTACTTGATTATTATGTGATTTCATGTAACACTATATTATATTCAATTTTGAAATTCAAGTTTGGAAATTTATAGAATGAAACTGATTAACACACTACTCTTTCTCTTTCTGGCCATCATTGTAATTTGTTGAATCTTATCATTAAAGCTTCAAGATAGGCTTCAAGAAAGTAGAGTTATTTGCAATTGTTGAACTTCAAGATTTGCCACAGAAGCTGCCAAGGAATGACTAGCAACTGTATATATTTTGTTGAAATCTTTGGTAGATCTCCACATCTCTGTTGCTTTACAGAGCCCATGCAGTCCAATCCCCTGACCTATCATGTATTAGTTATGAAATAAACAATTGGTACCCTCTCTACTCAAAATAGGTACCCAAAAGTTGAAAATCTGCTTAGAATAGGTACTCGAAAGGTGAAAATCTGCTCAAAATAAGTACCCGAAACGTCAAAATTTGTAGTAGTGAAGCTCCCAAAAAGCTCCAAAGTACCCTTTGAAGCTCCCAACAATTTTGGAAAGTTTCCTACAAGCTCCCAAGCTCCCAGGAGCGGGGGAGCGTGGGGTACGTGCTTTCCAATGGCTGGGAGCGGTACCCGTGTTACTATGTATTATTGTAATAATGATTTAGATTGTAATAATAATTTTTATTTTAAAATGCATTTTACCGTAATAATTTGGAATTATGAGCCATAAGGTTTACACTTTTAAAATTTGTTTGCGTGAAACATTATATGGCCTTTAGAATGAGAAAAAATTAAAACCATGTGGAAAATAGTCTCTTCCAAATGTGACCAGAGCTAACGAATTTTAATGGACAAATAAAAATGCTAACGAATTATCAAAGTGTCGATGGCATCAACAATTTTTTTAAATTTCTTCCCTGTAAAAGTTTATCCATTCCTTAATAAATGATGGTTTCAACTAGCTTTAGCAAAAAGGGCAAAAATTTGCTTTGTAATTATTTGATCTCGTAATAAAGAAATGAATTCTTCTCCCTAAAACCTGAATTAATACAAAAAAAAATTATTAAATTTTGGGAAGTAATTAAATTATTATTTGTAATTCCTAAAATCTTAATATTCATGCAATATTTTGCATATAAACATATATGAGTAATATATAAATTATTTTCTTGATTAAAGAAAATCGATTATTTCAAAAAAATAAAAAATCAAATTTTGATTAATAAGCAGATTTTTATCATGAGTTATTATATTTCTATTTTTTATGTAAATTTTTGCATAGAGATAGAGTAATATATAAACTAATTCTTACCTCTAAACAATATATTAGTACAATAATTATGTAAATTTAAATAAATAAACATGTATTTTTAAAAAATTATTAAAACTCCAACATAGCTCCAAATCTTTGAATAAAAGTATATAGTTGCATTACATAATTGTAATTCTTGCTTTTGTAATATAAGTATTAAAACTTAGCTAGGAACAAGGAAAATTTAGAGAACTTCACTCACCACACACTAATATAGCCTCTGAAATTGTTGTCATATACTCTCTAATGTCATCAAACAGCCATGTGCACCCCATTGGGTGGTTGTTGTTGAGGAGATCAACTATGACATGCCATGGGCCTATTTTGATGGAGCAAGGGACGAGATAGCCCGACGTAGCAGAGGCATTGTACTCCATTTGAACCAAGAGCATACTCTTAGATCAATCATCAGCTTGGGTGGGGGAATAGACAACTATGCATAACTTTTAACATTAAAATTCCTCATGTGTTGGGCCTTGAAAAAAATTGTCTTCCCATTCAGATATTTTGGGACTCTCTCAATGCGATCAATTGGTTCAATGTTGTCCAACGGTGTCACAATCAATTTTTGTTGCCTATTATAAAAGAGATTTTATAGTTAAGGGTTCTTTTTAATCATATTGCTTGTTGTCATATATATAGGGAACGCAACTCAGATGCAGACTCCTTATCTAAGGAGGGTACTCAACAAATTCAGGGGTACTGGTAGGTCAGCGAAGCAATATATATATATATATTGGCTAGTACTCCATGTGCTTCCTCTGGACCTGGTTTTTGTATGCTGTTATTTTAAACTTTTATCTATATACTAGCATAGACAGTCAGTAGATGAGGAGGCAGGATACTTTTGTTGGGATTTTTGACAGGATGATTGATGAAACAACAATTTAATTATTATTATTATTATTTTATTTTTTTGGGCCGAAAGTCCTTGTCTTCCTCAGCGCATTTTTTTTATCCTATTAGGCTATGATGATATATGTATTCAAATGCTTAAATGCATGTACATATGTAGCTTTCATATATTTACGTTTTTTTTTCTTCGAGAAATAAATATATATATTACAAGCATTCACTCAATTATGACAAATAAATAAATTTTTTTTTTTTTTTTTCTGAGTAAGTTTAATCTATTAATATACAAAAATGATTACATGGAGGCCGAGGCCTCAGAGATTCTGGCCCAAGAGATGGGCATTCTGGTACAGCTATGATTGTTTGTCAAAAAAACAACACACAATGCCGAGAAAAGGTTACAATACTGAATCACAGATAGGCATATAAGCACAAAAAAACCGCCCTCATAGAGGAAACTGGCTCGAGTAACTGAACAGTATATCAACCTACAGCATTTGGCATCAGAAATGTAAACATGAATAGTCTTATACAGAGTAAATTGCCGCCCACGAAGGGGAAACCGGCATTCAAAAAGACAGTAGAAGTAGAGCCATCTAAGCTGTGTCAGCAGATGAACACCAGAGCTGTGCCTGGCACAGAGAGCAGCCAAAAACAAGTCTGAATGAAGGAAGGCCGTTAATTACCTTGAGAAGAGGGAGGTGACTCGACCACAGGGCAAGCGTGAGCGTCGTGGTCATCCTCATCCTGCGCAGCAGCATTATCGTCCAGAATAGCCTGTTTAGAAGAATCCGCTTTATCCTCGTTGACCGGAACAGACGAATCACCTCCTTTGAAAACGCCCACAACAGTAGCCACGAAGGGGGCCTGCGAGGAACCACCCTCAGCGAGCATCCGCTTCTGACCAGAATTAGGAGGCGAACAACGCCGAATGGGCGACAAATGCACCGGAGGAGAGTCGGAAAGCTTAGCAGTAGAATCAGGCGGCTCTTCTTTGAAGTCAATGGTAATGGTTGCAGTGACAGTAGGCATATTGAGCAAGCAAGGGAAGCGAAAGTGACCTCTATGCTGTTGACTCGGGAGAAGATTGGAAAGGTTTCTAGCCTGCAAAGCATTCCATCACCCCATTAGATGGCTCCTTCCACTACGGGTCTCAGGATAACGACCCCTCATGGAATCAGAAGGCGGAGAGGAGGAGCTAGGCGAGGAGGGAGGAGGGCGACGCGAGGGACCACCACGGGTCGAGCCACGCCGGCTTCGCATCCTGTGTCTCAAACGCGGCATGGAATTCCGATGAGGAGTGCTGGAATTGGAAGAGCAGGGATCGCCGAGATTGAGGTCCAAAGTCTGATGAGAATCAATCTTTGCAGGGAGAGAGACAGGGCGAAAGCCAGAGCTCTGAGAGCAAAAGGAGCTTTTCGAATAGTGCAATCCAGGTGCAAGATTAACACAGCAAGAAAGCCAACACCTGCGCCCTGTGATGGTCCTAGAGCTTTTCTCAGAGACCATAGAAGCACAACAGGAGCTAAGGGGCATGAATTCAGGTATGAAGCATCCCGGAGAAGCCATATCTATGAGGATTAAGCGCGGTTCTAGACGAGTGTGCCACATTAATGCCCCGGACGAAGCAAATTCAATGCAGTGAATGTCGCATAGGACGCAAGGGAGGTTGGCGGTGGTAGAACCCCACGCGCCGACCCATCCTTGCCATGTGTTAAGCATGAAGACCACCTGCATCCGGGAGATAAATAAATAAATTCTTACCCATAATTATTAATTTCTATTGAATATGCAAACCTATGCATATGATTACATATGGGACTTGTTGTACCTTAAGAGACAATCCCTTAGCTGTGATAAGGAATCAGTGCTTAAGCCATTTATATGATTATGTCACAAAATTATTTGTCTCTGTTTACTGACCCTCAAGTATTTATCATTAAACCCTCAAATATCAAATATAATGAACGTTTCATAATGTTGTCTTTTGCTTATATTGAATGAAATGACTAGAAGAAAATGAAAGAAAGAAGTCCAAACTGATATGTTGTTACACAGAATATATCATCTCAAACCCGAGAAGAATTATATGAAAGAAGTAGCTAAAACGAAGGAGCGCTAATTAAGGGTTTTAACTCTTGCTTACATAGGTAAAAAGAGACTTGCTGCTAATTACTTCGTTTTATTCAAAGATAGAAAACACAGAACGAAAACTTGAACACATATCAACATAAACATATTCCATAAACTTGCTTCTCATTCATTAATCTTTGAAAACTTTGAGTACAAAAATTGTAGTCTGAAGGTCCAAAAACTCGGAACCTTCCTTCCTCTGAGTTATTACATTAAATATAATAAAAAGCGGTTCGAAACTGCTATAACTTATCCTAACTACCTCAACTCCTGAGGACTTTGAAAACTATCTATTACATACTCTCAAAAAGTCTTATTACATTTACATCATCTTTGAAAGATTATAATAACATAAAAATTAACACCCTAATCTATATGTTGAATGTGAATAGTTGAGGATGCTAGTACATTGCCCAGATCAGCTTCTGATTTGTCTTTCTTCGAAGTTAAAGGATCTTTTGGCAAGTTTATTGTCCAGGCTCTACACTTCTTCCATATCTCTACTCCTGTCTTGGGTGAGTGTATCATATTGTGATACTCTAACCTGAAAGTCGTAATTCGGTTGTAAGATGGTCTTTCTGTAAATTGAGTTTTTACCAGCCACAGCAGCTGAAAATGATTCTGAAGAAAGTTGATCATCGTTGCCCCCTTGAGTACCTAAGTCTTTTCATGTGTATTATCAACTTTAATCTTTGTTAATACCAGTAATTTTTCATAAGAATCCCATGACAATAAACCTCCTCCTAGTGCCCAACATGAAGGTAAACCTGCTCTTATTAATTCGTCCAATGATTTATCAAACTAACTTACTGCTTCTTTGATTTCTATCAACTTATTTTATGTGGATTTCCTGTAATCATTCTTGACAATCATCTTATTAATCTCTATTGCATATAAGATTCTATCCTTAATCTCATTTTCCTCCAATTCTTGATCTATTTTGGAGTTGATAAAGTCAATGAATATTTTTTCCCAAATAGCCCTACTGATTGTATTTTGTCTATCTGCCATTACTGGTTCTTCAAATTCTCTAATAAGACTTTTCTCTTTTGCAACCACCATCTAGAAGTCCCAAATTGACTTCATTTCAGAAATGATATCATTCCAAATGATATCATTTTCTTGTATTAAAGATATGTTCCCTTTCAATTTTTCATTAAGGCTTTTGATCTCATCATTGGCATTCTGACTGTCCATTTTGTATTTACTAGCTTCATTTTCTGCAGCTTGAATAATCTTCGATGTAGTCTCTAGATCTGCTTGAGCCTTCTTTCGGTCTCGATCTGCCATCTGCAATTCAGTATTCAACTAAGCAATCTATGCTTGAGGATCTTCGTTACATGAATGGAAAACAAAAGTACAAGTATGACTATCAATATGATTTTGCAATGATATTGCAGTTTGTTTTATTTTCGAGATTTCCTCCTCTTTTTGCATAAGCTGTTATAGCAGCTTTTCTTTCTTGTTCTCTACCTCTACAACCTCTGCAGCCATTGAATTCTCTCCTGTAGGTAGTTTTAGCTTTTTCTTCAATGTAGATATCTCTGCTTCAACACTCTGCATAATTTTTTGCACATCAGTCCTATCATTAGGGTCCACCCCAATCTTTATTCTGATTTTCTTCAATTCCTCATTTTGAATGGTTAAAGCCCTAGAGTTGGATTTTTCTAACTTCAACTATTTAATGAATTTCCCAAGCATATTCTCTGATTTCATTGCCATTGCATTAGTCTTTGTTAGGTCATTTACAATCATTTGACATGTCTGCATATGTAAGTTCATCTTATCCATCAATGGGATTTTCTTCACATCTATAGTTATATTTATAGTATTGAAATTACTAGAGGAACCAATTGACATGTTAGTAGGAGCAATATGATGTTCAGCTTGGGCTTCCATGTTGGCTTTCATCTTCTGATTCCTCTCTGCAATTTGGGCAAACATCTGTTTGATCAGAGGTACTTATTCATGAGAAGTCTCATGTCTTCTAGGTGCGGCAGGAACATTTTGTTCCTCTCCCAGCTGTAGAGAGTAACCAGGTTGATTATATGCATGTTCTCCATTAAAATTTGTCCTTTTTCTCAGCTCCTTGCTCCTCGTCTTCTAAGTCAATTACTGTTTCTTTACTTTTTTTATTAGACTTTTCTGAAACGATAGGAGTCTGAATATTTGAACTTGTTGATCTCACTACACCTCAGCTAGCTATCTTTCCTAAGTCTGGCCTGCTTTCATGAATGAAAGCTGAATACCCATTCTCAATTCTTCGATTGGAAATTACATTGTGTGGGCCATAAGCCCAGCTTTCCCCTAGCAGTAAATGCATCTCATCTAGCATTTTAGTAACTTCTTCAAATGTCCGTCTCATATTAATAATGAAAGGATCTACAATCATTGGTAGTTTAAACATATGTCCCTTTTTCATGGGCACACAGTGAACTTGATCAACATTCAGACTTTGTCAAATAAACTCCAAGGCAAATAGCCTCATGGGAACAAATACCAGAAGTCTATAAGGCTCAACACCTGCTCCATATAACCTAATTTCTGAATAATTCTAAAACACAAACCAATCTCCAAACTTACAGTTTGCTCCTAAATGCAAGAATTCTTGAGCTTTGGGTAAAAAAGAAGGGGGAGAAACTCCATTCAAAACCTTATATGCACTTGACATGAAATAACTTGCAAAATCAAATAGTCCATTTTCATTTTATTCTCTCCCTACTATATCTGTCCAGAAAACTACAGATTGCCTCTTCTTATTCACATCCATGATATTCAGACCTAGATGCATAAATTCCTCCACATTTTGATATAAGAACAAGTAAATGATTAATGAAGGAAATCTGAAAGAACCTGTTAATGACAGACTCATCAGCTATGAATTCACTGCTTCCTGCCAGTAGGATGGAATATCCAACACCATTCTTGGCTTCATCATCATGGAAAACATCCCTAACATCGTTTTATCCACCATATTGTCATCATCTTTGCCCAAAATTTTAGCATTGTTGCTCAGTACTGGCTGAATCTCAGTATCAAAAACCTCCATAGGAAAATCCTTGCTCTCAGGCTGAAATTGTTCTGTGTTGGGCTTTAGAAAATAAACAAGTTGATTGAAATCTCCACCTGCATGATTATCATAACATGCTACCAAAGATTCATCGGAGAATTGAACACATGACTCTGACTCAGGGTAACAAAGGGCTTGGCAGGTTAACTGGGCGGACACTTGCAGAACATTCTTTCCCCGACAATTCATCACATAACGTTTGCCAGGATACATAACGGAAACCATCCAGGATATCAATTCAGGAAAAAGATGAGTTCTAGGGATACATGCAGACAACAAACCAGACTTGGCCATGGCGGCATACACAGGAGAAGCTTTGTCGTTTAAGAGGCCTTGTTGGTAAAATGGAAGATGAACCAGGGAACAATTCGTGTCTTGGATATCCCTCTCAGTATCCATGAGAGGGATATGACTAGCAGAACCAGACAGAGACGAACGCTTGGCCATAATTCAGGACTACGACAACCAACAACTTGCAAGGTGGCTAAATTTTAATGGGGTGACGGAAAACTGAACAGGACGCAGCACAAATTAATCTCAAACATTAACTTATTTCGAAATGACTTCGAGAAGATGTAAATTTTGCTTAAATAGGTGGCGCAACCTTGCTGACATGACGCACCAACGAACCGTTGAGTTCACATGACGTGGAGGACAGTTGTGAACAACTCAGTGCCTTATGTCACTGCGGGGGGTCTCAGGGTACGGAGAAATATTTTGGCTTGTGCCCCCACATTCAATCTCCACCGCACATCTGTGTTTCTCCCACAGTCAACCCAATCAACTATGGAGGCACTCTTCTTTTTAATTAGTGCGCTAGTTGTGCCCGCGGGTTGAGTCCTTCGATCTAAGTACGAGCTTTCATCACATCCCGCTTGATATAATGATCTACCTTTAAACTTTAAGTTGGGGACCCACTTCATAAGGTTCAAAGTATCTAAACTTTTGATTTTAATGCAACGAAAAGAAATATTTTTATGCCAAAGTATAAAGATTATAATACTTTAACATATTTTTGACAATTTTCTATTTTTATATTTTAAGAGTCGATAATAAAAGGATATTGCAAATGATCCACAACATCTGGCTCCACGTGGGGATAATGTTTTTTGCCACGAAACACTAAGAACCTGCAGATCAGTGCCTTCACTCCAGGCATGGAGTCAAATGATGCTTGATGAAAAATACACAATGAGGAAAATCGAATATGTACAAATGATGGACCTGTTATCTTTAGTGCTGGAAATAATGTTTTAGATACTGCCCATTAACCGGTAGTTCTACTGCTTCCCCATCAAGATTTTCCAGCATAAAAGTGTTATTTGTTCTAACTTCAGTGATTTTGTAAGGACCATACCATAGAGGATCAAATTTACCATGTTCTCCCTTCTCCTCTCTTCTGGTATCCCACCTTAGTACCAGATCTCCATTTTGGAACTAATATCCTTTGCCTTTCTGTCAAAAATGGACTTCATTTTCTCTTAATATGTGAGCAAATTGTCTCTGACTTTATTTCTGCTCTCACTCAATTCTATTACCTTATTTAGCCTTCTTATCAATGCATTAGGTTCTTCTTGTGCTTCTTGAAGAAACGAAATTACTGGTTTTTCTAACTGAGTAGGAAACAAAGCTTGAGTACCATATACTAACTCATAAGGGGACTTACTAGTGGATCTTCTAGTAGTCATTCTTACTACCCAAAGAGCAAATATCAACTTTGAATCCCAATTCTTCTGGTTCTCATTAATTGTTTTTTTCAAGATCTTGACTAATGTCTTGTTTGATGACTCTGCTAATCCATTCCCTTCGGGATGATATGTTGTGGAATGAGACAATATCACATTATAATTTTGACAAAAATTTATAAACCTGACTGAGTTGAATACCTGAGCATTGTCTGTGACGATTTTCACTGGACATCCAAACCTGCTGAAAATATTCACTTCCAAAAACTTCCTTACTACCAAATCATTTGCTTTCCTGGTAGGAATTGCCTCTACCCATTTTGTAAAATAATCAGTGGCAGTCAGAATCCACTTAAACTGCCCACTTAATGGTGGATTAATTTCCCCAAAAAAATCTAATCCCCATTGTCTAAAGGGTTCTTCAATAAAGACAGGAAGAAGAGGTAAAGGAGCTAACCTTTTCTTTTCTGCAAATAATTGGCATTTTTTACAACTTCTAACAACTCTGTATACATCAACAAATAAAGAAGGCCAGTAGAAACCTGATTTAAGAATCTTATGAGCAGTTACTTTCCAACTATAATTTCCTCCACACAAACATTCATGATATTCCTTGATCACTTCCATTGATTCTCCTTTTGTCAAACACAACAATAAGACACCAGCAAGATCTTTCCAATATAATTTAGCATCAATTATTACATAAGGTTGAGCTTTAAGTTTTAGGGCTCCGTATTTTGATCTATTGATTGAGGGAGGGCGGGAGAAAAAACACAAATAGTGAATAATATCTTTAGATCAGTCTGAGCAGAGAAATTTGTACTTGATTGCTGACTTTGTTTTAATCTGATTGGTCTCCTCAACCACTTCATCTAATGGTGCAAGCAAATTAATTCCCAGAGTTTGGAAATTAGATTCTGTTAGCAACTTATTTAATCCTCGTCCTTTGACTAACTTAGTAGGCTTAATGTCCAAATCACATTCTTGGATTTTGGCAATCCATTTTCCTCTTTTTCCCTCTATATCACTTTGAATCAACACATCTTTTATAGCAGAATTAGGTACATATGCTACTATTTGAGAATGAATTACATATGTCCTGAAAGATTTCAATGACTTCACTAAGGCATATACCTGCTTTTCCAAGATGTTATATTTGAGCTCTGCATCTCTGAGGACTTTACTGAAAAATGCCACTGGCTGCGCCTTTCCTTCTTCATTCTTCTGTAACAACACAGTAGAAATAATGGAACGTGATGCAAATGAAAAAAAAATGGAAAAGTTTCAGATAATTTGGACTAATCAAAACTAGAGCTTCTTGAAGAGCCTCTTTAATTATGGCAAAGGATTCTCTTGCATCTTTGTCCCATTTTACTTCAGCATTTTTCTTCAACATATCTGTTATTTTCCTGACAGTCTCAGCATAATTTGGAACAAATATTCTCAAAAAATTGACTTTCCCTATAAATATTTGAATATCTTTCTTACTTATAATGTAATGGAATTGTTTGTATAGCCTCAACCCTTGCTGGATCAATTTTCACACCTTGGTTTGAAACTATATGTCCCAACAACTTACCTTCTTCTAGAGCAAACAGGGATTTCTTAGGATTCAATGATAACCCAAGTTTTCTGCATTTCAAGAAAGCCTTCTGTAGGTGCTCCAGATGTTCATCATCAGACCCTGAAAAAATAGTCACATCATCCAAATATATGACTACAAATTTGTCACCTACAAAGCTATATCCATTGCCCTCTGGAAAGTAGCTCCTGCATTCATGAGCCCAAATGGCATCCTGGCATACATAAATGTTCCCCAGGGTGCAGTGAAGGTTGTTTTCTTTTGATCTCCTCTCTCAACTGCTACTTGGGTGTACCTAGAAAAACCATCCACCATGGATAACCTATAAGCTCCAGTTACTTTCTGCAAGACATAGTCCATCTTTGGCAAAGAATAATTATCCTTCAAGGAGGCTCTGTTGAGATTTCTAAAATCTACACACAATCTTATCTATCCATTTTTCTTCCTGATTGGAACTAGATTTGAAACCCATTCTGAGTACCTGAGCGAAACTATGATTTTTACTTGCAAAAGTTTCTTCACCTCTTTCTCAATAGTGGCTAATAACAGTGGATTAATCTGTCTGAGCTTCTGTCTGTGTGGTTTAACCCCATCCTTCAGTGTTATTTTATGCTGAATAATATCTAAATCACAAGTCTTCAAATCTTCATATGACCATGCAAACACATCTATGAACTTTTTGAAAAGATCTGCACACCTTTCTTTATAATCTTTAGGAACTCCTTTGAACAACTTGACTATTTTGGGCTCCTACTAAGTTCCTAAATTACAATCCTCCATCTCTCAATCCTGAGATGTCTTCTTCTAATTCACTACTACATTGTTAGCATCAAACAATCTTTCAAGAGGAACCAGGCCTCTGGGCAATGTATTATCTTTCAACTGAATTATTTTCTGGTCACCAATTGTCTGCTTCGGGTTTCTGGGCACATCAATTTGATCAGCTTGATCACTTTCTTGATCAATTTGATTGTCCTCAAAATTTCCAATCATTGTTAAAAATTGATTGATCTGCTCATCATCTTCAAAAACTTGCCAATGCTTTACATTATCAGGGGTTGAAGGCCTGTGTTTGATTTCAATTTCATATCTCAGTCTTGGATTAATTGGTGGCTTAAATGTGCTGGCTGCAACTGCTAATGAGTCTGCCATTCTATTTTCTTCTCTTGGAATAAATTGAAGGTTAAAGGCTTCAAAATAATTTTCAATTAGATCCCACACCTCATTTATATAGGATCTCAGTCTGGGATGCTTAGATTGACACCAATTCTTAATCTGTCTTATTACTAACTCGGAATCACCAAAAATGGAAACATATTGTGTTCCCATTTTTTTAGCTGTTTGCAAGCTCAAAATCAATGCTTCATACTCTGCCACATTATTAGTTGATTCAAATTCCAGTTTGAAAGAAAAAGGTAAAAGATTACCTTCAGGAGATATAAAGATGAACCCAGCTCCTGTACCTTATTTAGAATATGCTCCATCGAAATAACACTTCCAAATTTTATTTGAATGCAGCTCCTTATGTACACTTGCTGAAGATAGCTTCTTCTGTGAGTCTTCAACAAATTTTGCATCTTCATGCAGCATAAAACAAGAGAGATCCTCCTTCTCTTGACCATAAATGGGAGAATTACCTGCCTCTTTCTTGGTGGTAGTTTCATGAATCTGGTTTCTCTAGATAAACTCCTTTCTTCTCCATTGAAAACAGGGATGATGGCATATGTGAAATCCAAATTTAAGACACCTCCAAGCTTTGCTCCCCGGGATCTGGACAACAACATACCAATTCTAGTTGGAATATCTGCAACTACTACATCCATCATGATACTCTTGGCTGGAATTTGGGCCAAGGAAACAACCATATCTTTGATAAGACCTACACACTTCACTCTCTTTGAATCAAAGGAATAAAGGTCTCTATATGGCTTAGTGATTTGTAAATTTAGCTCTTTCATCACAGATAATGGCATAAGATTATGTGATGCATGAGAACCAAGCATACAATTATGTAGAATGAAATCATGCAAAGGTACTAATATATAAAAAGGTGGAATAGAAGAGTCTACCTCTTCAACACGAGGCCTGAAAGTAACCACTGGTTTCTCTTCTTGCAAATTCACAATATCACCCACCTCATCAGACAGATAGATTAATAAACTCGCCAATTTCTTTCTTATAACTAGGAGTTTTAGCTAACTCAAGAAGAGGTGCTTGAATTTTAACTTTTTCTAACTCTTTAGACAAATTGAAAGTTTGGTTTTGTTTAATCAACTTTTCAGGTTCTTCTTGATTTCTATTTGAATTTGCATGTTCGTCAGGAACAATAACAATCTTCTCCAAAATATTTGAGTCACTAGACTTGTTTTGGGAAGCCTCAGCTTGCTGCTTCTCTTTTCCTTTTACTGGATTCATGGGCTGCTTCCCCTTGTCTGATTTTTTTATTGAATTTTTCTATTGTGGAGTCGCCATTGGAGAAGGGTCTGACTTTGATTATTTTTCTTCATCATCCTGAGTTCTCAACCTCTTTTTAGATCTTAATTCATACTTTTTATGCAATTCATCTTGCATAAAACCAGTAAATTGTTTGCAATAGTCATCCATCTCTTCCTGATCAAATGAAATATCAGCTTATTTACATTCTTCTTCACATTCTCTTTCACATTCTTCTTCTGCACTACCTTCCATGTATATGGAAAAAATTTGCTCTTCATCTACTTTCTGATCATCATCAGCAGACTGGGAAGGTGTTGCTTCTATATATAAGGGTGCTTGAACTTGATCCTAATCTCTTCTTTCCCTCTGCAAAAATCTGCATGGGTTGCTTTCTGAATTGGGGATTAAAAACCCCTCTGTTTTGTTGTGTAGGTTTCTTGTTATCCAATTCCAACTTTACTAATTTGTTTGACAATTTTTTAATGACCTTGGTGATGTCATCAATCCTTTGATCTTGAATTGACTCTTCCTTAGCTTTAAATTTATCTTGAACTGACTGCTTTTCTTGAGCTTTTCCAACAGCAGTCATATTTGCTTCAATTTCCAACACATCCATTTGGATTTGTTCAAGAGTAGGGAACCTTCTTTCTCTCAAAGTAAAACTAAAATCTGATATAAATGCCCCAGAAAAAACAACTCTTGCTCCAATGGGAGGAGGTTTCATTTCTGTAGGCAAACTATTGTACAATTTATTGAATCTTTTAATAAAATTACTCATGTTTTCATCAGGTTTTTTCTTAATAGCATTAAATTTTGTCAAAGAATAACCATGGTCTCCCTTTTCACCCCATCTTTGGATGAATTGTATTTCTAACTCATCCCAATCATTAATTGAACCATTTGGTAACCCTTTAAACTATTTTCTTGCCTCTGCATTTAGGGACTGCACAAAAAGTCTCATTACTACATCTAGTTGTTCAACATTGAAATTTTCAGCAAAAGTGCAAAACAAAGGCAAGTGTTGTTCTGCAGTTATTTCATCTTCACCAGTAAACCTAGGAAGCAACTCAAGTTATTCTTGAGGCATTGCATTCATTGGCTGAGGAAGATTTAATGGTGCATATCTGTTCATCAAGAAAGCAAGGGTTGCCATGTTTATGCCATGATTGACTGCTCCTTGAGTAGTAGGAATCTGTGTACCAGTTGTAGGTGTGGATGAATGGGGTAAAACAACTGATAAAGGAAGGGGTTGATTGTAGAAATTACATAATTGATATGTTATACATACAAGATTCTCCTGATCACACACTATTTGACTTCATGCACAATACAAAATCTCTTCTACTATTGATCATTACTTGCAGAAATAAAATCAATTGCATGCACACATTAAAACCATAAAAATTCACACATATGAACACAGTAATTTATGGGAAAGATTAAAGCTGAAAACCCCCAACTATCTGTATATTATATGTCATAGATATCATGTAAAAATCATCATACAAATCTCCTCACAAGCTCTGAGTACAATCTCCAATTGCTACACAATTAATCGTGTCCGACGAAGCAACCTATGCACCGATCTCTCACCTCGCTGTACGTCTCTAATGCGCAATCATCGCTCGAAGAATGGCTCAATGAACTCCGACTATCCAACCTTCTCTACTAATCCTCATTGGCATCTAACCACCGTGTGTTGCAAATCATGCAACACTATAGTCACAACCGATAGTCACACTACTTTTTCACTCACTTTCCACCTGTCTCAACTGAATCGGTCTATGCACCGTAGTTAATCGATGTTTCTTTAGTCGATTAATTAGTTAATAATTAGTGAATTAATTGATAATTAGTGAATTAATTAATAACACCACACCACTCTACTGCAATGACCCAATAGACTAGATACAACTAGTCTAACTTCTAACCATGTTTAACTAAGAACCGAACACAACTCCACCAACTACCTCAATACCCACCAAACTTTGTCACATGAGTTCTAACCGAAGTCTCCATGCAATAGCTCCACTAACCCTCGTGAATGTTGCAACCAGTGCACACAAACTCTCCCGTGCCAGTGCTGCCACATTTGTGCATTTAACTGAAGTGCTCCAAGAGAATAAGATAATGTTTAGAGTCTAAATATTATTAAGAGCTAATAATATTCGACATATCTATTCTTAGACTGGAAATCTAAAAATAGATTACGCCCAATATGTCTAAAAATAGAAGTCCATCTATTTTTCCAACTTGACCAACCATCCACAAATAACATCCTGCAACTCATAGAATATGATCAACATGTCTAAAAATAGACATAGTCTAAAAATATACTTGCGCCAAAAATAACCTGCGGGCCCACTTAGTGAAGGCGGCTCTTTTCACTACGCTCATCATCTTGTTGCAATCTCAACACTCCATCTCAACAAGATAGGGATTATCTGCCACCCCAATCCCACCCCTGCGGTATTCGAATTTGCTCCTGGTGAGCACCTTCGTCAAGATATCAGCATCCTGATCCTCCGTAGGAATGTAAGAAAGTAACATGATCTTCCGCTGCACACAATCTCTGATATGATGATACCGAATGTCAATATGTTTAGATCTATCATGAAATACTGGATTAACCGAGAGTTTGATGCAACTTTGATTATCATAATATATCACAGTAGGATCTAAGTGTGAACCGAACAACCCGACCAAGATCTTCCTCATCCATATAGCCTCGCATGCAGCCAAACTCACTGCCATGTACTCGGCCTCTGCTAAACTAAGTGCCACGGATCTTTGCTTCCTGCTGTACCAAGAAACTGCTGTTGACCCGATACTAAAATCCCTCCAGATGTGCTCTTTCTGCCCGTTGGGCTCCCTGCCCAATCTTCATCCGTGAAGCCACACAGCTTCACCTCATCTGACTGTTTGTACCATAAACCATATCTCGATGTGCCTATGATATATCTCAATACATGCTTGCCCGCCTTCCAAAAGAGCTTGGTAGGCTTAACCATAGCTTGTGAAAGCTGGTTAACAGCGTAGCATATGTCAGGTCGTGTATTGACTAGATACATAAGCGACCCCACCAACTGTCGGTAAACAGTGGCATCCACTACCTCTGCCGATGTAGCATCCTCTTTCCTCCATCCACCAGGAAGAGGAGTGTCGATAGGCTTGCAACCATGCATGTTGAACTTCTCTAGTATCTCCCGGGCATACTTGCCTTAAGACACAAACATTCCATCACTGCGCTACCAAATTTCCAATCCCAGGAAATAATGAAGGAGGCCCAAGTCCTTCATCTCAAACTCCTTTGCAAGATCATCCTTGCATGAGTGTATCAACAGTTCATCACCTGTCAGAATCAAATCATCTACATAAAGTACAATGATCAACAACTTACCCTCCACCACAATATGGTATAGGTTTGGATCCGCCTCACTCTTGGAGAATCCAAGTCCAGTGAAATAACTATCTATCCGTGTGTACCAAGCACGAGGTGCTTGTTTCAACCCATACAACGCTCTTTTGAGCCTGCACACATGCGACTCGTTGCTGAAGATATCGAAACCTTCGGGCTACTCTATGTACACCTCCTCCTCAATGACTCCGTTGAGGAACGAAATCTTCACACCCATCTGATGAATGTGCCACCCCATCTACACTGAAAGAGCAAGAATTGTCTGTATGGAAGAATACCTTACGACAGTTGCAAAGGTTTCCTCATAGTTGATCCCCTCAATTTGTGAGAAGCCTCGAGCAAAAAATCTTTCCTTATACTTCTCGATGCTCCCGTCAGCTGCTTGCTTCACTTTGTAGATCCATCTCAAACCTAACACTAATTTCCCTTCCGGCCTTGGGACAATCTCCCATGCACTATTTCTAACAATCGAATCATACTCTTCCACCATGGCATCTACCCATGCAAGGTCCTCCACAGCTTCCTCGAAAGAGGATGGCTCTGTCACGATACACTTGCTCATCAGAGCCATGTATCCAATATATCGGTCAGGTGACTGTCTCTGTCTGCGCTGTGATGTAGGTGCTCCTACAATCTTCTCTGCATCAAGATTCAGTCGCTCAGCTTTTGTAGTGCACTTCTGCCCTCTGATGGTTGGTGCTGCATGAGTGGTTTCTTCCACTCCATGAACCTCCTCTTGTGGCTGATCCACATACTGAGGCTCATTCTTAAGAACTAATAGCTCCTCATCTGCATGCAAGTGTGGCTCACTCTCAAGCGAACACTTCATGGCTTTCTCCTCATGAAATTTGATATCCCATCGCATAACAGTCTTCCGAATGTTTGGAAAATACACACAATAGTTGTGGGGTGTATCAGTGTACCCCACAAATATCCCAACCTCTGCGGTCGGCTCCAGCTTCTTCCTGGAATCCTTCGTCACATGAATGTAAATAGGTGAGCCAAAAATCTTCAAATGAGAAATATCAGGCTTCTTACCAGAAAACGCCTCTTCGGGTGTACTCATGCCAAGTACTCTGGGAGGACAATGGCTTTGCACATAAACCACAGTATTGCATGCCTCAACCCACAAGTGTATGGGAAGGCCCTGATCATGCAACATCGCCCGTGCAGCACCCACGATCGTTCTTTTCTTCCGCTCAGCAACCCCATTCTATTGTGGGTTATGAGGCGCTATGAGCTCTCTTCGAATTCCTTCTGCACTGCAAAAGTCCTTGAATTCACTAGAGATGAATTCACCACCATTATCGCTCATAAGAGCCTTCACCTGCTTCCCCGACTCTTTCTCCACCAGTGCCTTGAACTCACAGAACTTTGAGTATGTCTCGCTCTTCTTCTGCATGAAGAAGATCCAGCACTTACGAGAAAAATCATCAACAAAGATCGCATAATACCTGTGCTTTGTTGTCGAAGCTACTGAGAAAGGTCCACACACGTTTGTGTGAATTCTCTCAAGGATCGTTGTGGTGCGACTATCCTTCTCATGAAAGGTGGCTTTCACAAATTTTCCCAAATTACATCCCTTGCACTGATATGACTGCGCAAGTGTACCTTTGGGAAGCCCGGTAGAAATCTGCTGCAAAATTTGCAAAGCACCATGGTGAAGATGGCCCAATCTCCTGTGCCATAGCTCGCCCTCATCCCGACTCACCATTACTTCTGCCTTGCCTACCATTGCTGCGCAACCATCTACCTGCAATTGATAAAGGTTCTTAATTCGAACCCCTATCCTCCGGGTTTCACCGGTTGCCTTACTGCGCAGGAAAGCCTTTCCATCGCTAAAGACAACATCATATCCCTTGTCTTCCAACATTGCCACAAAGATAAGATTCTTCTTCAATCCTGGAACATGCATGACTTCCTTCAATATGAAGGGTTTACCAGACTCCCTCTCAAAGGGAATGGTTCCGATACCGGTCGCACTGTATCTACCATTATCGCCCATCTTGATGTGCACTCCAAGATCTTTCTCATCCAGATCAGTAAACAAATCTTTGTCTCTGGTCATGTGGAAAGACGCACCACTGTCAAGAAACCACATTGAACCCATCATACTTGAGACCAAGCATGCGATCAGCTAAAAATCCAGCTCAAACTGTGAGGCTAAGGCCTCTCTAGCTGCAGATCTAACAACCTGCTTATTTTTCTTCTTCTGTGGATAATTAGTGGTGTAATGTTCGTGTTGGTGACAGTGAAAGCACTTCACCTTGGACATGTCCTGCTTCTTGCCTTTCGCACCGGATTGAGAAGCATTATTCTTGCTCTTCCCCTTCCTTGCTTTGGCAGCCAAAGTGAAAT
Source organism: Pinus albicaulis (assembly GCA_034641835.2). Lineage (NCBI taxonomy): Eukaryota > Viridiplantae > Streptophyta > Pinopsida > Pinales > Pinaceae > Pinus > Pinus albicaulis. The sequence continues at coordinate 1,198,485,983 of CM076574.1, forward strand.
TTTCTTCATCTACATTCTTCGATGAAGATCCGTCCCTGGTACTCCGCCTTATCTCCTCCTGCACAAGATCCAACCAAAGTCGCTCCCATCCTGACAGTTTCTTCCGACCATTGACAGAGTACTGATAGGAATGCCAACTCTTCAGAATCCCATGGAGAGCCAAGCTCACCAAGTCCTCATCATCTACAGTAACCCCCACACTTCCCAGCTCATCCCTTCACTGGACAAAATTCGTGAGGTACTTGGGTATACTGTTGCCTTTCTCCATTTTTATGTTCCTGAGTTTATCCTTGAGCACCAACTTCCTCTAGTCGCTCTTATTGTGAAACAAATCTATCAAAGCTTTCCACATCAAGAATGGAGAAGCTTTACCATGAAGGCTGGACGCTATGTGATCCTTCACACCTTCCAACATAATCCTTCGACATTTTGCTGTCTTCTTTTGCCATGCGTCAAGTGCGGTAGCATCGCTAGAAGCAGGTTTTGGAATTTCTGCATCTATGAACACCTTCAACCCATTATCCTCTAGCACCGCCTCCATCCTGTCCTTCCATGCAATATAATTTGAGCTGCCCTCAAGGGCATACTCCAATCGCAATCCGTTGAAAGACATCTCAACTTCGACACCAAGAAAACACTGCTGCAAATTCGAATTCCACCAGCACAAAACTCAACAGCTTCAATGCTTTGCAATTGCTCCAATGATCAATACAACTCTGATACCATGTAGAAATTATATAACTGATATGTTATACATCCGAGATTCTCCTGATCACACACTATTTGACTTCATGCACAATACAGTATCTCTTCTACTATTGATCATTACTTGCGGAAATAAAATCAATTGCATGCACACATTAAAACCATAAAAATTCACAAATATGAACACAATAATTTATGGGAAAGATTAAAGATAAAAACCCCCAACTATCTATATATTATATGTCATATAGATCATGTAACAATCATCATACAAAGCTCCTCACAAGCTCTCAGCACAATCTCCAATTGCTACACACTAATCAGGTCCGATCTAGCAAATCCCATGCACCGATCTCTGCCACCTGCTAGCCTGCCTGTACTGCGCAATCACTGCTGAAGAATGGCTTAGAATGAACTCGAATTGGTCTAACCTTGCTCACGCAATCCTCATTGGCATCTCCAACCACTGTGTGTTGCAAATCATGCAACACTATAGTCACAACTGATAGTCACACTGCTCTTTCACCTACCTCTCCACTGAAACTGTCCATGCACTGTAGTTAATTGATGTATTCTTCAGTTGATTAATGAGTTAATAATTAGTGAATTAATTAATAATTAATTTGTGCCACTCTCGCTCGTGTATCAATCAGTTAGACTAGATACAACTAGCTCAACTATGTTTAATTAAGTTAAACTGAACACAACTCCACCAACTACCTCAATAACTCCACCAAACTCTGTCACATGAGTTCTAACTGAAGTCTCCATGCAATAGCTCCACTTAACCCTCAGAAATAGCGTAATTCCTTCTGTCAGCTCCTGTGCCACATCTGTGCACTTAACTGAAGTGCTCCAAGAGAATAAGATAATGTTTATAGTCCAAATATTATTAAGAGCTAATAATATTCGACATATCTATTTTTAGACCGGCAATCTAAAAATAGATTCCGCCCAATATGTCTAAAAATAGAAGTCCATATATTTTTCCAACTTGACCAACCATCCACAAATAACATCCTGCAACTCATAGAATATGATCGACATGTCTAAAAATAGACATAGTCTAAAAATAGGCTTGCACAAAAAATAGCCTGCGGGCCCACTTAGTGAAGGCGAATCTTTTCACTAAGCTCATCATCTTGTTGCAATCTCAACATTGATAAACTAAAGTAGAAGAACTAACAAATGTATTAGGCGGAGTTTCTATAAATGTGAAAGATATAGATTCAAAAGACTGCTCTTCTAACCTTGGTTCTTTGAAGTGAATGGATGAAGATAAGGATTCTTGTTCCGAGAAAGTGAGTTTCCGAGAAATATCCTTGGATAGAAGAGTATGAGAACTGTTTCCAGGTGTAGGCAGTGTGGCATCAGGTGTAGAAAGGATTTTTTATTTCTGGCTCTTTTTAGAAACCAACTTTTCTGGATTTGAAAGGGTAGGAACCTTCTGTTGAGAGGTATCAGACCTCGTATGTGGCCTCTTATAAGCCAGAATTAGAAAATCAAACACAACTTTCAATATTTCCTTCTCTCTGAACAACCAAAGGAAATACAAACAAAAACCTAGGGAAAAGACTTTGTTTCTTCGTCCCCGGCAATGCCGGCAAAAAATGTTGTACCTTAAGAGGTAATCCCTTAGCTGTGATAAGGAATCAATGCTTAAGCCATTTATATGATTATGTCACAAAATTATTTGTCTCTGTTTACTGACCCTCAAGTATTTATCATTAAACCCTCAAATATCAAATATAATGAACATTTCACAATGCTGTATTTTGCTTATGTTGAATGAAATGACTAGAATAAAATGAAAGAAAGGAGTCCAAACTGATATGTTGTTACACATAATATATCATCTCAAACCCCGAAGGAATTATATGAAAGAAACAGTTAAAACGAAGGAGCGCCAATTAAGGGTTTTGACTCTTGCTTACATAGGTAAAAAGAGACCAGCTGCTTATTACTTCGTTTTATTCAAAGATAAAAAACACAGAACGAAAACTCTAACACATATCAACATAAGCATATTCTAGAAACTTGCTTCTCATTCATTAATCATTGAAAACTTTGAGTACAATGTAGTCTGAAGGTCCAAAATCTCATAATCGTCCTTCCTCTGAGTTATTACATTAAATACAATAAAAAGCAGTTCAAAACTGCTATAAATGATCCTAACTACCTCAACTCCTGAGGACTTTGAAAACTATCTATTACATACTCTCAAAAAGTCTTATTACATTTACATCATCTCTGAAAGATTATAATAACATAAAAAATAACACCCTAATCTATATGTTGAATGTGAATAGTTGAGGATGCTGATACATTTCCCAGATCAGCTTCTGATTTGTCTTTCTTCGAAGTTGAAGGATCTTTTGGCAAGTCTATTGTCCAGGCTCTGCACTTCTTCCATATCTATACTCTTATCCTAGGTGAGTGTATCAGATTGTGATACTCTAACCTGAAAGCCATAATTCGGTTGTAAGATGGTCTTTTTGTAAATAGAGTTTTTACTAGCCACAACAGCTGAAAATGTCTCTGAAGAAAGTTGATCATCGTTGCCCCCTTGAGTACCTGAGTCTTTTCATGTGTATTATCAAATTTACTTTTTGTTAATACCAGTAAGTTTTCATAAGAATCCCATGACAATAGACCTCCTCCTAGTGCCCAGCATGAAGGTAAACTTGCTCTTGTTAATATTTCCAATGATTTATCAAACTGACTTGCTGCTTCTTTGATTTCTATCAACTTCTTTTCTATGGCTTTCTTGTAATAATTCTTGACAATCATCTTACTAATCTCTACTGCATATAATATTATATCCTTAATATCATTTTCCTCCAATTCTTGATCTGTTTTGGAGTTGATAAAGTCAATGAATCTTTTTGCCCAAATAGCCCTATTGATTGTCTTCTGTCTATCTGCCATTACTGGTTCTTAAAATTCTCTGATAAGACTTCTCTCTTCTACAACCACTATCTAGAAGTCCCAAATTGACTTCATTTCAGAAATGATATCATTCCAAATGATATCATTTTCCTGTATTAAAGATATGTCCCCTTTCAATTTTTCTTTAAGGCTTTTGATCTCAGCATTGGCATTCTGACTGTCCATTTTGTATTTACTAGCTTCATTTTCTGCAGCTTGAATAATCTTCGATGCAGTCTCTAGATCTACTTGAGCCTTTGTTCGGTCTCGATCTGCCATCTGCAATTCAATATTCAACTGAGCAATCTGTGCTTGAGGATCTTCGTTACACGAATGGAAAACAAAAGTACAAGTATGACTATCAATATGATTTTGCAATGATATTGTAGTTTGTTTTATTTTCAAGATTTCCTCCTTTTGCATAAGCTGTTATAGCAGCTTTTATTTCTTGTTCTCTACCTCTACAACCTCTGCAGCCATTGAATTCTCTCCTGTAGGTAGTTTTAGATTTTTTCTTCAATGTAGATATCTCTGCTTCAACACTCTGCATAATTTTTTGCACATCAGTCCTATCATTAGGGTCCACCCCAATCTTTATTATGATTTTCTTCAATTCCTCATTTTGAATGGTTAAAGCCCTAGAGTTGGATTTTTCTAACTTCAACTGTTTAATGAATTTCCCAAGCATATTCTCTACTTTCATTTCCATTGCATTAGTCTTTGTCAGGTCATTTACAATCAATTGACATGTTTGCATATGTAAGTTCATCTTATCCAACAATGGGATTTTCTTCACATCTATAGTTATATTTACAGTATTGAAATTACTAGAGGAACCAATTGACATGTCAGTAGGATGTGACAAGGCAATTCTGAATTGATTTCTCTCAATATCCATGGCAGTCAAAAGCCTTGTTTGATCTGGAGCAATCTGATGTTCAGCTTGGGCTTCCATGTTGGCTTTCATCTTCTGATTCCTCTATGCAATTTGGGCAAACATCTGTTTGATCAGAGGTATTTATTCATGAGAAGTCTCATGTCTTCTAGGTGCGGCAAGAATATTTTGTTCCTCTCCCAACTGTAGAGAGTAACCACGTTGATTATATGCATGTTCTCCAATAAACTTTGTCATTTTCTCAGTTCCTTGCTCCTCATCTTCTAAGTCAATTACTGTTTGTTTACTTCTTTTATTAGACTTTTATGAAATGATAGGAGTCTGAATATTTGAACCTGTTGATCTCACTACACCTCTGCTAGCTATCTTTTCTAAGTTTGGCCTAAAAGTTTAGGACCCAAAAAATTGTATAAAATTTTCCAAGATGGAGAATTGTGATTTGAGCCAATGTAGTAGGTGGATGGCCATTGGATTCTTAAGAAGAAGTGGTACCCATTGCATTGAGTTCCCCCATCAAATGGGGAAACTTCTGTTGAATTTGGCTCCTGGTGAGCCACTTCCCTCAGTGATGAAACTTCCTAGCTTTCACAACCTGATAGAGTTGGATTTTATATTGATGGGTATCCTTTATCTTGGTGTCCATGATATAATCCATTGTAGCATGTTCAATGCAGTCATGATTGAGCTTTGTGGGGGCCAATTGCTCAGCTTCCTCCGAGGTATCCAAAATAGGTGATATTATTGTTGAAGCAGCTCCACATTGAACACTGGGTGCAATCCAAGGAATGGGAGAGTTCCCAATTCAAAAGCATTGTCACCCGCTACCTTTGTGATTCTCCATGACTCATATAAACGTGGTTTGAGCTTCTTATTGGGGCTCATGAGGCACTCTTTCCATAAATGTAATGATGCCTTATCACTAACCTGAAACTTATGTGGACCTTTGTGTTAGTCATGTTGTTGCTTGTACTTGGCATTGGCTTTGTGTAGGATGTAATGGACCTATTTTTGGAGGTGTTAGATTTTCTCAACAAATTTGGCTTCCTTATCTACCTTTATCTAAGCATGGGAAGCCTCAGTTGGTGAATATGTAATGGGTATATCTACACCAATTAGGACCAATGGTTGGAACCCCAAGGGAACTTGAAAAGGAATAAGGCAAATAGAGCTATGGAGGGTTCTTTTATATATATATTGAACATATGGAAGGTGTTCATCCCATGTACATGGGTTCTTGGAGTTATACATGTGCAAGATATGCATGATCATCATGTTGATGACTTTTATTTATCTACCTGATTGGGGATGAAAGACGGTCGATTTGGTCAAATTAATATTCATGAGACACCGTAGGTAGAACCAAAAGGCGTTGAGTAACCTGTTGTCCCTATTGGAAATAATGGTACGAGGTAGACCAAAATGAACCCAAATATGCTCAAAGAAGAGTTTAACAGTTGTTTTAGCTATGACATTGTTCTTGCATGGTGCTACAATGAACATATTAGAGAACTAGTTGACCACCACAAACACATAATCATTGCCATGCTAGGTGGATGGAAAACTTTACATGTAATCCATGAAGACTGACCCCGAGGGTTTGTTCAAAGTAGGTAGAGAAGTGTACAACCCCTGCTTTTTTATGGTTGGTTTAGTAATCGCATGAGCGATGCATGATCTAATGTACTACTAGACATTATGTTAAAGCTTTGCCTAGTAGAAATGTTGTTGAAGTAAAACTATTGTCTTATCCACACCAAAGTGCCCTACCACCCAAATGTAATGTACCTCCTAGATCAACTTGGCACGCTTGCTTGAAGGAACAAAAAGGTAGCCTAGATAGCACAATAATGCATCTTTGAGGTGGAAGTATGGAACTTGCTTGTTTATCATCAACATCTAGTACATGGCAAAAAATTATAAGTCATTATTATATACTTGTGGCCACCAATAAGTCTTCTTCCCTAAATAGTTAAGAACTGTAGTTAGTGCCATAACTTGGGGCCAACTCACACAATCTGCGACATGATTGGTGCTACCCTTTGTTAATTTTGTAGATTCAGATGTGTTATATCCACAAATTTTGGTGGAGAGGCTAGAATACAGGAGATCTCCAAGACCCATGAATCATTTCTAAAAATTCCACCTAGAAGTGTCTCAATTAGATTATTAGTTGTTTTTTAAATATTTCCTAAGTCTAAACTTACGGAATATGAGTAATTAATCAGTATTAAATGAGATAAGGTGAGAATCATCTAGAAAATCACATGTATTGGTCCAAAAATTATCTGAGCCATCAATTAAGGTTTAATCTTGGTCAATGGTGTCACAAAAGGAAGACATAAGAACGGATCAATGTGGTGATGGATAATACACCAGAACACCAGAAATTTGATTTCCTTGGCAGATCGATTTACAGAGTAGCAACAGTCAGTTGTCAGATAGCCATAAATCGAAGCAGTGATTGAAGGGCAGGGACAATGATCCGGAGAAAGTTTTCTAGTTCCATATAGGCAACAACGAGGGGCTGAGTTATTCCTAATGAGGCTTTACAGAGGACTACGCAATCAACTTCAGAGGGCAATTCGATTTAGTTGGAGAGAAATTCGTTCTCAGTTCCAGAGGCTGGGCAGAGAGTCTAGAGTGCTAGAGAGGCAATTTCCCTAGTAAAGGCCGGCATAACGACTTCATTAGAGGCAGAGCAGAGACTAGAATTCACAGGGTTTACACAAAGCAGCACAAAGGCTAGTGCAGAGGTTCTAGGAGGAAGAGTTTTTGAAGAGAAATCGTGTTGGGGTTGCTTGTGGAAGAAGGGTAATTACCTTAGATGATTTTTCCCATATTTACTTATTTGGATTGCTAGTTGGGAATCCATAGATTGTACTATGATTTTCATGGCTGCAAAATAATAAAAACCCTCATTATTACACCAAATTTTCCAAGTTGGGTTTTTTTTAGGACATGATCCAAGAGGATCTTGCACGGTTCAAATCAGCAGGGAAGTCCAGTATAGCCTTTAGTTCTCCAGTGTTCCGGATTAAAGAGAGCCTTCAATTATTTATGGTGTATGCGTTAAAGGGTGTAAAATTGTAGTGTCATGGTGATTATATGGTGAAAGTGGTGTTTGAAATTAATTGGTAAATCCTAAGGTGTATTAAACCTTGGTCCTAAACCTAAAGTTCTAAACCTAGCGCAACTTATGCTAAATGGAGACCTAAGCGCAAATGACATGTAATAATGTCAAGTTTAAAGACTATATATATATATATATATATATATATATATCGCATCGGAGTTGGCTGCACGGAATGAGCTAACCACAACATGTGAATTGTCGGAATATTAACGCATAGTTTAAGATCTGACCGTGCAGGTAAGACTTGACTGTCGAGTGGAGTTGCAATCACATGTGAACAAGGTTTTACAAAGACCACTGCGCAGTTGGATTTGAACTCCGAGAAGACCATCGTCAGAGGATATGTTGTCACATGCGATGGGGTCGACCACCAGTGAGATTGGAACCGCTAGAACAGAGCCGCAAAGTGGCAGTTAGCGGTGAGACCGCCGAGAGATGTCACATGCAATTGTTAAACCGCTCCACCATTTGCTGAATTGTCAGGCTTATTTTAGCCTAAACTTTAAATTTGGGTTTGTAATTTTTTATGTGCACTATGTAACCAAATCCTAGGTGTTGGAGCATTATTGCACTGATAGCACATCCTATTCACCTAAAGCAAAACCATATACCATTGTTGGCCCAAGGGGTTCAACCTAAAGGATGCAACTTCTTATTCAAAGGCGACAAAGAAGGAAAAGGAAAAGGAGAAGTTGGTAAACCTCTTTCTCCTCCATCATCTTCATCCTCTTTGTCTTCTTCTTCTTCCAGTTCAAATTCTGAAACATAAAAGGAACCAAAGAAATCATCTCTTTTGAAACTTGATGTAATATTTGAACTACCTATTTATGATAGCGAAATGAATTGTGAAAAGTTAGATAACTAGATTAAACAGTTAGAAGTGTATTATAGAATTCAAAACATTTATGATGAAAGAACAAAAATTCAGTTAGCTACACTTATAATGGGGGGAATAACTTTAATCTGGTGGGAAAGTAAAACTCAAGTATATTTAAAGTGGAAAGGTAAAGTCATATCTTCATGGTCTAAGTTTTTAAAAGCTCTCAAAAAACAATTCTATCCTTTAGGATACATGCAACAAGTGTTATTGATTGGCAACATTTGAGGCAAGGTAAATGACAGAATGTTAAGGAAGAAAGCTTTGGCGCTTGGTATTCCATTGGATACACGTGAAACTTTATTAAAGTACATTGCCAGTTTACATTCTTATTTGCAACATACGTTATTGATTTTTAATCTCACTGACTTAGATGAAGTGTGTGTTCAAGCCATACATATTGAATCAGTTGGAAAACTGTTCAAGTTTTCACAGAAAGCATCCAAACAGTTGGAAATCAAGGATTCCAAAGACAGCAAGAGAAAGAGCAATTAGAAGGGAAAGAAGACAACGACAGCTCGGAAGGAAAGTGAAAGACCTAATTGTTCTCACTGCCAGAGGATCGGACATGATGAAGCAAGATGTTGGAAACTTCACCCAAAACTTAGACAAAAGAATTTCCAGAAAAAGAAAGGTGAAAAGAAGGCTAACACAACAATCCAACAAGATTTGGGCCTTGACTTAGGTGATGAAAGGAAAATAGCCGCAATGGTTTCAACAGGTAAAAGTTCTGAGGCTAGTTCAAGTTCTAGTACTTCTGCATCTTCATCGAACATAAATCCTCTGGATGAGGATAAAAGAGTTGAATTATTTCACACAAGGATAAATTCTAAGCACACAAAAATAGATACATTATTTGACGGTGGATAACAGGCAAATTTAATATCTTAAGAATTAGTTAAGAAATTGGGTTTGGAGGCACAAAATCAGCCAAGACCATACCCATTAGGTTGGCTAAAAGAAAAGTCTCAGATTAATGTCACAAAGAAGTGTCATTTAAAATTTTCCATCACAACTAATTACATTGATGAAGTGGATGTAGATGTGATTCCATTAGACATATGTGGAGTAGTGCTAGGAAGTCCTTACATCTGTGATCATGATGCTGTGTTTCATAGGAAAGAGCATAAATATCACCTTAAGAAAGATGGGATTGAATACATTTTCAGGGCACATAAAATCAAAACACACTTGGATTTAGTTACTGCTAATTAGATGAAGAGGCTAATAAGTTCAAGTAAAAGATATTTACTCATGGTTGTAAAAGAACAACATAAGGATCAACATGATGCTTTTTCAGGTTGTGAATCTCAATTTAAATATATTTTGGTTAAAGTGGTAGATTCTTTTGAAAGTCTATTTAAAGAACCAAAAAATATACCTCCTAAACGGGAAATACAACACGAGATACAATTTCTGTCTGATGCCCCTCTTCCTAATGTCAGAATGTATTGCATGTCAGTCATAGAGAATGGAGAAATAAAGAAACAAATCCAAGAGTTGGTTGAAAAAGGCTTCATTCGACCCAAGTCATCTCCATGTGGTCGACCAATTATTTTGGTTCCTAAGAAAGACGGGACATGGAAAATGTGTGTCAACTTTAGGGCCTTAAACAAAATCACAATCAAGAACAGGTATCCTCTTCTCAAGATAAATGATTTACTTGACAGTTAAAAAATGTTGTCTATTTCACTAAGTTGGATTTGCGTAGTGGGTATCATCAAATTCGCATTGCAGAAAAATAACATCTGGAAAACTGCATTTAAAACTAGGTAAGAGATATTTGAATGGTTAGTGATGCTTTTTGGTTTGTGTAATGCTCTAACAACTTTCATGCGGGTTATGAATGACGTATTCCATCCATACATTGATAAATTTGTCATAATCTACTTAGATGATATCCTGATTTTCAGTTCCAGTATGGAAGAGCATGTTAGGCATGTTAAACAGGTCTTCGAAGTGTTGCAAAGGGAAAAATTGTACCTTAAACTGTCCAAATGTGAGTTTGGGAAAACTTCGTTGGTTTATCTTGGTTACATAGTTGGAGGTGGTCATTTGAAAATCGATCTAGCTAAAATTGATGTGATTGTTAAGTGGCCAAGACCATAGAATGTGACTGAAGTTAGGAGTTTCTTAGGTGCAATTCAATATTTGAGAAAATTCATCTCTCAGTTTTCTTTTATTGCGTCACCATTACATTCTTTAACATGTTCTAAAGTTTCCTTTCAATGGGGAGGGAAACAACAAGAAGCTTTTGATTCACTTAAGCATAAAATTGTCACGACACTAATCTTAGCTTTACCAAATCTTCAACAACCATTCGAAATTGAAACATATCCTAGTGGTTATGCAATGGGTGCAGTTGTACTTCAAAAAGGGAAACCTATTTGTCTTCATTCAGAAACTTTTTCTAAGGCAATTGCAAATTATCTGAAATATGGTAAAGAACTGTTTGCTTTGGTTGAAAGTGTTAAGAAATAGAAACACTACTTAATGGGCAAGGAAACAATGATTCACACAGATCATCAGTCGCTTCAGTACTTTCAGTCTCAAACTAAGTTGCAACAATCTCACCATTATAGATGGATGGGATTTCTTCAACAATTTCACTTAGTAATCAAGTACAAGAAAGGTGTAACAAACAAAATAGTTGATATTTTGTCTATACCATATTTGAATGCTTCAGTAGCGCTGCAGAATAGTTCTTTAAAACTTGAAAGCTATTTAGAACAATATAGTACAGATGCTGATGAATCAATAACTCATGGTACTCGGGTGGAAGAAGTCAATTTTCATGTTCATGACAGGTTGTTATATCATTTGGGTTAGTTGTGCATACCACAGACAGAAAGGGCGCATGTTATTCGGGAAGCACATTCTTTTCGCATTTCAGGACATTTTGGCATAAGCAAGACAATGGCAGAAATTCAAAGGTATTGCTATTGGCCTCGTATGTATGAACTAATTGTTAACTACCTTAAAGGATGTGTTATGTGTTCGACAAGCAAACCAAGCAATTGAGAGATTGGATTGTATATGCCACTTCCAATTCCTTCATGACCATGGGACATCATATCCATGGACTTTGTTGGAGGACTTCCTATGTTCAGGAAAGGGCATGATTACATGTATGTCGTGGTTGATTGTTTAAGAAAAATGTGTATTCTTGTTCCTTGCAAAAAGCAAGTGCCTGCTGAACAGACTACAGATATGTTCTTTCAATAGGTATGGGTTCATTTTGGGTTACCTACTTCCATCATTTCCGATGAGACAGTCCCTTTGTCGGAGAGTTTTCGTCCACTTTGTGGGGACTCATGGACACAAGGCTAAAGAAGAGCACAAATTTTCATCCATAGATCGACGGGGAGACATAAGTGGTAAATACGACAATGATACATATTTTCAGAGGTTACTGCAGCAAACATCCTAAGTTGTGGGATGAATCTTTACCTTATGTTCAACATGCTTACAATCGAGCCTTACATTCTTCGACTAAGTGGTCGCCATTTGAAACATGTTTTTGGTATCTACCAAAGTCACCAATGGATTTCATGTTTGGTGAAGAAGATAAAGTGGATGGACACGAAGATACAAATAAAGCAGTTAAGTTCATTCAACGGATACAACAGATACATGAAGCAGTGCAGGATCAGTTAGAAAAGAGTCGGGCCAAGTACAAATTGTGCTATGTCAAGCATCGAGTGGATCGTCACTTTTAGGTCGGTGATTAGGTATAGTTGTATATCAGTAAAGATAGGTTGAAAGGAGAAAGTATGAAACTTAAACCTATCAGGTATGGTCCTTTCAAGATTGTGGAAAATATTGAAATAATGCATTCTGGTTAGATTTACCTCCTTACATGCGTATTTATTCAGTTGTAAATGTATAAAATATGAAGTTGTATGAACCTTCAATGATAATTGATCCAGAGGAAGATACATAGATTCCTACCATTGATGATTTGGCACCTGAGTATATGAATGAGTTGCAGGAAGATACCATATTGGACATGAAGGTTCTCTCTTCAAGGGGTGTAGATGTTGAATATCTTCGAGTGGGACTCAAGGGCATGAATCCTAGCAAGGCGAGGTGGATGGAGATCAGAAGAGTGAGGGAGTTGTACCCTCACCTCATGTTTGATTAAATCAAACTTTTAATTGGTCCAAAAGATTTCAAGTGGAGAGGATTAATCTAGGAGGATCTTGCACAGTTCAAATCGACAGGGAAGTCCAGTATAGCCTTTAGTTATGCAGTGTTCCAAATGAAAGAGAGCCTTCAATTATTTATGGTGTGTGTGTTAAAGGGTGGGAAATTGTAATTTCATGGTGATTATATGGTGAAAGTGGTGTTAGAAATTAAGTGGTAAATCCTAAGGTGTATTAAACCTATGGTACTAAACCTAAAGTTCTAAACCTAGCGCAACCTATGCTAAGTGGAGACCTAAGCACAAATGACATGTAACAATGTCAAGTTTAAAGACTATGTAATAAACCATAATATATGTGTGTGTGTGTGTATGTAAACCGCATTGGAGTTTACTGTGCGGAATGAGCTAACCACAACATATGAACTGTCGAAATATTAACGCACAGTTTAAGATATGACCGCGCAAGTAAGACTTGAATTTCGGGCATAGTTGCAATCACATGTGAACATGGTTTTGCAAAGACCACCACACAGTTGGAGTTGACCATCAGGAAGGCCGTCGTTAGAGCATGTGTTGTCACATGCGACGGGGTCGACCACCAGCGAGACTGGAACCGCCGGAATAGAGTCGCGATGTGGCAGTCAGTAGTTAGACCGTTAAGAGCTGTCAAATGCAGTTGTTAAACCGCTCCCTCATTTATAGAACTGTCAGGCTTATTTTAGCCTAAAGTTTAAATTAGGGTTTGTAATTTGTCATGTGCACTATGTATTAAACCTCACCATGTAACCAAATCCTATGTTGGAACACTATTGCACCGAGAGCACATCCTATTCACCTAAAGCAAAACCATATACTATTTTTGGCCCAAGGGGTACGACCTGAACCTAAATTGCATTATAAAATTACGCCATTGCTTCATGTATAAGGAGGAGAGTGCTTTTGAGCCTTGTTCATATTTTTGTGAATAGAGGAGGCAATTTTCTTTCAGGTGTATCTTTGTCATCTGGAGGCGGAATTGGGCGCCGAGATAGGCGTTGGAAAGCTAGGAGGGAGAGCTTTCTATTGACAGAGACTAGAGGTGCCTGCGAGCATGCTCAGTCTAGTGAATTTCTATGTAAATACTTCCTTGGATCATTCCTTAGTAAAACGGACGCCCATCTTGAAAGCGGACCCTCCACCAGGGACGAACTCTGTAATCAATGTTTGTTGTCTTCTATCTCTTTTATATGTTGCAAATTCGTGTTTAATTGTGCTTCTTAAGTTATGGATTAAGTCGTAAAATCAATTTCTTTCCTTTAATCTTCCACACTAAGCGATCATGTTAACAATCAATTCAGTTTGGAAAATATTCAGTCCTATTTTATATCTATTTTAGATTAGGATATTTGTCCAAAAAAAATAGTGATTTTTATGTGTGTGTGTGTGTGTGTGTGTGTTAATATTTGTTTAGTTTCCAGCGCTATTTATTTCCGCAGTTTGATTTGTGAAGGTTGTAGTGTGTTTATTTTAATGTTGTCGTAGCCTTATGTGGGTTGGGTTACTAGTCTTGGAATCTCTAGTTGGACAAACGCTTTGGAAGCCCTATAACAATTGGGGTTGAGCTACTAGTCCTGGAAGCCCTAGTTGGAACAAACACTCTGGAGCCCTGGAGCAGCTTGGATAGAGACCAATCCGTGATGGTTAGTGATGTCTGATTGTGAGGTGGAATCACTAGTTTGGGGTTGATACGATGTGGTATATGGAGCCTTGTTTTGGTGTTGATTTATGTGTTTGACAAAGTCCCACATTCATTCTTGGAATATGGCACGGGGGTGACTGGCTGAAGTGAGATTTGGCTCAGCCATGTTTATGGTTGGGTAGAACATGGAAGTCCCATTCTAGGTTAGTTTTTACATTCATTAATGAAAGGTTCATTGCCTTGGTATTTGATGTGTATATGCATTGGTCTATATATGGATTCTAATTCTCATGTATGCATGGTATTTATGTTGGTATTACGCTGGTTATAAACATGTATTGTGATAGTGATGAGGTATGGCTCTCTCCATGTTTTTACTTGTAAATGAATGCATAGTGTATCTATGGTTAAATTGATTAAATGATAGATTATAATGTAGGGGAGCAAAGCTTCTTAGCCATTCTCAGATAAGAAAGAGACCCCTTTGTTTAAATATGTTGTTTACACTTGTAGATGTTTTGTTTGTGATGTGTTTAACGAAATTCCTGTCATGATTGGGTGGGGTAAGATGAGTTCCTGATGATGTGATTGCTTCCATATTTTTGCTTCAATGTTATTTACCCTCTCTTGAAGTTACAATAAGTTATGGGCAGTGACCTGGGCTCAGGGGCTGAAAATGTGGCACAAATCCTGGAGCTATAGGTGGAAAATTTGTTGTTTGGGCATGATCCGCTACCTTGCCAAGGCTAGCCCACGAATCTAGGGTTTAGATATGCTCCATTTCCCTTAAAAAATTGTAGCTCAGCCTCAAAGGGGTTGAAAATCAACCCCCCTCCCCCCTCCTCAGGGAAAAATACCCCTAGAGGTTGGGTTACCCCATGGGATGTCAATGATGTAGTGTAAGGTGTGTTTTTTGTGTTTTCGTCGGTTCCACTTCCTTAAGGTCATATGGGAGGTTCAATCTCATATTATTAGCCTCTCGTCACATGTTTACCCTGGTTGGTCGGTTACTTGGGTAGATGTGGGAAGAGGGTGTTACAGAGTGGTATCAAAGCATGGTTGCGCTCTCCGTGTGTTGTGTGCATTTGTCGTGCATTCATGTCAATTGCATATATGTTCCTCATGCTTATGTTATATGTATTTGTTGTGTATGCGTGATGGTGGTGTTTGAGTTTTGTTCTCCCCTTGTGATATAAAATACCACAAAGTGGTATTAGAGGTATGGTTCAACCCTTGGACTGGATGGGTGGTGAGTTGGTCATGCTTTTATGTCAATTTCTTATTTTTTTTTCATACCCGTGTTGTATGTGGTTGATGCATCCATGTTGTGTTGACCATGATGGCAGTGGTGTCACCATGGAAGTGCTTATGGTGTTGTCGTCAATATGTTGTCATGAATGTATGATTGATTACGTTGTTCTCGCTTATGTATTGTTTGTGCATGCTTGCTTACATGTTTCTAAATATTGTACATGCATTGCTAATTTATGCTAGGTCACATATTGGTCATGCTTGCATTTTGTACATATATGATTTCTTGTGTGAGGTTATATGTTGAACATGCATTGGTCGTTCATGATTGGTTATACATTTCAAGTGGGTGCATATGGTCAAATTTGCATTGGTTTGGTTAAGGTTGTTGTGCATAAGGTCATTATACACAATTATGCCATCATGATGATATTGGTATGTTATGATGCTAATGCGTTGGATGAGATAGAGTAGGAGATGCAGATCATCAAAGTAAAGTTGTAGCATTGGACCTTGAGGCAAGAGTAGATCGTCATAAAAGTTGTATGCTTGGCATGTAGGTATGTGATTCATGGTTGTTGTAAGAATTAGGGTTACTTATATGTTTGTCATTCCATTATTACTATTGTTATGTGTATGCCTTCCATTCTATTGATTTTATGGTTACGTACATGATAGATGCTAGTTAATTAGTGTGATCATATGCACATGTGTCGGTTAGTCAAGCATGGTATTAACTTGATGATTATGTTACATGTCATTGACGAATATGTTAACTTGTAGTTAGCTCAATGATTGTGTTGTACTTTGTTGATGAGCATGTTATATGTTAATTTATTGTCGTGGTATGCTAGTTAGATGAATGATTAGGTTACATGTTGTTGATGAGCGTGATATATAGCTTATTGTTGGTATATGCTAGTAACTTGATGATTAGGGTTATTTCATTAAAATCTTGATGTTATATGTATTGTATTCCCTTGGATTGGCTTATGTAGATGTTGAACCCTTAGTTAAACTAAGAGGGAGGGTGGGGGGGTGAATCAGTTTAACACATTCATGGACTCTTAAAGCTTTTTCATTAAAAACTTATTTACACCTTCATTTCATGTTCAACTTAATATGTGAGTAATCTTAGAATGTGAGCAACAAGTATTAATATAATGTAACAACAGACTTAATATGAGAGCAGCAAGTATTAAGCAGATGATATAAACCATATCAACACATAAACATCATACGCAAAGACACTAGATATAAGTGGAAACCCATAAAGGGAGAAAACCACATCTTATTATTGTTGTGATGCAACGGCAAGCTCCAACTCCCTCTCACCACTGATTTTCTATAGGCTCCAACCCACAGGAGGCTCCTACCTCAATTCTGCAAGCTACAACTTGCAAGGAAGCTCCAACTCCCATCAATTTTCTGCAGGCACCCACCTACAGGAGGCTCCAACCTCAGTCAGCTACAACTGACATTTTATCAAGCTACAACTTGATGTGGAAGCACCTACTCCCATCTATTTTTTGCAGGCTACAACCTACAGGAGGCTCCTACCTCAGTCAAATACAACTAAAATCTATCAAGCTACAACTTGATAGGGAAGCTCCAAATTCCTTAGTCTTTCAAAAGAAAACACTTGCCGATTTACCTTGGATATCAGCTCTATTCTGTACCATCTTCACTGTTATGCATCAGTCCTGATATCTTCCCTGTATCATCTATGCATCTTCTTGGATTCTCTATCAGCTCCTCCTTCTTCTCTGCTCATCTCCTCCTTCTTCTCTGCTTCACTACTTCATTTCTGCATTCTCTCACTCCTCCAAGCATATCAATGTGATATCATTTATAGAGTTCCCCTCTTGAATGTTTGTATTCTACAGAGAATTTGGAGTGAATAGTCATGACTCTTCGGCTTCTGCCTTCTCATTCATTTGTCCAACTTATTTTGAAAAAATATAACAATATGTACTAATTTCAATATAACAGTGGGATTTTATTTTTATTTTCTTCCGGAGACTTGCCAATGCATCACAAACAATATAAAGTCAATTAAAAAAATTTACATTCACAATTTCAGTTACACACATTAATCTCACTCAGCCGTTTTTCTGGCCTTTGGCTTTGTTGGTTTTGTCTTTTTTGCTGTTGTTAAGAAACTGTTCTGCATACCTCTGTTGTTCACTACAATTGTGTATCTGTAGCTGTCATGTAACTGTTCTGCATACTCTGTTCACTATCTTTTCCAGTTCTGCATATCCTCCTGCGTTCTGTGCTTGTACACCTGTCAAGACCACATTTTCATCCCTATGTTTATTCACTTGTTCACTGTACTTGTGTGCACCTGCTGCATATATAACTGCTTTTCCAAGTTTATCCCTAAATAAATATAAATTTGGGCAATGTCTGTTCATTATCAATCTCTGTGCTCGGGCTACCTGCTTACACACTCTCTGTCCATATATGAACTGCATTCATTTTTATTTTTTTAAATCTAGGCACTCTCAGACTAATGATTTCAGAAACTTATTTCACTTTTCATCTTCGAAGGAAACCTTATTATAAAACCCACTTTATAAAATGCTCTCTATGTAATTCAAATATCATTTGACTTACCTTAAATTCAATGGTTAAATCTCATATTACAACTTCAATCCAAATTATTCCCCCAGGGCGTCTGAATGGACTTTAGCATAACGCTCATTATATAATGTAGTCCCCAGCACGCCATTCCCCTTTTTATACAAGGTTCAACTTGTAAAACCCCAAGCGCTAACATATGCGTTAATGCTTATTTCTTTCACCCTTCATTAATTCATTTGCAAACGAAGCACCTTCTTAAATAATCTTACCGCAACCTTTGGATTAACCAACTCATGGCATTAAAAGGCCAACGCTAATAACCAATGACATGCAGGCCCACAATATATCATATGATTCACATATACAAACTCTTACATCCACATGGTTTCGTCATTATATATATATATATATATATATATATATCTCAACTCAAACGTTAAGAACCCCCTAACAGATCTTTGTCTTTGTGTAAAGCACCAATAACCATAGCTCGTTCGGCTCATATCAAACAATATATATATGCCGCCATATATATATATATATATATATATTCCCCTAATTAAAATCAGTTATCAAAGTGTATATTTGATGCCAGCCAACTTGGGGTTAAAAGGCCGAGTACGCACGTTCCTCGAATTTTAAATTAAATAACCCCATAACGGTCCATTAAATCAAACTTCAACTTAGGTTATAATATAACCCGATGCATATATCTTGGTTCCACATCCTGTCGTTCAACTTTGGTTTATAGTTCAACATAAAATCGATCGGGCCCATGTACCTTGTTTCATCGACTATGCAACTTTGTTACCATCTGACGATCGATCTAATATCGCGTTCCAAACTTCCATTTCACGTTCATCCGACGGATCTCGCGCAGTATCACGCAATTAAACTACACACTGCTTAATTTCTCAAAATCGCGCGATGATAATGGTTTTTACAAACCACTCTGTGCCACGTGTCAGACAGTTTGTGATATCACGTTCTTTTTTCAAAATCCACTTACCGTTTTAAATTTATGTGAATACCATAAATGGTTTCTCCACCTACTTTCACGGTTCCACTCTTTATCCTCGTGGTTCCTCACCATTACAGTTCTGCGCCACTCTGGTTCCGATTTTGTTTCTTTATTCGCGTCTTTGACTCAATACAGGTTATGAAACTGGTTCTTCACTGTGCTATTATCTTCGACTCTTCCTCCAATGCATCTCGACATATCTTGGTTTAATGGAGCTGTTGCCATTCTATCAATCCACTGTTTTTACGTTTTATACCACTGCAATTGGTAAACATTCTGATTGTCTGCGGATTTATGCTACTTTCAACCTCGGCTTTCCGCTTAACATTGTGGATCGACCTTACTAATGTCGATTCAAACAACCAGAGTCTCAAAATTTGGCATCAACTTATACAATCGAATTTATGCTTCTCGTTATGAATTTGATGGCATGGGTTAAATGGAAAATCGAACTATAGCGATTGGAACAGAATTCCCCTCAATTCAAATGCAGAGTGGAGAATTACCTGGACTACCTCTCCACGCAGGCTTTAATATGTATTAAACTCATATGTGTTCGATTCTCACAGTGCTTGAGATTCACCTCAATATTTAACCCTTACGCATATGTCTAAGACATATGGTTATTCCCAAATTTGTAATTCGACTCCACTATTCAGTTAGCTATTTCTTAGACACAATCACAGAATCTCTATTAACCCTTATCACAGAGTTATTCATACATTGTTCACACAGATCCTGATTGAGACTCAAAGCCTACCACACAGAGTAAATCAACCAATATACATTTCACAGAAACTAAGCATCCCTCATGTACACAGTTCATACATCAAGCCCTTGGGACCGGATTTTAACCATACTTAAATCAATCCTCATGCGCATGATTCCTATCAATACTTTCATATATCTACAGCAAAATTACTTACAGAGTCTCTTGATTCTGGCCAGATCTTCAAGTCAAAAACAATAGCCCTTATCTAACTCTGCCTCTGAAAAGGATATGGATTTTCTTTAGTTATCTGCAGAACACAGTCTCATCATACCCCCAATTACAGAGCCCAATTAGAGAGTCTCATCATACATATGTAATGCAAAACTTCTTCTTCACTACTCTGCACCTTGAATAGCTCTCTGCTTCAATTCACTGCTGCCTCTGCTACCTCTCTACTGCCTCTGCCACCTCTCTGCCACTTCGCTTCTCTCTTTTCCATCAATGACAACATTTCCAATAGTAGATTGTTAGGGTTATTACGTTAATGTATGAATAGATATAATTATGATATTGTATTGTACTAATTTAGGTTGATTGTGCATATGCGATTGTTATGTATGAATGACAATTGATTATGAGTTTATGATGTGAACATGTTAGTTGGTTACTTTTATGGGTATCTTGATCTTATTTATGTTGAGTTGAGGTTTGTGAAGTTATATTGTGCTAATCTATATTGATTGTGCAAACAAGATAGCCTCCCCTGAGATACACTGAGGTATGAGTTTGCTTATGTCGTATACTTGGTGCTTGATTGTTTTGAATATTTTATTATGTCATCTAGTTGATCTATTTAGCATGGTATGTTGCAAGTTGTTTGAATGTTTGATTAATTGCATGGTATGAGTTTGTATCTATAATATTTCATGAAGGAATGATCTTGCTTTAAGATGGTTGTGCTAACACATGTGTGTTGAGATAGACGATATACTTGAGTGTAAGTAGGTGATATTTGTAGAATTATTTATTATGACCGATGAATGTGAGTTGATTATTGGTTATGACATGGTTGTTAGTTTGGGTAAAAGTTGATTTCGAACTGATAGATATGTTTTCTTGATGTTTGGTACATATGGCTGACATGTGTGTTCAGTTACAGGTCAACGTGCTTGGCACAACAAGGTAAGGTAAATAGCATGTTGTATGTTTATTTATGCATTGATGGTTATGTGTTTACGACAGTATGATGCGGGGTTTACATGGCAAGAGAGACTGTTATGAAATCTTAAAGAAGGTTTACGTTTAACTTTTCTTGGGAGCCATGGGGATTGAGTCATGGTGTTTGTTTTGAGCCTTGTGCTTTTGGTATTTTGTGATTTTCTTGTGCTTGATTTGCAGTTTTTCTTATGTCCGATGCAATTCCTTGCCACACTGTTGTAGTGTAGTATTGCTTTTGGTTTTCATGGATTTCTTCTTGTTTGTTTCTTGTTCTTTCCTCTTGTTTGAGAGACTTGGGGATTAGTTGGGAAAGTGGAAAATTGATGGAGCTATGGGAGAGCTTTGTGGTACCCAACAAGTAATGAAAGACTTGGATGAAGCTCAGTGCATGAGTAAGTGCAATGGAAGGTAAGAGTATGACAGTCGGTTGGATTGGTTGGGTCCATTGTGGTAAATGGATGGTGGCAGTACAAAGATGAGAAATGAAACAAAAAAGGTAAAATGAATGAGGTGTTAGATGCCTTGGCTATGTTGGGAACAATTATTCTCAACGTTGTGCATGTTTTGCACAAATAAGGAAGTTCTCTTAACCCATACCTTATGATATCTAACATTGGTGTTGTGATCATGATTTTGTTGATGTTTATATATGTATACGTGTATGTGAGTATGTATGTCGTTGTATGATAGGATCATGATTGTTTTATGCTATATATATATATATATATATATATATATATATATATATATATATATATATATATATATATATATATATATATATATATATATATATATATATGAATATGTAGCATATGTATATATGGTGTTGTGTGTGTTGAGATTGGTAATGAAGACGATGAGCTTAGTGGAAAGAAGTCAAAGCCACTAAGGGCCCATACGCCATTTTTTGGCGCAAAGTTCATTTTTTTTTAAACTATGTCTACTTAGACACATGGACTGTTCATGAGTTCGGTGACGTTATTTGTGACGAAGTTGGTCAAGTTGGAAAAAATAGATGGACTTCTATTTTTAGACATATTGGGCAGAATCTATTTTTAGATTGCCAGTCTAAAAATAGATATGTCGAATATTAATAATAATATTTGGACTATAAACATTATCTTATTCTCTTGGAGCACTTCAGTTAAGTGCACAGATGTGGCATAGGAGCTGATAGAAGGAATTACGCTATTCCTGGGGGTTAAGTGTAGCTATTGCATGGATACTTCAGTTAGAACTCATGTGACAGAGTTTGGTGGAGTTGATTAAGGAGTTAATGGAGTTGTGTTCATTTTAACTAATCTAAACATAGTTGAGCTAGTTGTATTTAGTCTAATTGATTAATACACTAGTGAAGAGTGGTGTGAATTAATTATTAATTAATTAACTAATTATAAACTCATTAATAAACTAAAGAATACATCAGTTAACTTCAGTGCATGGACAGTTTCAGTGGAGACCAGTGCAGAGATAGGTGAAAGAGCAGGTTAACTATCAGTTGTGACTATACTGTTGCATATTTGCAACAACCACAGATCGAGGTTTAAGAGGATTACAAAGACAAGCTTTCGGTGGTTCAAGTTATTTACTGAGCCATCCCACAACATTGATTACGTTAACAGACAATGTATCAAGTGGCAAGATTGGAGCATGTGTTTTGCTAGATCTGAGCTTGTGTAGTGTGTAACAATTGGAGATTGTACTGAGAGCTTGTGAGGAGTTTGTACAATGATTGTTACATGATCTCTATCATTATAATATACAGATAGTTGGGGGTTTTCAGCTTTAAGCTTTCCCATAAATATTGTTTTTATATGTGTGATTGTTTATGGTTTTAATGTGCGCATGCAATTGTTTTTATTTTCGTAATTAACGATCAATGGTAGAAGAGATTCTGTATTGTGCATGAAGTTAAAATAGTGTGTGATCATGAGAATCTCGGTGAATAATATATCAGTTATTTAAATTTATACATGGTATCAGAGCGATATTGATCATTGGAGCAATTTCAAAACCTTGAAGCGGTTGAGTTTTGAGCTGGTGGAATTCGAATTTGCAGTAGTGTTTTCTTGGTGTCAAAGTTGAGATGTATTTCAACAGATTGTGATTGGAGTATGCCCTTGAGGGAAGCTCGAATTATATTGCATGGAAGGATAGGATGGAGGTGGTGCTGGATGACAATGGGTTGAAGGAGTTCATAGATGCAGAAGTTCCAAAACCTACTTCTAGCGATGCTGCCATACTTGACGCATGGAAAAAGAAGACAACAAAGTGTCGAAGGATTCTGTTGGAAGGTGTGAAGGATCACATAGTGTCCAACCTTTATGGTAGGGCTTCTCCATTCTTTATGTGGAAAGCTTTGAGAGATTTATTTCAAAGCAAGAGCGACCAGAGGAAGTTGGCGCTCGAGGATAAACTTAGGAACATAAAAATGGAGAAAGGCGACAGTATGCCCAAGTACCTCACGAAGTTCATCCAATGCAGGGATGAGCTGGGAAGTGTGGGGGTTATTGTTGATGACGAGGACTTGGTGAGCTTGGCTCTCCTTGGGCTTCCGAAGAGTTGGAATTCCTATCAGGACTCTATCAATGGTCAGGAAAAATTTCCAGGATGGGAGCGACTTTGGTCGGATCTTGTGCAAGAGGAGATAAGGCGAAGTACCAGGGACGAATCTTCATCAAAGAACTCTGATGAAGAAAATTGCACTTTGGTTGCCAAAGCAAAGAAGGGGAAGAGCAAGAAAGCTTCTCAATCTGGTGCGAAATGCAAGAAGCAGGACATGTCCAAGGTGAAGTGCTTTGACTGTCACCAACACGGACATTACGCCACTAATTGTCCACAGAAGAAGAAAAATAAGTAGGCTGCTGGATCTGCAGCTGGAGAGGCCTTAGCCTCGTTATTTGAGCTAGATTTTTCGCTGATCGCATGCTTGGTCTCAAGTGTGATGGGTTCAGTGTGGTTTCTTGACAGTGGTGCGTCTTTTCACATGACAGGAGATCGAGATTTGTTTACTGATCTGGATGAGAAAGATCTTGGAGTGCACATCGAGATGGGCGATGATGGTAGATACAGTGCGACCGGTATCGGTACCATTTCCTTTGAGAGGGAGTCTGGTAAACCCTTCGTATTGAAGGAAGTGATGCATGTTCCAGGATTGAAGAATAATCTTATCTCTGTGACGATGTTAGAAGACAAGGGATATGATGTTGTCTTTAGCGAGGGAAAGGCTTTCATGCGCAGTAAGGCAACTGGTGAGACCCGGAGGATAGGGGTTCGACTTAAGAACCTTTATCAATTGCAGGTAGATGGTTGCGCAGCAATGGCAGGCAAGGCAGAAGGAGTGGTGAGCTAGGATGATGACAAGTTGTGGCACCGAAGATTGGGCCACCTTCACCATGGAGCTTTGAAGATACTGCAACAGATTTCTACTGGGCTTCCTAAGGGTACTCTTGCGCAGTCAGATCGGTGCAAGGGATGTACCTTGGGAAAATTTGTGAAAGCCACCTTTCACGAGAAGGATAGTCGCGCCACGACGATCCTTGAGAGAGTTCACACAGACGTGTGTGTTCCTTTCTCAGTTGCTTCGACAGCAAAGCACAGGTATTATGTGATCTTTGTTGATGATTTCTCTCGAAAGTGCTGGATCTTCTTCATGTCGAAGAAGAGCGAGACACATCAAAGTTCGTGAGTTCAAGGCATTGCTGAGAAAGAATCAGTAGCTGGTGGAAGGCTTCAGGAGCGAAAATGGTGGGTAGGGACCAACTTCCGGTGAATTCATGACCTTGCGTCACAGTATGAATTCGAAGAGCTCATAGCACCCTATAACCTACAGCATATCGAAGGTCAGAAAGAAAAGAACAGACCATCAGGTGCTACACGCGGCGATGTTGCATGATCAGGGCCTACCCATACACTTGTGGGCTGAGGCATGCAATGCTGCAGTATATGTGCAGAATCGTTGTCCTCACAGGATACTTGGCATGAGTACACCCGAGGAGGCGTTTTCTAGTAAGGAGCCTGATATTTCCCATTTGAGGATTTTTGTTTCACCTATTTACATTCATGTGACGAAGGATGCCAGGAAGAAGCTGGAGCCGACTGCAGAGGTTGGGATATTTGTGGGGTACACTGATACGCCCCACAACTATCGTGTGTATTTTCCAGACAGTCGCAAGACTGTTGTGCGACGTGATATCAAATTTTAGGAGGAGAAAGCCATGAAGTGTTCGCTTGAGAGGGAGCCACACTTGCATGCATATGAGGAGCTATTAGTTCCTAAGGATGAGCTTCAGGATGTGGATCAGCCACAAGAGGAATTTCATGGAGTGGAAGAGACCACTCATGCAGCGCCAACCATCAGAGGGCGAAAGCGCACTACAGAGGCTGAGAGACTGGCTCAAGATGCAGAGAAAGTTGTAGGAGCACCTACATTACAGCGCAGACAGAGACAATCACCTGACCGGTACACTGGATACATGGCTCTTATGAGCAAGTGTATCGTGACGGAGCCATCCTCTTTCGAGGAAGCTATGGAGGATCCCGCATGGGTAGATGCCATGGTGGAAGAGTATGATTCGATTATCGGAAACAGTGTATGGGAGATTGTCCCAAGGCTGGAAGGGAAATCAGTGGTGGGTTCGAGATGGATGTACAAAGTGAAGCAAGTAGCTGACGGGAGTGTGGAGAAGTACAAGGAAAGATTTGTTGCCCGAGGCTTCTCACAGATTGAGGGGATCGATTATTAGGAGACCTTTGCACCTGTCGCAAGGTATTATTCAATATGGACGATTCTTTCTCTCTCAGCGCAGATGGGGTGGCACTTTCATCAGATGGATGTGAAGACTACGTTCCTCAACTGGGTGATTGAGGAGGAGGTATACATAGAGCAGCCTAAAGGTTTCGAGATCTTCAGCAACGAGTCGCATGTGTGCAGGCTCAAGAGAGCGTTGTATAGGTTGAAACAAGCACCTCGTGCTTGGTACACACGGATAGACAGTTATTTCACCGGACTTGGATTCTCCAAGAGTGAGGCAGATCCTAACCTATACCAGATTGTGGTGGAGGGTAAGTTGCTGATCATTGTATTTTATGTAGATGATTTGATTTTGACAGGTGATGAATTGTTGATACACTCATGCAAGGCTGATCTTGCAAAGGAGTTTGAAATGAAGGACTTGGGCCTTCATTATTTCCTGGGATTGGAAATTTGGCAGCGTAGTGATGGACTGTTTGTTTCTCAGGGTAAGTATGCCCGGGAGATACTGGAGAAGTTCAACATGCATGGTTGTAAGCCTGTTGATACTCCTCTTCCTGGTGGATGGAGGAAGGAGGATGCTACTTCAGCGGAGGTAGTGGATGCCACTGTTTATCGACAGTTGGTGGGGTTGCTTATGTATCTGGTCAATACACGACCCGACATATGCTATTCTGTTAACCAACTTTCACAAGCTATGGTTAAGCCTACCAAGCTCTACTGGAAGGTAGGAAAGCATGTATTGAGATATCTCAGAGGCACATCGGGATATGGATTATGGTACAGACAGTCGGATGAGGTGAAGCTGTGGCTTCGACGGACAGACAAGGCGGTGTTTCAACGGACAGTAAACAACACATCCGGGAGGATTTTCGTGATTGTACCGACAACAATTTATTGGTACGCAGGAAGCAAGAGATCCGTGAACCCGTCAGCAGGAGGCTTAGCATATGGCGCTAGTTGGCTGCATGCGAGGCTATATGGATGAGGAAGATCCTGGTCGAGTTGTTCGGTTCACACTTAGATCCTACTGTGATATATTGTGATAATCAGAGTTGCATCAAACTCTCAGTTAATCTAGTATTTCATGATAGATCTAAACACATTGACATCTGGTATCATCATATCAGAGATTGTGTGCAGCGAAAGATCATGTTACTTTCATACATTCCCACGAAGGATCAGGATGCTGATATCTTGACAAAGGCACTCACCAAGAGCAAATTCGAATACCACAGGGGCAGGATAGGGTGCGTATAACCTTATTCGTTGGAGAGGGATGTTGAGATCGTAACAAGATGATGGAGTTTAGTGAAAGAAGTCGTCGACGATGGGGTCTGCAAGTCATTTTTAAGAAAGTCTATTTTTAGACACATGGACCATGTTCTATGAGTTACAGGATGCTATTTGTGGATGGTTGGCTGCTGAAAATATATGGATTCTTTATTTAGACATATTGAAGTGAATCTATTTTTAGATCGCTAGTCTAAAAATAGATACGTTTCATATTATTAGCTATTAATAATATTTGGACTATAAACATTATATTATCTTCGACACTTCAATTAAGTGCACAGATGTGGCATGGTGGAGCTTGTCAGTACCATTATGGAAAAGCTCCTAGGGTTATGAGCTGGTCATAGATGATACTTCAGTTAGAACTCATGTGAGAGAGTTTGGTGGAGTTGATTGAGGAGTTAATGGAGTTGTGTTCAGTTTAACTAATCTAAACATAGTTTAGCTAGTTGTATTTAGTCTAACTGATTAATACACTAGTGAAGAGTGGTGTGAATTAATTATTAATTAATTCACTAATTATAAACTCATTAATAAACTAAAGAATACATCAGTTAACTTCAGTGCATGGACAGTTTCAGTGGAGACCAGTGCAGAGATAGGTGAAAGAGCAGGTTAACTATCAATTGTGACTATACTGTTGCATATTTGCAACAACCAGTGATTGGAGAAGCCCACGAGGATCGCGCAGTACAAGCCAGGTGGTTCAAGTTATTTATTGAGCCATCCTACAGCATTGATTATGCAATAGAGGCTGGCTATCAAGTGGTAGAGATTGGAGCATGTGTTTTAATAGATCTAGCTTGATTAGTGTGTAGCAATTGGAGGTTGTGCTGAGAGCTTGTGAGGAGCTTTGTACAATGATTGTTACATGATCTCTATGACATATGATATACAAATAGTTGGGGGTTTTTAGCTTCAAGCTTTCCCATGAAATATTGTGTTCATATGTGTGATTGTTTATGGTTTTAATGTGCGCATGCGATTGTTTTTATTTCCGCAGTTAATGATCAATGGTAGAAGAGATTTTGTATTGTTCATGAAGTTAAAATAGTGTGTGATCAGGAGAATCTCGGTGAATAATATATCAGTTATTCAAATTTCTACAGTGTATGTGACGTACATATGGTGCTATGTACATTTGGTGTTGTGTGCACGATTGTACACATGGTGTTGTGTGCATGTGGCGCTATGTACAGGTTGTACATGTGGCATTGTGTGTAGGTGGTGCCGTGTACATGTTGTGCATGTGGTCTTATATACATATGGTGTCGTGCATGTGGTGTTGTGTACACATTGTAAAGGTGGTGCAGTGTACATTTGGCGGTGTGTACACATCGTGCAGGTGGTGCCGTCTAGATGTGATGTTGTGTAGGTAGTGTCTGTGCAAGTGGTATTGTGTATATGTTGTGCATATGGCACTCATATACATGTGGTATTGTGTGCATTCCATACATGTTGTGTTGCAGGAATGCGGTACTATGTATGTGCATGGTGTAGTCGTGGTATCGTGACATATGTATTCGTTATGTTGTACTTTGTACATGTATACGTATTGGGTTGTGTTGCACACCGGGTGTGGGTGTATTTATTATGTGGTGTTGCATGCCTTGTGTGGATGTACGTGTTGAAAATTGTGTCTAGGTGCGTGCTGGGTGTGGCAATTGATCCGGTATGTGTACAAAAATAACAAAGGCAGAAATAAGGACCGATGAAGGATAAGTATCGATATTTTATTATGCATGTGATATGTGATTCTGACTAATGATGGTTACATGTGATTTATGATGATTGCAAGTGATTTGTGATTTTGATCTATGGTGGTTGTATTTTGAGCTAACCATAAATGACATGTTTATACATGATGATTTGATCATACAGCTGGTTTGACTTGTGTGACATGAAGTGAAAAATATTGCAAGTGTACCTTATTGATGAGTTACCAATGAGGTATGATGTGAATTTATTTCAATTTGTTTTGAATCTAATGGAAATTATGTGCTTGGTACAGGAATCACAGAAATGCTCGGTTGGGTGGTTGAAACCTACTGCAAGAACTAACAGTGTCAACAAAAGGAATTGAAACAAGGAGCATATATTGTTGGTAAAGCACTTCAGGAGCAATGCTAATGTGGACTGGTGCCTAATAGTGTCCATTGATTGCCATGAGTTATGACCAATATGATGTTCTGAGGCAAGTATATGCCTTGTTTATTTGAACTTCCGATGCGAGGAAGCCTTGCCAAGAGATGGACTTCCTGGGATAGGGGTGCTAGCAGAACTTGGAAGGTGAGTGACTGCATGGAAGGGGCGACCAGATTACCCGAAGGATTGTGTAGCAAATAAAGGAAGGTCATGATGGATTTTTTTTGGTCATTAGCATTTCCAGATGGAATCAAATGCACATTGGGAGTGTGCCCTGGAACAATGAGTTGGTAATTGTTCACTGAGTGGACAAGTGGCGCAGAATTGTAGCGCTGAACATTGGATGCAGATTTGACTTTGACAGTGGATTATGAACTTCCTCGGAAGGAGATGAATCCTGGTACTACTTCAATGGTGGAGGTGCGAGCCTTTGGATTTGCTTATTGTTGATACAGGCATCATATCCTTCTATTTGCTGATTGAGAAAATGTGTATACATGTATATTATTGAAAATAATGTATCGAGCTGGTTTATAAAGATCCACAAACAATATGGTTATTTGTTTGTTGAAGAAAATGTGCATAAGTATAGGTGGTTGTGATTGTAAATACCATAATGAGTTGCTTTATAAATCTCTAGTAAATGGTATGATTATCATGTTTAGTAGGTTATTCATTGTAAATATTGCATCGAGTTGTGTTATTAAGCTCCATAGGAAGTATATATTGTTTTCAGCGGTTTGTTGGTTTGTAGGTGTCATTGAACACCGAGGACAGTGTTCCCCCAAGGGGGAGGTTTTTGTAATAACCCCGGTAAAATACATGTAAAAATATATATAATACCACGGTGATGGGACGCGTATTCCAAGCTGAATGGTGGGCAAAACATCTTAATGCATGTTCATTTCGGTTATTATGGCTAAGGAAATTGACAAAGGCAAAGGTAAAGGCTTTGGAAAGGCATGAGGCATTAATTGGCATTTTATTTGTGAAAGTAATGGAAATTATGAGAAACAGGTTGCATGTGAGGAGAAAATTGAAGGAAAATAATAGAAAATGAAGAAAATAAACTACAAGGAAAAGACCCTCTAGCGAAGGATATAAAGGAGGTTTTTAGTGCGATAAAATTGGCCAAAATTGGCAAAAGAAAAATTGCTACAACATCCGTTTTTGGTAACAGAGGTTTTGATGGAGCTTCTAACGGAACTTCAACATGACTAAAAACAACTGGGCAGCCGAAGGTTTTTACGTATGTTTTTTATCATCGGTGCACTCATCATGTGAACGCACCAGTGCATTTTACCCTATACGCACCGATACTATAAATATACCAAGCATCGGGATGTAAAACAAATTTCGGAAGCCCCTGGGCATTTAGCAACGTCCCGATGTGTGTCACCCACAAAGACGCACCGAGCTGATGGAAGATGCATGCACCAATGCTGTTAAGGTGTAAAAACGCATCGGGTCGTTTAGGTGTTAAAACGCACTAGGCTGTTAAGTTATAGAAACGTAGCGACGCGTTAAAGGAAAACCATACCGCTGCATGCAATTCCTATCCGCCCGCCTGGGTGGTAGTCGTCGATAAAGCGCACCGGGCGTTCTAATTGGTATTGGTATTTGCGAGGTGCCCAACTGTTGTAGAAACGCATCGGTCCGCAGTATCATACAAAGGCACTAACGCGCAATAAATAACATGCACCAGTGTTCATTTTCTAATTTTTAGAAACATCGGCACGTGATAGTGCAATTATTGTGATTTTTTAAAATTCATTAGTCATCAAAAGTCGACACACATCTTATAACAGTATTCATATCAATTAAATTTTTATTAGTGCATTTGAATGTGATGTTTGGATTAATTTGTTATATCATATCATCACATTTCACATGTCTTCATTATAAAATTTAATCATCCAAATATTTAATTAGTGGTGTAACATTTCACAGCGACAATGGAGAATGCAATAGAATAAATTGAAATGTATTTTATTATATATATAAGAGTGTCTTATATATATATATATATATATATATATATATATATATATATATATAGAGAGAGAGAGAGAGAGAGAGAGAGAGAGAGAGAGAGAGAGAGAGAGAGAGACTCTTTGTCTTTGATTAGGTGCTCAATGTAAAAGCTCAAAAATGAAAGTGCTCAAAATTGAATGGAAATTGAACGACAATTAAGATCTCGTCGCCAGGAATCCGACGCAATTCATTTCGTCGAAAACAAAGTCCAGATGAAGAAGGTAGAGCCTGTTGTTCGTTTTCCTAAACAACTAAATTTTGAAGACAAAGTTGCGAGACAAGGTGCTGCAGAAAAATTTAAAAATATTTTAGGAATATTCTCAGTTTTGTCTAATGATACGTTGACAGTCACACTTTTTGTGATTCACCAATCTTGTGTTTTTTTTTTTTTTTTTTTTAATGAATGGGATCCTAAGGTCAAATTTGTTTTTATTTTATTTTTTATAATATGGTTGGGACAATGCAATTAGAGGCTGACACGTGGTACAATTAGGGGCCACCACGTGCCCCCTCTGGTGGACCAAGGTCAAGGCTGAATTTCATATGGTGGTCAAACATATCCAAAGTCCGAATATATATGATTGGGTGCAATTATTATAAATAAATTATGGTTCAAATCTTATGTATATGGTAATGCTTATTGGCTCATATATTATGTTCTAAGGTCTGAAATATTTCATATATATTGCAAGGTTGGAGTAAATATTGTAAAGTGGCGGAATATATATATTATAAGGTTTTAAACCTTATGGTAAAGAGTGGTGGAAAAATGTGTATAAGATGGGCGAAGGTTGGGGCTCAACCGCATGACCTCCCCCAAACAACACGCACTCCATACCGTTGAGCCACACCGATGGGTCTTAATAAACCACGGCTCCGACTTATTTCTATATTCATATGTATTGAATCAACGGGGGTCGGGCAGGGGCCAACCCCCGACCCATGGAACCATATGTTGAAGATCGGGAGCAATGGAATGCGCGGATTATTGCCAATGTGGGTTTAATTAAAACCCTAACCATTATTATTACATTAAACCTTTGCTAATCCGGATTATGATAATTGCACCATTAGCGCATTAAGCCGCAATTAAACTGTGCTTAACTTTAATTAAACTTAGAGTTTAATTCGACGGAATTTTCGGCAGAACCATTAAATTCGTAGCTACCCCTAACTTTGACGGCCTTAACTGGAGTTCTCTCCAGTTTTGGAGGCAATTTACTAGGCCAAACTATTTTGGCCACATATTTTTCAAATTTCGTCCAGATTGAGTGAAAGAAGAGTAATTTCAGAATGATTTGGACATTCTGGACAAATTGAAGCAGGTTTCAGGAGCATTAGGTGAATGTAAACAACATTTTTTTTCCAGATTTTATCTTATACGAAGGCCCAAGCCATGGAAGCTGGACCAAGGAGATGTAGCCCAGGAGGGATGAATTCCTTCATCAAAACACCGTGTTAATGGATCAATCGTGATGGTTTTTTGTACTTGTTATTGTTGTTGTTCAACATTTGTTTTCATGCTTTATGCTCTTGAATTTAACTTAAAACTCAACTTATTTACCTGTTTGACACTCATAAACACTAAAGAAAATTATGCCCATAAAGCATAAGATCAAAAAAATATTTATAAATCTGAAGATGAAATTAGCACAACGAAACTAACATTCAAATTCAAATCAAGTTGGTATTATAGAAAATGTTACAAAGGTTATTTGCTTGATTTTTGTGCAAGTAGGGTTTTAATGGTTGCAAATTTGTGATGCTGACAAGGTTAAAGTTGCAGAGAGGAAAAGGGAAATTGTTGGTTGCAAGTCCTGATATTAGGACCAGAAGAAGGAGAGCCACAAGGGCACCATCTCCACCCAAAGTTCCACTCACAGTTGCACTTGAATCACCTCAAGTTTTATCTCAAGAAGATGAGATTGAAGAGGTACAAGTTTCACCAGAAGTTGAGCTTGAATCCATAGCCATCATGTAAGGTGTCAGAGAGACTGAAGGTCTTTCAGAAGAGGAAGCATACAATAAGGCTTTCTATGAACTGACTAAAAGGGTTAGGATCCTCTTTGAAGAGAGGGTCACTAGGATGGTTGGAGAGAATTTTAAGTCTCCACATGGAGAGGGAACCTCAAAAGGCAAGAAGGATGAAGAGAAGTATTCAAAGGGAAGTGGAGGATAGCCTCCTCCATCTCCACCATCTTCATCATCCTCATCTTCCCCATCATCATCATCATCTTCCAGTTCCACCACAAAAACTACCCATACTGAGTCAAAGACCACAAAAGGAAAAATTCCCTTACTCAAACTTGATGTCAAATTTGAGCTTCCAATGTATAATGGCGAGATAAATGCAGAGAAATTGGATAATTGGATACGTCAATTGGAGGTGTATTGTAGAATTCAAAACCTTCATGAATATGACATAAAGATTTAATTGGCTTCCTTGAGGATGGAAGGATCAACACTTGTATGGTGGGAAGCAAGGACTCAAGAAGAGATTAAAAACTACGATAAGATCTCTATGTCTTGGTCAAGTTTTGTTGCTGCCATTAAAAGGCAATTTTATCCATTATCTTACATGAAAAAGGCCATTATGGAATGGAAAAATTTTAGACAGTTGGAAGGGAAAAGTGTGCAAGATTATACTCATGAATTTAGGAGAAGAGCTCTTATTTTGGGTATTAATTTATATTCTCAAGAAACTTTGTTAAATTACATTGGGAGTTTTCATAGTCACCTTAGGCACACTATTCTCATGGTCAATCCCACAAACATAGATGAGGTTTATGTTCAAGCCACACATTTAGAAGCAAGAGGGAAACATAACATATATGAGAAATGTGATAGTGAGGGTAAAGGAAAGGGCAAGTTTTATGGAAGATGAAAGAGAATAGCTTTGTCAAAAGAGATAAGGAGAAACTCACATGTAAGCATTGTTTGAAGAATGGCCATGATGAATATCATTGTTGGCAACTTCATCCAAAGTTGAAGCTAAACACACTGAAAGCCAAAGAAACGGAGAAAATTGTTGCTATCATTGAACATGACTTAGGTTCAGATTCATGATGTGAAACAAAGATTAAAACAATGGATTTGAAAGGTAAACACATAGGAAGCACTAGTTCTTCAAATTGTTCCAATGTCACTCAAGATGAAGATACGAGAATTGAAATTTTCCATATTAGAGTCGCCTCTAAACATACCAAAATAGACACACTTTTTAATAGTGGGTCACAAGCTAACTTGATTTCCGAAGACTTGGTTAAGCAGCTAGACCTTGAAACTGTTAGACATCTGAGACCTTATCCTTTAGGGTGGATATGCAGGAATGTAAACTTTCAGGTTACAAGGAAGTGCATACTAAGATTTGCCATCAATTCAAACTTTCTTGATGAAGTTGAACTTGATGTGGTGCTGCTTGAGATATTAGGTATTGTTTTGGGAAGTCCTTATCTGTATGATAGGAAAGCAATATTTCATCGCCACGAGAATAAGTATCACTTGTTTAAAGATGGAATTGAGTACATAGTTAGAGCGCATAAGAAGAAGACAAGTTTGTCTCTTATACATCAGGAGAAATGAAGAGGATAGTGAATGCAAGTCAGAATTTGACACTGTTAATGATCAAACATAGAGATGTTTTGAATCAAACCTTTAAGAAAGATGCATCGAATGAAAAAGTTGATTTCATTAAAGTTGCTTATGCTTGTAATGAGATGTTTCACAACTCTAATAGGTTGCCTTTGAAAGGAGGTGAACAAGATGTAAAACATTTTCATCAGTCAACATTAGTGTTGAGCAGTTTTGGAAACAAGATGTCGGTGCAAAAGAGTGCAAAAGTTAAAGAGAAAACGATAAAGCAATTTGAAAAAGAAGGCATGGGTTCCACAAGTGATTTTTTTTTTGCTTCCAAAGGGGACATGGAAATGACGAAGACACTTGGTCAAGAGTCGACACAAGTATAAAGCAAGATCAGTTAAGAATCGCCATGATGATAGTGTGCAAGGTGAGATAGTTTTTAAGTTCCTTTTATTGATGACCAAGGTAGGAACAAGTAATTTTATGCAATAATAGCTTGCTGCTCTACAAATTCATGGGAATTGAAGCATGACGGTGTCAACGACAATACGAGAAGGTCACAAGAGTCAAGGAAAAAGTTAAGTTTTTGTGAAAAGCCCAATTTGATGAAAATGGGAAAATTTTAGTGGATAGAGACTAGAAGGGTGAGGGAACAATACCCTCATCCACATGATCAGTAATAAAAGAGCTTTTGGGGTCCAAAATATTTCTAGTGGGGAGGAATGATCAGGTGCTTAGCGTAAAAGCTAAAAAATGAAAGTGCTCAAAACTGAATGGAAATTGAACGACAACGAAGAGCTGCCACCAGGAATCTGACTCAATTCGTTTTGTCGAAAACAGAGTCCAGATGAAGAAGATAGAGGTTGCTGTTCATTTTGCTAAACAACTAAAAAAAATTGCAGAAGTGACAGGTTGGTGACATGGCAGCCCAATCAACAAATTTAAAAATAATATGGGAATATAATTAAATTTCGTCCAATGACACCGTGACAAGTATCACTTCAGGATTCGCTAGCCAGTTTTGAAGGTAAATTTTATTTTATTTTATTTATTTATTTTTAATTAATTTTTATTTATTTATTTATTTTTTAATTTTTATTTTTTTATGAATGTGATCCTAAGGTCGATTTTTTTTTGGATGGGACAGTCCAACCAGAGGCTGACATGTGGTGCAGCCAGGGGCTGCCACGTGCCCCCTCTGGTGGACCAAGGTCAAGGATGAATTTCATATGGTGGTCGAAATATATCCAAAAACCAAATATATATGATTGGGCGCAATTCTTATAAATATAATATGGTTCAAACCTTATGTATATGGTAATGTTTATTGGCGCATATATTATGTTCTAATGTCCGAAATATTTCGTATATATTGCAAGGTCAGAGTAAATATTCTAAAGTGGTGGAATATATATATTATAAGGTTTTAAACCTTATGGTAAAGAGCGGTGGAAAAATGTATATAGGACGGGGGGAGGTCGGGGTTCGGCCCCACGACCTCCCCCAAACAATGCACACTCCATACCGTTGAGCCACACCGATGGGTCTTAATAGGCCATGGCTACGACTTATATCTATATTCATATGTATTGAATTGGCGGGGGTCGAGCGGGGGCCCTCGACACATGGAACCATATGATGAAGATGAGGAGCAACCGAGTATGCTAAACACGTGGATTATTGTTAATGCGGGTTTAATTAAAACCCTAACCATTGTTATTACATTAAACCTTTGCTAATCTGGATTATGATAACTGCGCCATTAGCACATTAAGATGCAGTTAAATTTCACTTAAATTTAAT
Source organism: Pinus albicaulis (assembly GCA_034641835.2). NCBI lineage: Eukaryota > Viridiplantae > Streptophyta > Pinopsida > Pinales > Pinaceae > Pinus > Pinus albicaulis. Next base: position 1,198,522,747 of record CM076574.1, read on the forward strand.
TAAACTCAGAGTTTAATTCGAGGGAATTTTCGGCAGAACCCCTAAATTCGGAGCTGCCCCCAAATTTGGCGGCCTTAACTGGAGTTCTCCCCAGTTTTGGAGGCAGTTTACTAGGCCAAACTGTTTTGGCCATATCTTTTGCAAATTTCGACCAAAATGAGTGAAAGAAGAGTCATTTCTAAATGATTTGGACATTATGGACACAATGAAGCAGGTTTTAGGAGCATTAGGTGCATGTAAACAATTTTTTTTGCACATTTTAGCTAATATAGAGGCCCAAGCCATGGAAGTTGGACTATTATTGGTATCCCTTTATCTTTGAAGTGGGACACTATTTCCATTACATTAAACAAAATGTTTGATTTCACAAACAAATATTTCAAAAAATACAATGCCTTGCTTTGATATCCAAACATATTGAGCATCATTCTTCGCTTGAACAGTTGTCACTGCTCGAGCTACTTCCATGACTTGGGTAATTTGGAGGAATGTTTTATTCATTTTGTTGATTGTTTTCTTTTTCTTTAAGTTCCATCTACAAATATAAAAATGAAGTGTAATGAATGTATATATATTGGTGAGAATAATGAAAATTGCAATATTAAATAATATACATCAATGTAAATCGGAAAGAAATGTATTATAGTAAGAATTGACTCGTGAGCTATACACATTATTTCAATACCAAATTTTGTGCCATCTCTCAACAATTCATTTATTGGTACAATTCCATACTTTTTTTCCTGCAAGTTTTACACCCCATAACAAATCATAGATTTAATATAAAATATTGTTTTGTTCTATTAATTATAGGCGGAGCTAAGTAAAACAAGCTAGATGCTTACAAATTCCATAATTAATTTCTAATATGCCAACATATACTGACAACCCATATTTAACTTAATGTCAATCAATTCTTCTGATGGTTCTTCTTTGTATGTTGGCACCTGTTTGAAGACACTCAATGATGATTGTTGTAAACCAACTTAAAATATACAAAAACGAAATCTAGTTAAGTTGTTATAAGGAAGTAACAATTATTCACAAACATAGATATCAACCCTTTTCTTTCTTGTCGTCCTGTTTTTTGTGCTAAATGGGTTCCATTTTCTTTTATTTTTCTGCAAGAAAATACTTGAAAATTAATATTTAATGTTAAATTGTTTATTTATTTTACCTAATCAAAAAATTCAATGATTACATATTACATTTGAAGCACGTTATTGTTGAGATGACTCCTTGTGCGATGGAATTATGTCCATTTCTTTGACCATCTCCTTGTGTACCTTTTTGGACATTCCTACTAGCATATTTCTGATATCAGCTTGTTCATCCTTTGAGATTTTCATAATCTTTGTGAAAATGTAACATGACAATAAACTATTTAATTTTTATATTGATATATGAAAAATAAATATGACAAAAGTGATATTTATAAATGATTGCTTGTAGTAATATATACATATAATTCTAGAAAAAAACATTTAAAGAAATATTACTTTTTCAAACCTTCTTTTTTGTTGATGTATGTTTTTGCTATTAAAGGTCTAACATGTCTCATTGACCAATTCTCTGGAAATTCATCTTGTAGTTTAAATAAAATTTGGTTCTTGGAATCATTGGATTGATTTTTGTATTGTAAGTGGAAAGAACGTCTATACATTCATTCTGCTAGATCCCTCAAGTTTTTAAAAGCCTTTCCCCCTTTCGTTAACCTCGAGCACCACTCCAAATGAGCTAAGGAGCAATTTATTTTCATTTGCATGTTCTATTTTTTTTCTTTTCTTAGAACAACATTCCTTTTCTTCGTTGTTGGTCCCTGTAGAACATTAAACATATCTGAATTAATAGATTGTTTGAAACATGTTATCCAATATTTTTAAGTATATTATTAATGAAAATTAAAAAAAGAAACTCATATTGGATCGATAATATTTTTTCATTCGCCTGATTCATCCTTCTGCAATTTTTCCATCAAGATTTTATGCTCTTCTGGTCTTAGATCATAAATAATCTTATCGAACTTCATCATTTTGTGGCTCTGCATGATACACACTAAAAATATATATATTAGTTAAACCTACATATAGTTAGAAAATAATCATTTTTGTAAATAATTTACAAAGAACTTGTATTTTTTTCTTTTCTGGATATGTTATCAGTATTTTTGTTACTTGAACTCTTGTCAGCCATTTCTTTATCAATATGAAACAAGTACCATTCATTAATATATTTTATAAATAAATCACATACTTTTCATGTAAAAAAATTCAAGAAAATAGTGCACCTTTCGCAACGTATGCACCGAACACGGTGCGGTAGTTTCTTATAAATGCACCGCCAATATAGTAGAAACATCGTACGGTGCTCTTTGTCAACAAGGAGACCCGGTACGTTATAGTAAAACCGGTGCACTGATTAACATAAACATAAATTAATAAAACTCTGTTTTTTATCGAATAGTGTTTTTTGTCAGTACGCGCCCAGTGCGCTATACTACAATCGTGCATTGGTGCGCCATTTTAAACAATACACACCGATTAAAAATATATATGTTTTTTTAAATATCATGCAAAGGCCGACATGGATTGGGTTCTGACTTTACAAGTGGTTCCGCGGGTTATATGTCATACACACACACACACACACACACACACATATATATATATATATATATATATATATATATATATATATATATATATATATATATATAGTAATACAAACCCTATAAATCTAAATTGAAAAGCCTTAATTGTGAAGTCACATAAACAAGAAGACACAAGGGTTTAACGTAAGACTGATTTTTTTTTGTTTTTGGTTGTTTTTTTTTTTTTTTTGAATTTGAATTAAATGTAAATAGGAATAGAGATTGTAAATGATTTTATTTGTAAAAGTCATAGTAAAATTTAAATTTTTTACTATGCATGTATTAAATCTAATAGAAACTGTAAAAAAACAATTATTATAGTAAAATTTAACAGTTTTACTATACTACAGGGTTTTTGTGTGAATCACCAGATGTTTCAAATTATGATTCTTTGAATAGTGCTGTTGTTCGAAAGTATTTTGCTGCTCCACAATGTTCTTATGATCTCTTGCTCCAGGCATGTCTCTTGTGCAAATCCCTACCTGATTTTTTTTGCAAAAATAATGAAATAATGAATAGCTTTTACTATTTAAAGAACTTTTTATGAAATTAGATTTCCGAAAATAATTTGCTGCCCACTTTTCGATTTACCATTTTTTTTTGCACTTCAAAAAAATAAAGTTGCACTTTATTTTTTTCGATATTCAGTGAGTTTGTTAACTAACAACACCAGTGCGTCCACTAATAAAACTGCACCAGTGTGTTTAACATTACATTTGCACCGATAACAGTAAGTCCATTTTTAAGGCACCGAAATTACTTTTAGGTATGTATCCCAAAAGTTATTGTTGATTTTGCTCAAATGCAGGGAGAAAATCTCATAATTATATCAAATGGACAATTCTTGAAAATCCAGCTCGTTCCATAATATTTCTCAAAGTCCATCTCGAAGTTCTCCCTATCCATCTCCAGATGTAATTACTTCTGATTTTATTTATATTTTCATTATCTAATTGTTTTTTTATTATTATTATTATTATTATTATTATTATTATTATTATTTAATCCATGTGAATCAGCTAAATAAAATTAATGTATACAAATTTGCAAGTTCATGAAGATTCAAAATCGAGTTCAGATGCACAAAATATTCATACTGTTACAAAATGTCGGAAGCTCTTATTAGGAGTAGCATACCACAAGGTGCAGTTGGTAGATGAAAATGGACAACCACTTCACCCTGCCAATTATAACATGCCATCTTCTAGCCAAAATCTTGGGACAATGATGGTAATAATAATTGTTTGGTATAATGTAATTATTTCAATGTCAAACCAATTAATCATGCATTGATGTGCTTACTAATTGATATCATTGATTTTGTACTAATCATGTTAAAATATTTTTTTTGAAATTATTAGGATTCTAGTGATGATGACAGACCTACTTACCATCTTCCGTTGCACCCCACTACAATTTCAAATCGAGAGAAGGCTGAATTAAGAGAAAAACTCGGAGAGGAACGATACCAAGAATGGTTGAATCAACCATATATTCAATTCCCACTACATCCAGATTCGCCAATTAGGAATGACTACAACAATAGTAGTTCTTCACAAGCTGGCAATGGAGGTAATCAAATATAGGTTGGTATGGATTATTACTTAAGGGATACGACTGCCATGGAGACAATGTTGTTAGATGCATTCCAAAACGATGATCAGCTGGGGGATGATGCTCATATTGCTGATACCTTTTCCGAAAGCCTTAAATTTGCTTCCACCACCCCTCTCTTTGGACCTAGCGGTGAGTCAAAGTCTACCCGATTAGGGACAATGATGTTACTGTACAACTTGAAAGCAAAGTTTGGCTTGTCGAATGCATGTTTCTCATAAATTCTGAGGTAATTGGCCATATTACAAATGGTCAATTTTATGAATGTTAATAATTATCGACATTAATGTACATTTAATATTGTCCATGAACAACTACAGGTTACTCAAAGATAAGGTTCTTTCGAGTGATAATGTCTTGCCCGGTAGCTACAAAGAGGCAAAGAAATTGTTGAAAATGTTGGGTGTTGAGTACATATCATATCATGCATGTCTAAATGATTGTATTCTATATAGAAGAGAATATGCAGACAAAGAGATATGTCTAAAATGTGGGCATGAAAGGTATGATAAATAAAAAAAGAAAGGTAAATCACGTGGTCCTCCTTTTAAGATATTGAGGCTGACAAGTGAGTTGGGAGTTATGCGAATCCCAACAAATTCAATAGCCATAAAGCATATAGAGGATACATGGCCCGAAAAATTCAAGGATGAAGTACGAAGTCTACGACTCAGCATAGCCATGGATGGCGTCAACCCATATTCCCTCCAGAACACCAACTATTCTGTTTCGCCTGTAATGATCAATAATAATGTCCCCCCATGGTTGTCCATGAAGAATGAACATCTTATGTTGGCTCTCATAGTCCCTAGTAGAAGACAAGTGAAGAATATGGATATCTACTTTCAACCATTGGTAGATGAATTGAAGGAATTATGGGATGGGATAAATGTATAAGATGTATCAAGACCCATCGCAGCAGAGAGGAGTTTTACGTTGTATGGCATATGTGCTTACACCACACATGATTATCTAGGCTTAGGAGTTTCCTCTGGTAAATTACATGTTTATTGATTTGTTTATATACGTAACAATATTCTTTCGCGTATTAGTTAATTAATTTGTTGTAATTGTTCCGATATTCATGATATTCTTTAACATGCCATGCATATTGTATACAATAATTTTGCAGATCTTGTAACAAAAGGGTATTATATATGTAAATGTTATGGACCTTCTTTGAAAGATAGATGGTCCAACGACCTAATAAAGCTAGTATATGATTGCTCTAGGGTATTCTTCCCTGAAGAACACCCTTACAGAAGAGAAACATCCGCTTTCAATGGTAAACAAGAGATAACCCAAAGGCCTGAATAACGACACCAGCTGAATGGCTTAGAGCACATAAGAGAGAGAAGGAGAAGGAGTTCATAGAAATGTTTGATTCAAATGGGGAGCCTATGTTTGATGTTCTAGAATTATTCGACACCTATGTTGAAAAATTTCCCATTAGGATGAAAATGAAATCTATCTTTTATAGCCTCCCATATTGGGAGCATATTAAGATTACCCACTTATTAGATCCAATGCATATATTTAAAAATGTTTCATCTTCTTTATGGAGGCACATATCATCGAAACAAAGTGACACATTTATTATTAGGAAAGATATTATTACTTCAAAAACTAAAAAGAAACATTGGCCAAGAAGATTAGAAAGTACAAGATCAGTGGTAGTTGGTCCCTCTAATCGGTATTTCAAAGAAGGTGATGTCCGATGGATTTAAATAAAAGATGATCTTTATTTAGAAAAGAAAGTTATAATGTGTGTGAGGGTGTCATCTTCATATGGGTCTTTATTATGGCGTTGATTCTCTGTGGAAGACCATTTTTCGGGGTTGAAATCGCATGACCATTTGAATCTTCTAAGAGTGTGTATAATGTCAGAAGCACGATTTTATTATTTGTTATATTAATAAATTTTACCCCATGCAGGGATCATAAAACATAACTATTTTTCTATATTATTGCATTTGTTTATAAATTTGCAGTGTCATTATCCTTTGTTCGTGCATGGGTGTGTGAAACATGACTTCCCCCAAGACCTAGGACGTGCCATATCTAAATTATCTGCATTTGTACGTTGGATCACGTCAAAGGAGACTCATGTGGCTAACATTCCACGGTGGCATCAAGAGATAGTTGAGATTTTTTGTATGTTTGAGAAGGAACTGCTGACGGGTTTCATGGAATTTCAAGTTCATCTTCTAATCCACCTAGTAGATGAGGTTGAAATAGTTGGGGTGGTTTCTTGTCGTTGGATGTTCTTCTTAGAGAGGTACATGAAGAAATTGAAAGGTTTTATTCGACAAAGGGCAAAACCCGAGGGGTCTATGGCAGAGGGGTACACATCATATGAGTCTTTCTATTATACGAGTGAGTACATCAAGCAGATCGACAACATACCAGGAGCTTTGATTTAGGAAGATAAAATGGATGAAGACAAAAGAGAAGGGGAGCTTCTCCAAGCGAATGGAAAAATGCGCTTGATAAAGAGTGAGCAACTTATAATTTTTCAAATTTACACAAAGTAAATATTCATGTTGAACTTTGTTATAATGTATATTTTGATCTCATATGTACTATATGTCGGTTTTATGTTATCAATGAATGCATAAATTGAAGCAATCAATAAATTCGTTCTTAACAATTCCGAAGTGACATGACCGTGGGTCACATTATACGAACAAAAGAGGATGAAATGGGATAGTGACATGAAATAACTCAAACGGCTGAATGGTATAAGTGTGCCTTATCCCGATCATTTAAAAGAAAATATGCCAATTATATGCCCCAACAGTTGGGTTGTTGACTAAGTCGGAGAGAAATACGGTGCAATCGGTTGTTACTCGCGTGTTGAAGAGGACGTGCTAAATGTAGGTATTGGGTGAAACAACTTAGTAATAATGTATTTATGTACATTTAAAACTTAATAATGCACCTTTCAATGTTACATCTATATTTCATATTTTAATATTTGGGTTATTATAAGACACATGACACTATGTTTTTTTTAAAGCTTTTTGTAGGTGCATTTGTTCCCATCTATATGGGCATATGGACACCATTTTCGCACAGAAAATTCCAATGATGGACACATGACACAAGACTGTGGAGTGGAATTCGAGTTTGATTAATCTAGTTGAGCTAGCCACCGTGATCAAAACCCAGTACGAGGGACGCTAGGTTATGTCGGAAAGATACAAGAGATCATTGAAGTGGACTTCTCTTCTTTCCAATGTGTTATTTGTAGGTGCAAGTGGTGGGACACCTTTGATCGGAATAATGTAAAGGAAGACCGTGATAATAGGCTGATATGTATCAAATCTAAAAAGATGTGGGATGAAGCTAAGGAGCCTTATGTTTTCCCCAAAGGCCACAACCAGATGTTTTTTTAACCAAATGTGTTGGATAGGGATTGGTGGTTTGTATTGAGACATGACCCTAGATCAAAACATATTTTTCAGAACAATAATGTTATCATGCCAAGTGAGCTGGAAGATAATGAGGGTGATCATGAGAACATAGAGTAATATGGTATATGTGTTATTTCATCATTTATACAATTTAAGATGGGTTTTTATAAAGAAGAATACTTAACCTTGTAACTAAGACTCTTTTTTTCAAAACATTATAATATGTATTTTGAATTAATTGGTTTGCATTACGTTAATGTTAAAATCATTTCACTTGATAATTTGCAATTATGTTGACCTTGAAAACAATGCACTGTATCTAGTTCTATTTTTTATGTCAATTCCTAAAATAATACGACTACTTGATTGCTTTAAATGTGTGTGAATGATCTCTTCAAAAATTTAAAAAATGTATTAATGTATACTATTATTTTTTGTATGTAAGATCATAATAAAATAATGATAATTCTAAACATTAATTTATTTGCATTATTTTCTAAACTTTATTATGTTAGAAAAATTCATATTATTCTACATTTATTATTTTACAATTATTTATATTCGTATAAGTTTACAAATTTATAATTTTACAATTATGGTAATTTAACAATATGTACGGTAAACATTTTACTTTTTTTTTTCAGAAAGAAAAAAGCGATGTTTCTATTAATAGTGCATAAATCAAAAATTACATTCCATTAAGGTTGATGAGAAAAACCTGGTCGATAAACAATCCATCCCTTGTAACAACTTCTAAGGAAGAAGGTGTCAAGTCAGATGGAATGTATAGACCCAAACATCACTGGTGAGAAATCACCCAGAACAAATTTCGAGTCCAGCAAAGGAAGCACCTAATGACCATTCATTTCAAGAAAGGAATGGAGACGGACAGATGCTGAACTCTACCAAAACATAAGCTATAGGAAAAGGAATGAGGTATAAATCTGGCTCGCTTGATAATAACTTTGACAGCCCTGTGAAAAGAGTTAAACACTGCAATATTGTGGACAATGATTGCTAATATGTAACTGTATGCAATATAACTAGTAATCCATATCATTTATATTCCTTCGACTGGATCTGTGAGCAAAAATCAATTCAGGCTCGCTTGACAAGACAGCTACTGATGTTGTATAATGTTCAGGCTCGCTTGATCGCTCTCTAAGTTGAATTGTAGGCAACATATAACATGAATGTTAATATGAAATGAGAGTTACAGGAACATTTGTGGTCATATCAGAACTGGCTTGCTTGAAATATCAGCAAATGCAGTGTTATGTAAAAATGACACGCTTGTGTAACTCATATTGCTCTTCTGTAAGGCCAATCCAGTGTGGCTGAGAATCGGCTCGAATGAAAAGAGCCGGCACCCAGATACCAAAATGATTGGATCAATGAAATATCAGGCTCGCTTGTGAGAGCAACTGTGCGCTTAATATATGACCAGGCTCGCTTGATAGCTTGATTTGATGAATGAAAGGCAATAGTAGCACAACAAAATTTTAGACTAAAAGAGACAGGGAATAGGAAAATCCAAACCCGATTTCATCATAACCCAGAGCGATGAACATCAGAACTGAGGATAATAATAGAAGATCCCGTAAATAGTGAGGTATGAAATAGTAAACATTTTACTTACGGTAGTTATGGTTCAAAATTGACAATTAATTTACAATTTTACAAATTTACAAATTTTGCAATTTTAATAAAATTGAATCATGACAATACATACAATTACAATTACAATTTCACAATACAATTACAATTACAATTTAAAAAATATTTTACATACAATCACAATTAAAATTACAATTACAATTTTACAAATGTTTTACATACAACTACAATTAAAATTAAAATTACAATTTTACATACAATTACAATTAAAATTACAATTACGATCATTTCACAATACAATTACAATTACAATTTTACAAATATTTTACGTACAATTACAATTTTACATACAATTACAATTTTACAATTTTATATACAATTACAATTAAAGTTACAATTACAGTCACGATGCATACAATTACAATTACAATTTTACAATTTTAATAAAATTGAATCATGACAATACATGCAATTACAATTACAATTTTACAATTTCACAATATAATTACAATTACAATTACAATTTTACATACAAGTACAATTACAAATACACAATTTTTGCAATTACCAATACATAATATTTAATAAATATAATGATTTTATATTAAAAATAAACATCACGATCATGATAACCATCTTACAAACATTATATTCTAAAATACACATTCAAATTCGCTAACATCATCTAATCATCATGATCATGATCATCTAACAAAACACAAGCATTGTATAATATCATCACAACACAAACATCAAATATACATCTCATGTCAAATAATTGTTATCACATACACATATATCTGGAAGCACATTAAATGAAGATATCTAACATGATCTAACAATATACAGAACATGATGAACACCAACAGGTAAATTAAGTACATCAACATGAACATAAAATACATGCAATATATATATATATATACACGAACTTTTTCTTTGTGAAAATAAAAATAAAAAAATAAAATAAAAATAAAATAATATATATATATATATATATATATATATATATATATATATATATAATGTAAAAAATATACAACTATAATATAGCTGCATATAAATGTCAAATATCTGGTGGTACTACATCAATACTAGTACTAGTCGAGGCCTGCTCAGTCGATGGTGCAACCTCATGCTCAGATGGATGACTTGCCTGTTGATCAGATGGTGCAGTTTGCGAAGCAACTGCCTGCTGATGAGTCGTCGATGGTGTAACCTGCTCAGTGGATGGTACGACTTGCTCAGATGGACCTTCCTGCTTAGGATCATGTGCCTGCTCAGTCAATGCTCGTGTCTTCTCAGGACTAGGTGCCTACTAAGATGGTGCAGACTGCTCAGAAGATGCCTGCTGATCAGGACTCGATGTTGGCTGCTCATCTCCGGTGCGAGGTGAAGGAGGAGGAGGTGGAGTACTAGAATGATGATCACTCCCCTCGTAATCATGATCATCAGATGAGCTGCTCTGTCGCGCATCTCCATGATGCTTATCCCTCCTAGCTGCCAATACTTTGGAAGCTCCAACGATATGACGCATAAGGGTCATCATATCACGGGGCATGTCTCTAGAGAGCTTTGTGAACCTACGATCAGCCTGGATCTCTCTAATCATAGCAAGGAAGAATCCCTCATCAACCATGAGTTGACACAGTCAGTTGCCCAACTCCATCCCGAATCTGGTGTTCGCCCTATACCGCACCCCTGCGGGTATCTGCACCCGAGGATAAGGTTTGTCACCCTGATTTTCCGCCTCCGCCATCTCCTCGTCATGATCTACACCATGATCATCCAGTCGGGGTGGAATCATGTCCCCAACGAATGTGCCAATATCTACAAAATATATAGCACATAACAATAATTAGACAATTTCATTAAACAATTTAATAAAACAAATTAAAGAACGTGTTAGAATAAATTTTATTATAAATTATTAATTAAGACAATAAAATGAAACTATATTAATTTAAAGAAAACACTAATATTGCCTCTCGCATATTGTGGCTCATCATGTGTGAAGAGGATATTGGTACAACCTCGCCAATCCAAACCGACGTATGGAAACAACACCATCACGAACGAGTGATCATTAGCAGCAGCTAGAAATTCCAGTGCATCAGTAGATATCCTAGCCGGATAGTCAGACATGCCCCTCTTGGATATCATCTAGACCCACATCTACATCCGTACATGCAACATCGACCTACACGGCCGCCAAAAAAAGTAGACCTCGTCTCCAAAAACCTCTCAAAAAATAAACAAAATAACTCTGAAGCCAAAGGGAAGGTCAACCTCCCACGTGCCTGAGAAAGACATTTATCTAATGCTATAGAAAACTGCCACAAAAAAATCGCAAACCATCTCACAAGTTGTGCTGTTTGGAATAAAGAATCAACATAAAATAAAAGTGTGCAACTAAGGCGTTGCCCATCACTAGTATAGTATGAAATGGTTGTCAGTAGTAGTGAGAGGAACCTCACCTCCTTTGGACCAAATGAAGCAATGCGTAACTGACCATCGGACACCTCAAAATCTGCAGGAGAAAGTATATCATCCCTAATGTATCTCGGGAGTACGTCAACTGAATCCATGCTGCATAACTGACGGGGATATATGGGAACTAGGGAAAATCCTGCCCTCTCCTAGATAGGCCAGTAATAAAATAGATGTCCTCCTTAGTGGGCTCGTACCACTGGCCAGGATCGACTCGGAAAGCATGTCGGTGGGCATCCCACCTGTAGATCATTTTTCCTAATAACCCATTGTGCCCCTTCAGGGATGTAGCCTCCTCGTAGAACTTGAGGAGGCCTACCTCTCTTAGGAGAAACTAGGTGGGTGTTGTAATAGGGTTAGGGTACAAAAGTATCTCCCTCTCTTGTGCCTCCCACAACTGAATCATGTTATAACAGTCCTCCATATGCTCTTGTTGTTCCATTTTCTCTCTCTCTATTGACGTCGCTAAATGATTCACATATTAAATACATTTTTTTTTATTAAATGAGAAATGTATATATATATATATATATATATATATATATATATATATATATATATATATATATATATATATATATATATATATATATATATATATATATATATATATATATATAATTTTTATTGAAAAAAAACACTCAGTGCGCCCAAAAACATAGTAACGCACTATTACCGGTGCGTACATCTTTATCATGCACCATGCCCGGTGCGCATAAAAAACAATACATAGTCAATGGTGTGGTCATGTAAACGACCACACTATTAATTATGTATTGTTGTCGGGCGGTGTGTTGACCAAATTATCCACCCCGGGGCGGTTAGTTTGGTCAACGCACTGCCCGCCCCACAACATTACATAGTCAACGGTGCGCTCGTTTAATCGTCTGCATCGCCATGTTATTTTTGATAAATATATCGGTGCGCGTTTTCTTGATACCGCACCGGAACCCTGTGCGATTTCCATTAACACCGTTCCCGATGTGACTTGTAAAATTACAGGGAGCACCGCGAATGGTGAGAACCAAACAGGTCGAACGCACCGCACAATTTTTTTTTTTTTTTTTTTTTTTGATTATTTTAAACGGTAAATTTTAAGTTAATTTGAAATTTTAATCCAATAAAAGGTTTAGTTATTAAGAAACAAGTAGATTACCTGTACATTTGCACGTTGAGGATGCATCTTTGCAAATGAATTCAAAAAAAAAAAATTCCCACCTTTTTCGAAAATTCGAACTCCACGCAGTGAGCAATAAAGGGCAGCAATGCGGAAAATGGGAGCACTGATGGCAGGGCGCCTCAGAGAAGACAATGACACCGGTGCTTGAGAGGTCTAAAGCACTGAACAAAGGTTTTTACAACTGATATATATATATATATATATATATATATATATATATATATATATATATATATATATATATATATATATATATATAACCTTCTTCGGTGGGCTCAATTTTGAGATGTATCGGGTGGTTTTATCAGTGGCGCACGACACATCGTTACGATGCACTAGATTATAGAGACGCACCGGTCCGATTTGTACGTAGAGCATCGGTGCGCTGGAGTACTTAGATGCACTGGGCCGGTTTGTGCAGAGAGCACGGTGTCTCGGTATGCCAATTGATAGTACGCACTGGTGCACTTTTCATAAAATGCACTGGTGCGTTTTATGATTAGAAACGCATCGCCAAAAAAAACCCGCAAAATCCTCCACTCGCCAACCTCCTCTAATGACCTCCGCTACAAACGAGTATCTGGGATATTTTTATAAGGGCTTCCTCAAAAGCATCCGCTAGAGGGTCTTTTCCTTGTAGTGATAGAGGCCTCATCAATAAAAAGGATTCTGAGGATCAATGGGCAAGGCTTGGTAAATTCAATTTTGGATTTCTCATTATTATCTCTCTCTCTCTCTCATACTCTTTAGCACTTAGTGTATTATTGGAGCACTCTTGTAGAGTGTGGCATAATTGGAGATTTGGATCAAGAAAGCAAAGGAAAATATGGAGAGTGTAAGTGGACATCAATATCAACATCTACAACAAGTTCTGAGTGCATGTAATGAGTTGCGTGTATGTTTTCCTCACTAGTTTTGACATGCATGGGTATGCATGTGAATTTGCCTGGCCTTGACATTTACTGGATAGCCATGGTGATTGTGGGTTTATTTCCATTGATTGTTTTTATGGTTGGTTCTCATGATTCCTTTAGCTATTGTGTTGAGTTATTAGTTCTTGGAAGCCTTGGTTGGACAAACGCTCTAGAAGCCCGACAAACAACTGTGGGTTGAGTTACTAATCCTAGAAGCCTTGGTTGGAAAAACGCTCTGGAAGCCCTAGGTGGGTTGAGTTACTAGTCCTGAAAGCTTTAGTGGGATAAACAGTTTGGAAGCCCTGTCACAGTTGGGGTTTAGTTACAAGTCCTGGAAGCCCTGTCATAGTTGAGGTTTAGTTACAAGTCCTGGAAGCCCTGGTTGGAACAAACACTCTAGAGCCCTGGAGAAGCTTGGATAAAGACTAATCTGTGATGGTTAGTGATGTCCAACCATGAGGTGGAATCACTGGTTTGGGGTTGAGACGGTGTGGTGTTCTGGAGCCCTATTTTGGTGTTGATTGATGTGTTTGATAAAGTCCCACATTCATGCTTGGAATATGGCATGGGGGTGACTAGTTGAAGTGAGATTTGGCTCAACCATGTCTATGGTCAGGTGGAATGTGGAAGTCCCATTTTGGGTTGGTTTTTACATTCATTAATGAAAGGATCATTACCTTGGTATTTGATGTGTATATGAGTTGGCATATATATGGATTCTATTGCTGATGTATCGATGGTACTTATGTTGGTATTATGTTGGTTATAAGCATGTCTTGTGATAGTGATGAGGCATGGATCTCTCCATTTTTACTTGTAAATTAATGCACAACGTATCTATGGTTAAATTTATTAAATGATAGCTTATGATGTAGGGGATAAATTCTTCTTAGCCATTCTGAGATAAGAAAGAGACCCCTTTGTTTAAATATGTTGTTTATACCTATAGATGCTATGTTTGTGACATGTTTGACGAAACATCTGTCATGGGTAGGTGGGGTCGGATGAATTCATGATGATGTGATTGCTTCCATATGTTTATTTCAATGTTATTTACCCTATCTTGAAGTTATAAGAGGTTCTGGGTAGTGACCTGGACTTAGGGGCTGAAAATGTGGCACAAATCCCGGAACTATAGGTGGAAAATTTGTTGTTTGGGCCCGATCTGCTACCTTGCCAGGGCTAGCCCATAGCTCTAGGGTCTAGAGTCACTCCCTTTCCCTTACAAGCCCACGACTCAGCCTCAAGGGGATAAAAATCAGTCTCCACTCAGGGAATAGGGCCCTAGGAGGTTGGGTTACTCCCTGGGGATGTCAACGATGCAGTGTAATGTGTTTTTGGTGTTTTAATCAATTCCACTTCCTTAAGTTCATATGGGAGGTTGAATATCATATTAATAGCCTCTCGTCACATGTTTACCTTAGTTGGTCGGTTAATTGGGTAGATGTGGGAAGAGGGTGTTACACTTCGAGTTTTAGAAGTTCAATTTCTGTTGTAGATTGGCACTTGTTGTGAGCATATTTTCTCACTCTAGAAGGGAGTGTGAGTAGCAAATTCAACAGTGGATTAGAGGGAAAGAGGGATATTTTCTAGGTTTATTTTATAGTTTTGAGTTTCTAGATTTTTCAACTCTGCATTGATGGTCATACAAGATTTCCAGAAGAGGTCATGCGAGTTAACCAGAATGCAAATATGGGCAGAAAATCGACTTCTAGATGTCGGAGGAAGTGCGAGTTGTAAGGAATGGAAGGGTCTGAGACAGGGACTAAGCTCGATACGAGATAATGGGGCACCAGATCTAGGTGGAGGATGAGTATGAGACTCCAATGTGCCAAATGGGAAGCATCCAACACAGTTGAAACAAGGAGATCAGTCATATCAGTTCCGTATTGTTGTAGCGGGACCATCACATTTGCTACAGGAGTCCACAATATCATAGTAGCAGGTCTAGTGTCAATAGACACGACCTTTCATTCAGATGGCAATTGAAAATTTAGTTGTAGTCTATACAAATGAGACATTTGTAGAGCTAGATGCAGTGACACAGGTAGTGGAAATTTCCCAGTTGCAGTATGCAAGTGTAGTTCCAGCTAGCATATTCCCAGCGTAGAGCCACACGGTCCAGTTTCTAGTGCAGGAGGATAGTTTCAGTTGTTAGAAGGGAGCAGAGATATTTCTCATAGGGAGATTGAAACTCAGAGAGATTATAGTTTCAAAAGGAGAATCCCTATGGAAGCTAGTGCTTCGGGATCTTGGGAGATCAAACTCATTATTGTTATAGTTGCAACAAAAAAGAAGAAGAGGGAGTTGTAGTGCAGATGCAATGTTGGCAGTAGTTCAACAGGATCAATAGAAGTAAAGATAGAGCATCAGAGTTGCGTAGTGGTTGGTGGGCAGTGACAGGTGGTCACAATAACTAGACATCAACAACATGACAAGAGATGATACAGAGACAGGGTGTTGTGACATGGGGTGCAACACTAGAGCACATTATTCGCTAAGAGGGAGTGTTAGTTTTTGTAGCATCGAATGTGTTCTAGCCATGAAATTTGGTGGAGAGGCTAGAATTCAAGATATATCTAAGACCCAAAAATCATTTATGGAAATTCCACCCATAAGTGTCTAAATTATATTATTAGTTGTTTTTTAAATATTTCATAAGTTTAAACTTAGGGTATATGGTTAATTAATCAATATTAATTGAGATAAGGTGAGAATAATATGGAAACTCACACTGATCGATCCAAGAAAGATTTGAGCCATCGATTAAGGTTTAATCTTGGTCGTTGGAGTCACAACATGAAGACAAAAGAAGGGTTCAATGTGGTGATGGAGAATGCATGAGAAATTTGATTTCCTGGGCAGATTGATTTCCAGAGTAGCAACAGTCAGTTCTCAGATAGATAGAAATAGAAGCAGTGAGTGAGGGGAAGGGACACTGATCTGGAGGAATTTTCCCAGATCCCTAGAGGTAGCAGCAAGGGACTGAGTTATTCCTAGTGAGGCAGCGCAAAGGATTGCATAGACAGCTTCAGAGGACAATTCGATTTAGCTTGACAGAAATTTATTCTCAGTTCCAGAGGACGGGCAGAGCGTCTAGAGTGTCAGAGAGGAAATATCCCCAACAAAGGTAAGCCAAATGACTTCATGAGAGGCTAGATGTCATAGGGTTTGTGTAGATCAATGCAGATACTGATGTAGAGGGTCCAGGAGGACGGATTTCTGAAGAAAAATCGTGTCGGGGTTGTTTGTGGAAGAAGGGTAATACCCTTAGATAAATTTTCCCATATTTAATTGTTGCTTGGATTTCCAATTGGGCATCCATATGTTGTACTCAAATATTCACTATTGTATAATAATAAAAACCCTCACTGCTGCTCTTATTTTCCCAAGTTGGGTTTTTCCAAGGACATTTGTCCAAAAACAACAATGTCATTTTTATGTGTGTGTGTGTGTGCTAGTATTTTTCAATTTCCAGAGCTATTTATTTCCACAATTTTATTTGTGAAGGTTGTAGTGTGTTTGTTTCGATGTTGCCGTAGCAATAAACTGAATAATTAATTTATCAGTTAGAATAAATAATACCAGTTACTGGAAGAGGATTTCAGTTTTGAAAAATTTCACTCCCTTATTATATTTGACATTCAAATGGAATTGTTGCATGTATGTGGACCATTTCTAATGGTGGTCATTTTGTAATTTCCCTTGTTTTTAAATAAAATGTAGAGGCTTGTGATTAATGTGGATGATCATCTCCTTCCCCAGACCATATTGCTTCCATTGCCGACCTGTGCGATGGAGTACATTTCCTTGTCATAGGTGGGGTATCTCAAACCATTTCTAATGGTGGTCATTTTGTAATTTCCCTTGTTTTTAAATAAAATGTAGAGGCCTTTGATCAATGTGGATGATCATCTCCTTCCCTAGGCCATAATGCTTCCATCGCCGACATGTGCGATGGAGTACATTTCCTTATCATAGGCAGGGTATCTCCAAACAGTATTAGAGAGTGCTTCACTCTGATATGCCATCAAATTCCCTTGTTGAGTGAGGATTACACCAATAACATAGTCAAAGGCATATGTATCAATCCCAAATGGTTGTTGCAGGTCTAGCAGGGTGAGGATTAGTGTAGAGAAAATGTGTCAATTCAGATCATCGAATGCCTTATGTTGTGATCAGACCCAAAAAAAATTGCTTTTATCTTCCCTTGGTCACTTGAATTAAGGGCCAAGCAATATAACATAACCCCAAAATGAATCTTTGGTAGAAGTTAGCAAGGCCTAAGAAGCTACAAATCTTTGTTAGAGTCGTGGGGGTTGGAAAATTCTGAATGACTTGGATCTTAGTTGGATCCACATGCACACCTTGCTCATCAATAATGTAACCTAGGTATTAGATCTTTTTCTTGTCGAAGGAAATTTTTTCCCAAGTTAGCACATAGCTTGTGCTACTGCAAAGTGTGAAGGATATGTTGAATATGTTGCAAGTGTTTTTCCCAACTCTTGTTTAAGATTAGGATATCATCCACATATACAACCACAAAAGAATTAGTGAAATGCTACAACATATCATCCATAAGCCTCATGAAAGTGGCTAGGGAATTTGTCAAACTAAAGGGCATGACCAACCATTAAAAAATACCCTCCTTGGACTTGAAAGCAATCTTGCATACATCAATTGGTTCTGTTGGGACTTGGTAGTAGCCAAACTTCAAATCAATCTTATTGAAGTACCTAGCCCCCTTGAGTTGGTCAAGAAGGTCGTTAATCCGAGGAATTGGGTATTGATTCCTTACTATGATTTTGTTCAGCACCTAACAATCAATGCACAAATTCTAGGTCTCCCCTTTCTTATAAACCAGAACAATTGGGTTTCCATAGGGTGAGGAACTCAATAATATATGCAATTTTTGGAGCAGCTATTGGATTTGGTTCTTTATTTCCTCATTTTCCAAAAGAAAGTAGTGGTAGATTGGCCTATTGGGTAGAGGTGTACTAGGGGTCAGATTGTTTGAATGCTTGACATGACAGTGCATAGGTACCTCAGTGGCTGAGGAGAAGATGTCTTTGTATTCTTTCATGACCTTGTCCACTTGTTTTTGTTATGTGAGAGAGCCCTGTGTGGAGGCTATGGATAAGGCCACAATTTTCTCCTTTCTTTAAGAGTGAATTAGGAAGAAGACAAATTTCTCGGTCTAGGAGATGAACTTACTGCATTACCTAGCATATATTAAAGAAATGATAGTAGGTGGATCTAACTCATGTATCCTATATATTTGTCCACCTCAAAGTAATAATAACACTATGAGGTCTAGACTCATATACAACCTGACGCTTTCACAGGTATGGGTGGCACAAAATAACATCAAAAACTTCAAGGGGAGTAATATCACATAGTACCTCATCCTTGAAGGGCTTGATACCATAGGGTAGACGACATTGTTGGATGACATGGAGATCTCTCCCTTGGCAGAGCCACCCGATGGTGTATGGCTATGGGTGTGGTATTGTTAGTAAGTCCAACTGCTTTTCTACCTCTACTAAGGTGAGGCTCTTTTAAATTTTGCTATCGACAATGAAATATAATGAATCACCTTTCACCCGCATCCATGAGTGAAAGAGGCGCTCATGTTCCTCTAGATCTTCAAGCTCACTTTATTGGACCATTTTGGTGGAAATAATGACATTGGGTTCTACATAAATGATATGCTTCCCCCTATCTGTGTTTGATTCAAAGTCATCATCTGCATCTAGCTATGAGGGTTTCATCTTGACCATTAATCATTGCCTTGCACGACATTCATTAGTGTTATGAGAGTGGCTCTTGTGGAACTCACACCATTTTCTCATGTCTTTCTTCATCTTCCCATTCCCTTTCTTTGTCTATGGCTTGGATGGTTTTTCCTAGGGTGGTACACCCTAGCTCTATCCGTTGTTCTATGGTTTTGGGATGCCCTTTCTCTGCTTTTTCTGTGAGGGATTTGTATATCCAAAGTATCACCTTTTTTCTTTTCCTTTTTTTTCTCGATTTTGATAGCTTAACGATATATTGTGCCAAGTGAAGAGGTGTCCAGAAAATCCATTTCTTTTTGGATTTATCTATTAAAACAACCACAGTACTTGATCACCAGATTTTTCTTGGAGTCTTTGATACCTAACTTAGTGCACAAGGTATGGAAGTTATTGGTGAAATCGTGCATTGTTTGGTCCTGCTCCTGCTGTAGCATAATCCATTTCGTGTATTGGTATTTGTAGCTTCCAAAAGGGTAATATTGATCCTTAATATCATCCCTAAAATATTCCCAAGTGGGTGTGACTGGGAACAATGCAGATTCCTCTATGGCATTTTTCTCACAACAACTTTGTCACCAAACCTTAACATTGGGGGTAGCCTTAAGGAGTGTAAAGGTAATATTTTCCCTATCATAAAATTTGTGAACAGAAAAATACCTTTCTAGTAGGTTTAACCATGTGTCTAGAGCATATATGCATATATTTGGCATTCAAATATAGGAATATGAATATTAACTTGTACCTGGAAGGGGTCAGTGCCTCCAAATTGACCACTTGATAAAGATGTGTCTCCTATTGGCATTCATGAAAGGGCATAGGATAAATTATCTATCATATCATTCCTTTATAGTGAGAAGGCTTCCTCAAACAAAAATTTCATAGGATCTCCTAATCCCTTGTCTTTCTTTTCTTCTGCCATGAGAGGTCGTCAAGGATGCTACTGCAATGGCTCAAGCAATTCGAGTCCCAACTCCTTATACCTTGACTTCATTGGGGACATGCATAGAAAAAATAAATAAAGAGCAGACTACTCTGATACCACTGATCTAGATTTAAGAAGGGAACAAAATGAAATACACATTTACAACCAAAACATAAAGATACAGTGAAACTTGGTTTCTATTAATAAATGGAAAGTGTTGAAACTGAAAAAAAAATGCATAATGAAAACAAAATAGTTCAAATGGTGGTAGCTTATCTCTGACTATAGATGTGACGTCTATGCATATTTTCCAAAGTGAGTTACAATTAAGGAAAAGGGCCCTTTTTAACATCAGAAGCAATGATAAAACCCTAAACATACAAAAACCCAACAATAGGAGATGAAATGCCAAAAGGCTTTTGGGCCCCACCAGAGTTAGTTGGTACACAAACTTCCCAGGGTCACAACTTTTGCATACAATGTTTATTTGGTGATGTAGGAGCATAAGATCTAAATTTTCCAACTTATTGATTAGACCTAGGGGTCTTAGCATTTACCAAGGGAGCAGGTTCTGTAATTTTGTAATGATTTAAAGTATTAAAGAATGAGTCATCTATCTAGAATTTTTGTATGAATTAGAAACATAGATTATAAGCAAATTTGTCCAAATATATCTCAAGAGATTAAATGATTTGGAGAGATTATGGAGATAGATCTTAGAAATATCTTAGATTAGTTTGGAAATATTGTAGGATCCAAGGAGATAAATTAGGATCTAAAACAAACTATGTTTATTCTATTTTGTATATAGTCATTGTAAGCTTGAGAGGATATGTGTGGTCAAATAATGTAAATCGGGCCTGAGGGCGAGCATATCAAAACACAAGAGAGTTCAAAGTAGAATGTGTCTATATGGGATTGTTGTGATGGAATATAATTTCATGATATCAATTGTTTTTTGTGTGTGTGTAATTGATGAATTATATCTTTTTTTATATGTATCTGGAATTGATGATAAAATAGGTTGTGAGAGGGACAAATCTAGTAGAGGATTTGAGATAATATGGTGAGGATAATAAGTATGTACATGAAGGGTTTGTATGCAAGACATACAAGATTGATACTCTTTAGTAATAGAGTAGGACCAAATTCAGATTAGAAAATTGAGAGAAGATGGTTTTTGCATGTGAGAAAACCGTGGAGATGTCAAGCGAAGGAACTCGTGGAGTGATTAGGCCCTACGTATTGGAGGAGGAATGGAGAAGAAGACCGATGTGTATGAAATCTGCGCATAAACAACTGGGATATATTTGTGCAAGGCAAAGTAGGAATTAGATTTAGCTTAAGAATATGGGGAGGATTTGGTGTATGTGGAACCAAATTGAGAAAGCAACGAGGGAGAACTCGTTAAGAGGATGATGCATGTATGTTGGGACAGGCACAAAACTCTATTTGAAAAATGGGTGAAATCGATTTACCCTGCGTTGAGAAATTATAGTGTGGAATTGTAGTTTGGTTGTTCTTTGGCAAGTTGAGATTTAGAAGAACGTGACAATAATGTGAATGTGCATCTACACTGCAAGGAAGTAAATCACCCTTTTAACATTGTATTGAAGTCGATTCATAGTCTTAGTGGTTAGGTTGAGACAATTTCCATGGGAAGGCATTGTCGAATGGAAAAATGAGGCAATGATCACAGTGGACACCAGATGGGATAAGTTGCTTGTGACTAGCACTGGACTGAAATTTAGTATGATTATCAATCTTGCATTGAGGTTTGTTGAAGTCTGCAGGGTTGATTCTATCTTTACATGATACAACCTCTTTAAATTTTTTGGATTAATTGGGGGTGAGAAGTTGCAAACATTGGGAATTGATTCCTTTGTAAATTTGAGTGGTCTAAACGATTGATGAACTACTGGGTGAATGCGGAAGACAAGTGATTCACATTTGAATGAATAAAGGTTATATTTAACCAACGTTGAAGATAGAGGATATGGTGTTTGCTTTTTAGGAAACAAAGTGAACACATGATAACTAGCCCAACCTCCCTGACTAACTCAACCTCCCGACCTCTCGATCTCGAGGTGGGACCCACGAGTCAGGCCTCAAAGCAATTTACTGTAGAATAAGTCGAGCTTTAAAACCACGAACAAAGAATGGGATTTATTGGATATTAAATTGTTTTCTAATTTCCGCCATAAACAAAAAAATCACATAGCCAAATCAAGGTACTTTGAAATAAGTGTTAAAATTAATTTTGATGGTATTATAGTAGATTGCAGCCTCAACCCAGAATTTGTGACCCTCAAATTTAGAATTAAAGAGTAAATACAAGAAAGGGCTATTCTAAAAGAGCAAATTAAGCATGATGGATTGAAGGTTTCGACGTCGTTGGCATCACTTGGAATGCTCAATAGATCATTGGAAAGGTTTAACCAAGAACTAGACGTTTCAAAATGACCCAAGCTATGCATGTAGTGGTAACTTGGGTCCTTGCCATGTAAAAAAACATCATTTAGGGCCTTAAAATGGTCCTCGAAATTTAGGACCCAAAAAAACCATAGAAAAAATGCCAAGATGGAGAATTATGCTTTGAACTAGTGGAGTAGGTGGATGGCCATTGATATCCACTCGGATCACCTTTACAATTGTCCATGACCTAGCCAAGCCATGATACCACAAGGGGAAAACTTTTAACACTCAAAAAATTGGGATGGGTGAATGTAAATCTCTTTCATAATTACAAAAACATTAGAGAAATCCTCTTCTTGTTAAGCCTAAGGTCTTCACAAATTCACAATGCCTCTTAACTAGCTAGGATAGCAATATGAAAATCCTTTCATTGCTTTAAATTGCTCATTGATTTCCCTACCCATCACTTATGATGCTCACCTAGCATGCATAAATTTGCAACCCTTCCTACTCAACTAAGTTCATGAGCTCTCTTGTAAGAATGTTGGCATACAAAACTCATTTTTAAGGCTAAAATACATCAATGTTGATCCAATCCACAATTATCACTTTGTTGGGCATATTTGGGCACTCAAAACTAAGTATAATTAATCCAGAAACCCAACAAGCTTTCTAGTCATGAATGGTAGCATTATACATGTAATTTGATTATTTGGGCACCCGTGCACCTCTACTCTCTTTATATATGGCTCCATTCTCTTCGTAGATGTCTACTTCACATGATTTCTCCCATTTTCCCACACCATTCATGGGTTAACTCTTAAATTCCATGATGGGTGCATTCCCATGCTACCCACTAAAATCTAAAAGTAGTCCATAACCACCACTAATCCCCCATAAATGTTGCAAGTAATTGCTTCAACTACTTAATGCTTCACTCAATGAGCTATGGGATGGTGGGAAAACATGGTAGTGATTTTTTTAACCCTATTTTTGACATAAAACTTTGGGTGAGGTTTTTATAGTCAATATTAAGAAATTTTAATTTATCACAACACCGTCACCAATTCCCACTTGTGTTTTCATAGTTTATATTGACACTCGGATTCCCAATTGGTTACTCAACAATTTTAAGTAATAGAGAAACATTTACATAACCGTCATTTTTAAATTATTTAGTTTGGTATATCATAACAATGAAATTGAAATGTTCATAGATGAAATATCTACATAATTATTTATAGTGATCATGGGGTTCAAAATTATGTTTCTATAATATCCATCCCCTTAAATGAACCTTGTCCTGAGTGTCCTACTATTCATAATAATGTTCTTATATAGAAAAAACACGGGTTTGCTACTCTTTGGCATCCTCCTTGATATGTAAACTATTGTGGATATTCCACTAGGTAGTTTGTCACAAGATATTTAATCAAATAGATTGGAATTCTTGTTATGAAGGTTAAATTCCTTTAGATTCCAACTTTGTTAAATATTGTTTTGTTGTTTATGTATGAAATAGATAAGATGTGGAAAATAGATAACAATAAAATATAATCACACACCAATCACAATGAACACAAAGATATGATCTAGGAAACCCTTAAGGCAGAAAACCTAGTTGGAAGATGAGTTTTCTTTGTTGTCTTTTGTATAGGATGGAAACAATGCTACCACAAAGGAACTAGATACATCCCCACTCCTCCTAATGGCCTGGCATTAACATAGCCTGATAGCCAACGAAGGGACAAGTTTGACTCCTTCAACTCTAAGCTATAATTACAAATTTGACCTTTTTAGAGTATTCTTCAAAGTCCTCATATGGATACCATTCATGTATGTGTAATGGGGCTTACGTGGCATGCATTTATGCCATAGTGGTCAAACATGATATATCAACTTCTAGGAGGCATAACTTTTGCATATGAACTTTGATAGACATGTTTCTTGCACTGTTGGAAAGGTCTCTATGTGTAGAATAGTGTCACGCGTAGAAAATATAACAACGAGATTAAAACTGATATTGTAGTGTACTAAAACAGGATAATGAATCCTTCTATAATTTGCAAAAACAAAACACGATCGCACAATCACATAACAAGTAAGAGAAAGAGATAATAAATCACACAACACAAGATGTATATGGGGAAAACACACTACCTAAAACCCCGCTATATGTATATTGTATAAAGTCAAGATCATGAAACAATACAATGGTTTTCTCTCTCGGAGAAACTCCTGCACTTTTCTAACTGTCTCACTTTGATCTAGGCAAAATCAACGAATTACTTAGCCAATTCTCTGCCTCTTCTTAGCCTGCCTTACTCACTCATTCCTGAATGAATTTCCACCCTATTAAATAGGAAATTCATTCTAATATATTGTGCAATACATCCTTTGCCTCCACATGACTCTATAACCGACCTGTAAAATTTTGTAATTATACGACTAATAGTTATCATCCCTTTAACCACGGTCTCAATTGAGCCTTCATTAGAAGTGACATGCAACAACTATTTATGGTGAATTATTAGTTAAATGATTTATCACTACTTGTGAAATAAATTAGATTTAATTCATTGGACCTCTCACTAGCTCATCACTCAATTAGAACTAGTTAAACTGATTTTAACTCAATTAATTGAGTTAACTAATTACAAGTCACGAATACTATAACTAGACCCCCTTAAATCATGGGATAACTCTACATGCCTACTCTTTGACCCTTAACTCAAATTTACTAAGCTAACTCAATCATTCTGACTTAGTTAACTATTACAAGTTGTCATGAGATGAAATTACAATTTCTCTTCAAATTCAAATAAGGGAAAATTAAATCAGAAGGCCCCTTGGGGTGCCATTTCAACACTCCCTCTCAACCAGAAAAGGATTATCTACTACGATGATCCTACCTCTGTGGAATTTTAATTTTTTTCTTTCCAGCACCTTCGTCAAGATGCCTGCATCCTTATCCTCTGTGGGAATGTACTCTAATGAAATAATCCTCCTCTGAACACAATATTTGAGATGGTGATACCAGATATCAATGTGCTTGGACCTGCCATGGAATACTGGAATAACTGAGAGTTTGATGCAACTATGGTTGTCACAATGTATCATCATTGGATCCATCTGATGACCAAACAAACCAACAAGTATCTTCCTCATCCAAATGGCCTCGCATGCTGCTTGACTAGACGCGATGTACTCTGCCTCTGCTGAACTGAGTGCAACTGATCTTTGTTTCCTATTGTACCAAGAAAATATTTCTAATCCTATGTTGAAGATGCCTCCTAATGTGCTCTTCCTATCAGATGGACTCCTTGCACAATCTGCATCGATCAAGCCTCGAAGCTTCACTACCTATGTTCGTCTGTACCAAAATCTATATTCTTTAGTGCTGCTGAGATATCTCAACACATGCTTCCCTGCCTTCCAAAAGAGCTTGGTAGGCTTAACCATAGCTTGTCTCAGCTGGTTAAATGTGCAGCATATGTCAGGTCGTGTGTTCACCAAATACATGAGTGAACCCACACTCTGCCTCTAAACAATATCATCTACTACTTCACCCGAAGTAGCATCCTCCTTCCTCCAGTTTCCTACAAAAGGAGTATCCATGGGTTTGCTACCCTCCATGTGGAACTTCCTCAGAATCTCCTTGGAATACTTATCGTGAGATAAAAATAACTCCCCATCTCTTTGTCATATCTCCAATCCAAGGAAATAGTGCAAGAGCACCATGTCCTTCATCCCAAATTCTCTTGCAAGATCATATTTGAAAGAATTTATGAGCTTCTCATCACTTGTTAGTATCAGATAATCGATATAAATTACAATAATAAAAATCTTACCATCAACCATAATATGATATAGGTTTGCATTCGCTTCACTCTTGGTGAAGCCCAACCCGGTGAAATAGTTGTCAATCCTGGTGTACTAAGCATGAGGTGCTTGCTTCAACCCATACAATGCTCTCTTGAGTCTGCACACATGCAAATCCCTGTATAAGGTCTCAAAACCTTCTCGCTGCTCAATATACATTTTTTCCTCAATAACAACATCGCTGAATTTACATCCATCTGATGTATCTTCCATCCCATATACGCTGAGAGTGCAAGGATGGATCTAATATATGAGTACCTTGAAACTGGTGCAAAAGTATCATCATAGTCAATCACCTCCACCTAAGTCAACCCTCTGGCCACAAATATAGCCTTGTGCTTCTCCACACTCCCATATGTTTCCTGCTTCACCTTGTAGACCCACCTGGATCCTACAACTAACTTCCCCACTGGTCTTTGGACAAATTCCCATGCACTATTTCTGATGATGGAGTCATACTCCTCAAAAATGGCATCAACCCACACTGGATTCTGCTCTTCTTCCTCCAAAGAGGATGGTTCTATCTCAATACCTTCACTCATAAGATCCATGTATCCAGTGTACCGCTTTGGGGACCTTCTCTGCCTATGCTATGATGTGGGTGCCCCTACATTATCTCTTGCATCTAACAATAATATGTCAACCTCTCTAGTGCGCTTCCTTCCATATGTGGTATATGGCTCCACATGAGTAGTTTGTACTAGTCTCTGTTCCTCTGCTTGTGGTTGCTCCACGTCCTGAGGTTCATCCTCTGGAGCTAAGAGCTCCTCAACTGCATGCAAATTGAGCTCCCTCTCAAGGGATAATCGCATAGCTTTTTCTTCATCAAATTTCACATCTCTTCTGACCATTGTCATCTTGTGTGCTGAAAAGTACACCCGATAGTTGTGACGTGTATCAATGTACCGCAAAAATATCCCCAAATATGATGTTAGCTGTACCTTCTTCCTCATTGTCTGGGCTATTTTTCATTCACGTTAATTTGAAAGGACTTTGGTTCCTTACATTTTTGGCCTGGTGAATATTTTTCATCAAAATAGTAACATTGTCCTTTTCTTCTCCTTTCTGCCATTTCCACTGGCGACACCTTTTTCAAGTTAAGGGTTTGGGTGGGGCCACTAGCAAGGTTGGTGTTGATAAATCTAGGGCAACTAGACGAGAGGTGTTTCCTCTTACTTTTTTAATTGATTTCTATGTTATTTTACTTCAACGTGATGTACTTATTAATTTTCTTATTCTTATCTATATTATTATGGTTATTATCATTAAAAAACTATGAAAACATGAAGATCAATATAACAAATGGACACAAGATATAAGCCGCTAGATAGGGCTAAAACATCTCCTAGAGAGGAAAACCCACAAGAAATTATTCTCTTCTTATATAATTTTCAAATGAAAAATTCCAAGACCTTTAGACCTAAGACTTAGACCCCTCCAAGACCATGTAAACCTATTTTTTGGTGAGACTTCCTTAAATAGATTCTATCAACAAAGGTCGACCCTCTAGAAACTACTGCATCTTCGAACCTATCTATTTCTGCAACTTCGACCCCTACAAATTTTGTAATTTAGACCCCCAACAACTTCTGCAATTTCGCACGTGTGGGAGAAAGAGACTAATTTAAGCCTCCTTTCTTCTTCATTTGGCTAGTTTCTTCTTTATTAGTCAATTGGATGATATGTTTTGCCTTTAGATAACACATTTCATCCTTCTTTGGAGATCTGAAATTTCATCCTTGTTGTTGCAAAAACCCTACCTTCCTCTTCGAATGTGTGAGAGAAATATATCCAAAAATTTAGATTTGTTGTATTCTAACCTTTCCCTGATCTTCACTTGCCTTTTTGGACTTCTTCTTATTGTGATCAAACTTGATTGATAGTCCATTCCAAATGAGGTCAAATGCTTCTTATATATAGGCTTTCTAGGAGTGTGAATTTCACTTAATGAGGCCGACTTGGTCTTGGAGGGACTCTTTGACACATTTTTAACTCAAATAAATTCTTTTGACTTGATACAAGATTACCAATAGGGTCTATTACACATGGAAATGACTCTTTTTAATCCTTGACTCTATGACAAAACCAAGAAGCACATAATTGGTGCTTTTACCTAAAAATAAATTAAGTTTGAGCATGAAATCCATGCTATAAAATAACAATAATAAATTTGCATTTCTCTTTTACATCAAATACTTAAAATCAAGAATACATAAGATATTATGAAGACTAAACCTAGTTACACATTTCAACACTCCCTCTTAACTAGGGAGGTATTGATAATACATAGATGGTACATGGACATTCTCATATTGAAGAATTCTCATAAGAAGAGTTGGATTGGTAAGCCATCTCATAAGCTATCTTCTCAACTTAAGTTAATGCATCTCATCATATCAACCAACATTGTCAAAAAGCAAGGCCTTGACTAACAACTCTATATCTCAAATAGATTAGAGCACAATGATGGGGAGACAATGATTTATAGACACCTTCATCATTGTCTCTCAAGGCACATACCCCATCCGAATGTTCACAAGGTATGTCCTTTTAGGACCATTCCCTTCTTGGATTTACACATCCCAAAGGAATATCCTCTTCAACTACTCTTACCTATTGGATGCCCTACTTTATCCTCAAAGAGTATTGGTATCAATATCAAATTCTTACCCAATCCTCCATTCTTTATTAATGATGTGAAGATAAGAATGATGTGTTTATCTCTCCCTCTCAACTACGGAGGATCTACTCATTCCTTTACATGAAAGGAATATACCCAATCTCCCTCTTAACTAGGGAATTGTTTCCAACAATAACTTTCTATTATTTCATGGAGATAATAGTAGTATAAACTCCTTGTAGGGATTATATTTCTACATCATCATGTCATGAGTAAACTTCAACTTCTACATTATGGAGCCATCTTCTACCATAACTTCTTCGTAGGTATTCAACCATCTTTCTCATCAGTTTTCTTCAACAAAACATAGTGTTGAACCAATTAATGCTAGTCATGCATCCTTATTTTCATTGGCAAGTGACCTTATTTATCATCATCTTCATACTACTACCTTTTCCAAGTCATGTTCCTTTCATAATCATATATCCAAATTTAAGTGCACTAGTAGTCACTATAATTTTTACAACCTTCTATTGGTAGCCCTGATCCAGTTGAACCAGATGCTTGCTTTCCAAAATCAAAAGTGAGAATCAAACCAAAATTACCTCTTCATGATGGCCCTTTGTCATAACATATGCTTCTAGAACATCAAAATCCTTTTGTATACTATATGAATCCATCTCCAAGACATCTATTATCAAGGTTCCTCGTCTTCACTATACTTATCAGAGTCTTCATAGCTTCTTCACAGGGATGTCATAGCTAATCATATTATCTAAGTGATTGTTATAAGACGTTGATTAATCATCTT
Source organism: Pinus albicaulis (assembly GCA_034641835.2). Taxonomy (NCBI): domain Eukaryota; kingdom Viridiplantae; phylum Streptophyta; class Pinopsida; order Pinales; family Pinaceae; genus Pinus; species Pinus albicaulis. The sequence continues at coordinate 1,198,553,073 of CM076574.1, forward strand.
ATCTAAGTGGTTGTAGATACATCTTCACGAACTCTATTTTATACTTCTTCTTCGAGATTTCTATACATAAATTCTTTTGCATAGGAACAATTGTTTCCCATCACCTCATATTCTTCATGAGATTACATAATGTTGATTCTATCATGTCATTATATAGAAGAGTTCAAGGCATGTTGTATTTATGCCTTTATGTATCATCTTTAAGGAAGGGTTCCTTCTTCTTCAGTCATGCTCATTAGATAGAGCATTTTAATCGTTCTTTTTTTTGTAATTAAGTGATGACATGACTGTATATATCTATTAAAAATTACCAAATATATGCATACCTCTTCCTCCATGTGATGATATATACTTCCTTTAGCAACTTCCTTTCCCTTATTTGAAGATGAAAAATACTTCAACTTAATTATCATGTTGCAAATTTTTGTCATCATCCTTCATCCTTCTAAACTATGGATCCCACACTAGGTGGAATGTAGACTATCTATGTAACAATTGCTTCTTCCAAGTAGAGATGAACCTTTTCAACAAATATTCTGATGGAGTATCTTGGTGAGCTTTATTCTACAAATACTTCTTTTTGATGATGATGAGTGATGATATCTTATCTTCTTATCTTGATTTCTTCCTTGTCATAGCTGCAAATGCTTGTGATTACTCATTTGATCCAACGTCATTATTTGCTTTTAATATAGTTTCTTCAATCTTACATAATTCACATAGATCACTAAATGGTGTAGATTCCTTCTTTCCATAGATGCTTGATACAACGCTGACCCATTCATCTAGTAGATCATTGAGTACACAAGTGGTCATTTTTGGATCTGACATTGTTTCCCCTAAATCTTATAGCTGATCTCTATTTTGAGACGCCTTCATGAGATATGAAGCTAACCCTTCTTCCTTTGATACTTTAATTTTGTATAATTTGGTTCTCAAGGATATTATTTCTCCAGCGATACTTACAAAGTACAACTCTACCAATTTATCATAGATCTCTTTTGATGACTTCAATTTTTCCATGAAGGGAATGAGAGAATCCTTGATAGATTCAATAAGGATTTTTTGAGCCCTCATTTCTCCTTTCATATATTTTTATAGCACTAGAGATTATTCTTGAGGAGGCTTTGTGATGGAGCCCTTGACATAATAACAAAATTCATTTTTTGTGAGAATGAAATCTATCCTCTTTTTCCATGCAAGGTAGTTTGATGTCCCAACAAGTTTATTATTTTCCTTACAGAAAGTAGTCATTTGATTTGTAGGTTGAGAGACGAATATAAAGTACTTACTTGATAAATGAAGATGCCTCCTTGAAGATAATTTCTTCCACTAGAGTGTGAGATTTAGAATGAGGAAGGGATGACAATGCTTCTTCTTCAATAGGAAGAGAGATGTTCTTATTAAAATATGCTTGATGTATGGTCTTCTTGCTTCCTTTGGATGATGATGTGGGAGGCTTCCCAAGATGCTTCAAATGTGTAAAGTCCTTCTTTATTTGAGAACGAGGTAGGGTCCTTGTGATGTGATAAGTAAATCTCCTTGATGCTATTCCTCTTATATTCGACCCTTATGTATTATTTTTCAATTGAGTGATCTTCAAGATGCCTTTTTTTGTCACCTTAGCTCTGATACCATGGTTGGAAATCTAGGGCAACTAGATGAGAGGTGATTTCTCTTACTTTGATAACTAGTAGTGATGTTATTTTATTTCAACTTGATGTATTTATTAATTTTATTATTCTTATCTTGATTATTATGGTATTATAATCATAAAAAAAAATACCAAAACACTAAGATCAATAGAATAAATGGACTCAAGATGTAGGCTTCTATCTAGGGCCAGAATCTCTCGTAGAGAGGAAAACCCACAAGAAATTCTTCTTTTCTTATAAAATTTTCAATTGATGAATTCCAAGACCTTTAGACCCAAGATTGAGACCCCTATAAGACCAATTCAACCTATTTTTTATGAGCCTTTCTTAAAATAGCTTTTAGCAAAAAAATTTTACCCTACAACAATTGCTGCAACTTCGAACCCCGACAACTTCAACCCCAACAACTTCTACAATTTCGTACGTGTTGGAGAAAGAGACTAATTTAGGCCTCCTTTATTATTTTCTTGACTAGTTTCTACTTTCTTATTCAAATGGATTATATGTCTTTACATTAAATAATAGATTTCAACCTTCTTTGGAGATCTCAAATTTCATCCTTGTTGCTGCAGAAACCCTATCTTATTCTTTGCACGTGCAAGAGAAATATACCCAAAAACTGTAGATTTGTTGTCTTCTAGCCTTTCCTTGATAATCGCTTGCCTTTTTGGACTTATTCTTCTTGTGTTCGAACTTGATTTACATTCTCTTATAAATGAGGTCAAATGCTTCTCATATATAGGATTTCTAGGAGTGTGAATTTCCGTTAATGAAACCGACTTCTTATCTGTAGGCCGACTTGATCTTGGAGGGACTCTTTGACACCTTTTTGACTCAAATAAATTATTTTGACTTGATAAAACATTCCCAATAGGGTATATTACATATGTCAATGGCTATTTTGACTCCTTGACTCTATGTCAAAACCTAAACGCACACAATGGGTGATTTGACCTAAAAATAAATTAACTTTGAGCATGAAACCCACGTTATAAAATAATAATAAAATTTTTTTATTTCTATTTTACATAAAATACATAATATCAAGAATACATACAATGTTATGAAGATCAAACCTAATTACATTGGAATTTGCCTTTGATTGGAATGAAGGACGATTAGATTGCGCATTAATAACAATTTATGCATTTAAAGATTCATAGCAAGATTCCATCCAAGTAGTCGATTGATGCATTTGACCATATGCTTGGATGGCCTCCTTGAGGCCACTGGTGAAACATTCCATATAGAAGGCATCCCCTAAGCCCTCAGTCTGAATTACCAATTGTTCAAGTGCTATGATGAAGTCTCGTACTATGCCAGTTTGTTTGAGCTTCCCGAGGTGACCCAGAAAGTGAGAGTCCATGTCAAAAAGAGCACAATGACTTTAGAGAACATATTCCCAGTTAGATTTTTTGTGTAGCATTTCTAATTTCATTGCCAACACTGCCAATTTTCTTGGTCCAAGTAAAGAGTAGCCACATGTAGATTGGTTTCATCATCCCAGATATTGGTGAGTTGAAAATATTGTTCCATTTGTTCCACCCACACTACAGTGTTAGAACTATCAAATTTGTGCATGTCAACCTTGGGTGTCTTATTGCTAGAATATTGATGACTATTCTAGCCTCGAGGAGATGATGTATGGGTTCCAAGGCTTTTTCAATTGCATCTTCAAATTTGGTGGTGAGGCTTGCTTTTAGGTCTTGCACTTTTTTCTTGAGGTTTTCCATAGCTTGAGCCCTCATAGTTACCATACAGTTGCCTAGGTAAAAAAAACTAGGTTACTTAAAATTAGTACAATTGCAATGGGTGTGAGACAAGGATTTTGTTGATGTAGGTCACTTGGAAGTGCTTTGAAAAAAATTGGGACCGTAGGAAAAATGGATGCTGACTGGAAAATGGTATCATTGCAATCAACTCACCATCCTGAATCCTGTGGGATAGGTCTCTTGCAAGTAGAATTTTGGGACTACCAATTTTTTTTTTTGATACTCTGATAGGAGTATTACTCGTAGCTGATAAATATTATAATGAATGAAATCCCATAAAATTGATACTCCAAAATGTGTAGGAAATTGGCAGTCCCAATTGATCAATATTGTAGTATTAGAAATCCCAACTGCTGGATACTACAAAATGTGTAGGAAGTTGGTCGTCCCAACTGATCAACACTGCAACGACATAAACCCCAACTTACAGATACATCAAAATGTGATGACCAACAATAGGAAGTGAGGGAACTATGGTAGTAAGGAGTGTCAGGTGCTACAGATCGTGATATATGACACGCGTCCAAAAATAGTACTTGACGCAATATTTCAGAGTGCTAACTAAGGAGAATCTACCATGCCCTTAGCCATACTACCCAACTACCCTTGGTATGTGCAAGTAATCTCCTTGAGTGTTTTTATTGGTGTACTATAGCAGTATAGTGGTCGATAGCTTATGTAAGGTTGGTTTCAGGGTAATTTTGGGGGACTTTTGATATACCAGAGGAATGTGATTAATTGCTTATGACCTTTATTTATTAAACTAAATAATCATGTCTCTTACGGGGCCCCTTGGGCCTATTACATTAATAAAGGGGTTAGGGTCGGACCCTAATAGTGTGTCAACAATGGAAAAATGTGTGACACCTTGGATTGCTTTAGAACTAGATATACTGTGAAATTATCGCATAACATGAAGAGCTTGCGCTCGTGGGATCCATGAACCTGAGTTGAAGTGGAAAGCTCCATGGGGACCTGGTAATGGCCATGTGGATGCCATGTAGGGGCTATGAGTGATGTGGAACTGCTAGAAATGGCATGGAAGGGCCACGTGGGTCATGGGTCGATTACAAATAAAAATCCCTTGTTGATGTGTCACGATATAGTTGGTTAAACTTCAAATGGACATAACTTTGAATCCAGGAGTCGAATTGAGTTAAAATTTATATCTCTGGAAATATCTCAATGATATGAATGCAATGGTAGTAATTGTTTTGGGTTTCAGTGAAGTTGGAAGAAGAGTATTTTTGTAACCCCCTCTTCATAATAGACATTGGAGGTCAAGTTACAACCATAAGTAACATATCCCATAGTATACATCAGTTTTATGGGGCGGAAGAGAGTGCTACATAATGTTATAAAAGAAATGGTTCAACATTGGACCTTTGAGGATAAATATAGAGGCTATGATATAGAGTGGTATGAGAGCAAAGGTTTAACAATGAGGCTTTAGGGATAATGATATAGGCTCTAATATAGAGTGATATTAGATCTAAGGTTCAAGAATAGAACTTTGGGGATAAATTTTGATACAACGTGGTATTAGAACAAAGGTTCAAAACTGGACCTTTGGGGATAAATATAGAGGCTTTGATACAAAGTGGTACCAGAGCAAAGGTTCAACGCTATACCTTTAAGGATAAATATGGAGGATCTGATACAAAGTGGTATGAAAGCAAAGCTTTAAAACTCGGATTAGATGGGCCTTGAAAAAAAATGTATTTTGATAATCTAGTTACTATATATGCATACTTAAAACTTGCAGAGGATATGGATGGTAATCTTTATGAAATGTTGATTTTAAACATATTGTTGATATGGTTACTAATGTGCGAACAACATCAGATGAAAATACTTGAGATCAACATGCTTAGTGTGGGCATGCCAAGGTAACTGATTAATAGTTTTATGTTGTATATGACTAACAATTGGGTGTGTGCGCTAACACATATGAAGATAAAATTTGTAGCAAGAAATACAGGAATGGAAGACAATATTGTACAACAAAGTATGGAACAAGTCCATCATGAGAAAGTAGAGGAAAGTCCCCCTAATGGAATAGATACTCTCAGGAGTCTGAGAGCTGAGTTGTAGAGTAACAAAGTAGAGAATTAAAGACTCCTTAGAAGGCAAGAAGAAAATGAAAAGTTAAACACATTGTTGCTACAAAACCTGTCTTGCATGTAAGGGTTGTTGTAACATGCCTTAACCACTTAAATTATGGAAGGGTGTCATGATAACAAGATCAGAGAGAAACTTCATAAGGTTGGGAAGAAGAGAAGGTTGTTGACATGTTGGGGTTGTGGAGAAGAATATCTGAACCATGAGTGCCATAAAAAACAACAAAAGAAGAATAGTTGATGTAAACTCCATACACCTAAACCAAGAACCAATACTGCAAAAGAGAGATGAGGGAGCATGCCCATAAGCCCTCTAAAACACTGAAAAATCCCCTTGAACTATTAGAAAGAATTTTGGAACCATGAAATTTTTTATAAACCTTGGAAAAGACTCTGATTAAAGTTTTGTGCATGTGCTAGTATATAAAGTGTTGTTGTCGGAGTAAATATAGAATGTTGATGTGTTGCGAATTGAGATATTTTGTAATTCTATGTTTTTTTTTTTTTGCTACATGTTTATGTTTGTTGATTTTAAGCATGGCCCTATTGTGTGCCATTTTTTTTTGAAGAAATGAGAAAGTTTTCTATTAAATTTGCGCCCATTTGCAGCAAAAATCCACGAAAATTTACATTTTTTTTTCCAACAAACAAGATATTTTAGGAAGAGTAAGAGAAGAAATTCAAAATTTGCATCAATCCTGAAGAGATAGTCATGCCATATGAAAAAACTATTACTACTATATGCTTGATAGAATTGACCGCCTAAAAAAATGCATTTATATTAAGCACACATGGCTTACTGAGAAGGATAGATGCACATCTTGTCTGAAGGGCCGCCAAGGGCACTGCTAGTCATATAGAGTTTTTGATACTGCAGGTTTGCAATATGATGCCAAATCTAGTCCAATTCATCTTTAAATTGAGTGATCTTGGATTGGTGTTGCTAGAGTTCCTAGGTAAAAAATATAATGTTGGTTGACTATTGATTGAGCTACCGAAGAAGGAGATTAATCTCTTCGTGGTTGTTGATAGGAGGATGCGAGCAACGATTACAGGGGCTGGAATTGTCCATTGAAATTATGTGGTCAAAGATGTAGGAATAACACCACACACCAGGAGGACCACAATAATCAAGAATGCCCATAAACCAAATTGTTAGATATGTCTGTGAGAGAATCCAAGGTAACGATTGTAAGAATAATTCCCAGAGATCGAGAAAATAATCCCCTTTTCCAACTTTAGTTCTGATTGAAACCGCGCAAGGCAACTGAGAACCCTCTCTAGTAGAATTGGAATCACTTATGATAAAATTGGAACTTCCAAATTGATCTTCTAGAGAATTGTCAGAACTTCTGCGCTAGTCAATGTTGAATGATACTAGTGAATTGCAACATGGGAGAAGAAACTAAGGCTAACAAATAACCCATAAAATCTAGACCCGTTATTTTAAAATGAAGAGGATCGGGTGAATTTCCAACTCTTTGGTAGGAGAATTATGACACCAAAAATGCAGAACAGAGGAAAACCCCAAACATAGATAATACCATAGAGACATCGATATGTATCCCTTCAAACTAATTATGCAGACATAAGCGTGAGGTCACCCTTATTGAATGTAGCCATCCCCTCAGAGGTATCCCATGATTTTTTAGCTAACTCCACTCTAATCCTCATTAATTTAACCCATCTATTTGCCATTAGAACTGGTACAAAGACGAATATTAAAAAGCTATGGAGTATGAAATGCAACAACTTCACATGCATTAAATAAATGTCCCCATATATTTCAATCTCCAACTCTGGCACCTTAATCAATATGGCTTGTGCGTGAAACCACATGTTTATATTTGAATTGATCACCAAGGGAGAAGCCTTAGAACAATGGTATATACCATTCAACTTGGTATAAAGTTTAATTTGAGCTTACTATTTTGTTGATAGTGTTGGAAATACGCCAATAAAGGGGGTCTCCTTGGTATGAAGTCCCAAATAGACCTCACATTTTTGGAGTAGGAGCCCCATCTGGATGATAGGCCCGCCCACCATTATTCTCAGGGATTTTCCTTGGCATCAATATCAACATAAGAGATTATGCAAACAACCTTTGAAGCAAGCAAGTAAGTTGAAACTTTGAGGCATGCGATGGTAATGTATATAAGGAAATTTCACAGAAGGGAAATAGAGAGAGCGAGCGTCTATAAGAAAAGTAATAGTACCATCCTTAAAGAAACACACAAGATCATGGAAAGAATTATTAGGTAACCTGCAAATTAGTTCATAGGATAACAACAATCATAAAAGCAAGTAACAATGCACATTCAACAAGATGCATACCAAAGCCAATGAAATATTTCATTTTCATTAGTATGTGTTAACATAAACATACACCATAAAAAATGAAAGAATAGTCTCACAATAATTAACGATATATGCATGAAAGTGCACTGGCTCAAAGAGCTTCATATATTGAGTGAAATTCCCAAGATACACAATTGCAACGATGCAACACTAGCCCCAATAGTGGAACATTAAGTCACCACTTGCTCCTTAAAAGAAATATCTTCTCTCCTATTTCAAGCTAGAGCAGCCAATGTGAAAAGTCTTTTGCTTGAGGTATGAGGGTGTATATATAATAAATGAGGTGACTCTCCACCTCCTTTGTGCATCTTGACCTTCCCTCTTGACTCTTGAGCTCCCATATGAATTTTCAAATTCCTATGGAGACCCTTGGGCTTCCATAGAATTTACATTTTCTCATTTTTTTGAAATTACATAATTACGTTCCACAGATACTGTGGCAAAAATACATTGACCACATATGACTTTTATGATGACACTTCGAGAAGCCATGACTTTGCGATGATAACATAAGACTTCATAGTGCATAAGGCAGAGCTCTTCTATTTCCTGTTGTCTTTAACTCTTCATGATTGGTCTGGAAGGTGTTTCATCTCCATCCTCCAAAGGATCTGTTTATAATACTAGAGCCTTTCATGTCATCTCGGTCTCCATCCATTTGTAATTTTCCAATGTTCCTTTATTCTTGCATGATAATATATTTGTGACTTGTCTCCACATGTGTAATTCTTGTAGCCTCTATTGTTGACTTCCTTGAGCATAATTTTCCCATAATATGATGATAATACATGCAAATGAAATTCAGTCATGACACGACAACATTAGTCCATAAATCATCTGTTCTACCTCTACATGTTGGAAATATTGAAACAGGGGTGAATCAATATTTTTGATCAATTAGTATATTTTTAACTTCACAAAGAATTAATTATTATTAGAAATAGATAAACATAAACATTCATCAAAACCATTCAAAAATGCATAACAATAGAGACATTGGACACAAATATTTTTAGGTGGAAACCCCTCGGGGAAAAAAACCACTAAACGCTTCTTAATATTTGTCTTTAAAAGATTTACATCAAGTTTTCAGCTCGAACTAAAGGAGAATCCAACCCATAGGATGCTCCTAGAATGATCGAGGTGGATATTGGTGGCCACCCACCTATTCCACTTGGACCCCCGCCATTTTTTCTTTCAATTTCATTAATTGTAGCACAATTTACTATTTTTTGGCAGTTTTTAGGTCATGAACTTCTAGATCCATTTTGAGGCCCTAAATGATCTTTTTTTTGGAAAATGAGAAAACCTATGGTGGAAAATAAGGGTTTGCAATAAAAATTTGTAGTCCTCAGATAAATATTTCTAAAGAGGTATCGTACGCATCAAACAAAGATTATATGCCAAAATGATGGCCCCGGGAAGTTGATGTACAATTTACCCCAACGGGCCCACAATTTTTTTGTGCTTCGTCTCTTAGGGTTAGGTTTTTGGATGTTTAGGGTTTTCCATTATTTCTAAATAATAAATAGGATTTTGAGCCTCATTGTAACACCGTTCAGAAGGCATGTAGCTGCTACATCTATTCTTAGAGATAAGGAACCATCGCCTCGGTAGTTAATTTCCATTCTACATGTAAACAATTTTCAGTTTTTTTTATTAATGAATTGAAGTTTTATTTTTATTGTATCCCTATGTTTATGATTATATCTATATTTAATTTCATTCCTTCATAAATCTAGATCAGTGGTATCAAAGTGGTATGCTCTTTATATTTTTTTCTGTGCATGTCCCCAACGAGGCCGAGGTATAAGGATTTGGGACTTGAACTGGTTGAGTCTTTGCAAGACCCTTGCAAAAAAAGAAGATAGATCCAACATCAGAGTTGGGGATATTTGTTGGGTACACTTATACACCTCACAACTATCGAGTGTACTTGCTAGCTCTCTACAAACCCCTAGTAGTGGGGGAAACAACCCCCCTTGCTGCTAATGGGGGAAACAATTATGTTCTAATCGAGGGTTAATAGATTAGACTTTTGTGAACGATTCAACATGTATATAATGTAAACAATGAAAGGAATATAATGCAAAATCAATCTGGTTTTCCTGGTTTTGGGTTCCAAGAAAAAAATACTGTGTATATTTTTTGTTATCACCATTGTATAATATATATATATATATTTTAAGATTTGTTTGCAGTTTTATGTACAGGGTTAAAATATTAATTTGGTATCAAAGTAGTTTTAGCTTCAAGGGGACACCTCTATGGTCGAAGTGTTTTTCTCAAGCTTGTGGTAAACCATATTATCATGGGAAATCTACAAGATCGATTCTTGTGGTGAAGGGAGATGGAGAACAGTGGAAAATAGAGATTGATAAATTCAACAAATAGATTTTTGAGTTGTGGAAGCTCGATATGGAGGATCTATTGGTAGATAAAGGTCAATGGATGGTGGTGGATCTAGGTACTAAAAATACGACAATTTCAAGAAAAGAATAGAACAAGTTGTTTTAGAAGGAAAAAAGCATAATACAATTGTGTGTCTTAGATTCAATATTATTGAATATTTCAAGATAAGTTACAACAAAAGCTTTGTGGGATAATTTAGGATCTTCATATTAAGCTAATTTCCTAGTGAACAAATTGTTCCTACAAAAAAAAGTTATATAACCTAGGGATGAGGGTGATCCAGGTGGATATTGGTGGCCACCCGCGTATTCCACTTGTGGCCCCACCATTGTTTCTTTTAGTTTTTCAGTTTCCTTAATTGTAGCACAATTTACTATTTTTAACATTTTTTTTTTCGGGTTTTGAAGTTCTGGTGCCGTTTTGAGGCCCTAAACGACGTTTTTTTGGGAAAACCAGGAGAAACATGGGTTACTGAGTGATGTTTCTCACATTTAATATTTTATTGCTCTGATAAATATTTCTAACGAGGTATTGTGCAGATCAAACAGAGATCGTATGCCAAATTTACGTCCCGGGAAATTGATGTACCAATTTACCCAAACAGGGCCCATAGTTTTGACGTTTCATATCCTAGGGTTAGGTTTTTGGATGTTTAGGGTTTTCCATTGTTTATCAATAATAAATAGGCCTTCGAGCCTCATTTTAACACAATTCAGAGGCATGTAGTTGTCATATCTCTTCTCGGAGATAAGCTACCAGTCCCTACCTAGTTTATTTCCATTCTGTTTGTAAGCATATTTCAATTATGTGATATTAATGAAATGAAGTCTTATTTCTGTGCATCTCTGCGTTTATGTGTATTTCTATATTTTATTGTGTTCCTACATAAGTATGTATCAATGGTATTAGAGCGGTCTGCTCTTTCTCGATCCTTCTTTGCATGTCTCCAACGAGGTCAGGGTATAAGGAGTTAGGGTTCGATATGGTTGAACCTTTACAAGATCAACCTCGCAAACCCCGACAGCCTCCCATGGGGGATGAAAAGAAAGACGAGGGAACAAGAGATCCTATCAAAATATTGCTTGAGGAGGCCCTCGAGAAACAAAGGAATTAGATGATGGATAACTTTTCCCATATCCTTCAATGAATTCCCACCAGCACCGCATCTCCATTTAGAAGACACTCTGGAGGCGTAACTCCTTTTAAGGTACAAATAAACTTTGACATTCCCATATTTGAGGGCCAAATATATGCATACATCATAAATATATGGTTGAATATTAGAAGGGTATTTATCTATTCATGAATTTTCCAACTGGGAAAAGATTACTTTTGCACTCCTCAAAGTCGCCCCCCATGTCAAGCACTAGTGGGAAACCTGCTGTGAGAAAAAGGACGGGAGGGAGACCTATTTGTTTTTGGCCACACCCACTTGGAATTATTTTTCGAGATGCCATCAAGGAGAAATATTATCCCGTGGGGAGCTATGAGGAGAAGTACATATAATGGACTACGTTGCGGCAACAAAGGGATCAAGATGTGCATGATATGACGAGTTTGTTCGATACCCTGCGCACAAATTTGGGTATCAAATATTCGGAGAAACATTTGGTGATGAAGTACCATAGATTTTTGCACAGATACATTCAAGAGGAAATGGATTTCCTCAACATCTCCTCACTTGGTGCAACATATCGATATGCTACCAAGATTGAGTAGAATTTTAAATAGAAGAAGCCAGAAGCAAGGGAAAGGTGCCCCCAAGCCACAGAACAAAGGAAAAAGCCAAGGCGAGGTGGCCCAAGATAACCCGCCAAAGCCACAAGCAAATAAAAATACTACAAAGCCAAAGAAGGAAAAGAGAAAGTGGTGTGAGTTCCATAAGAGCTCCACTCACAATACAAGTGAGTGTTGGGCCAAGCAGTCACTAGTGGCCGAGCTAAAGGCTTCTGAATCAGATGCATGCTCTAACTCTAAATCAGAACCAGACAAGGGTAATCATAAATGGAAGCAGATTATCGATGTGGATCCCAACTCCACTGTTGCCACCACAAAGATATAAAAGGAGGAATCAAAAGATCAAGAGGAGGGGGAGCGCCTCTTCCATTTCCATATGTGGGTAAAGGGTTCCCCACTGTAGTTCATTGTCGACAACGGGAGCCAAAAGAAACTCATTTCAGAAGAGGTCATGAAGCGGTTGGGATTTCCAACCACAATGCACCCACAACCATACACCATCAGGTCGCTTCACCAAGGACGGGATCTCCGCGTCATCCAGCACTGCCACCTTCCCTACAACATCAAACCCTTCATGAATAAGGTATTATGTGACATTTATCCTCTTGATGTTTCTGATGTATTATTAGGCCAACCATACTTGTGGAAGCAACATGTTGTGTATGAGGCTCGAATTCATGCTTTTATTGTTACTTTGGGAAATAAGCTGTACAAGATACCAGAGGTAGCACCATCGGCTGCCATCTCTTTGGTTACTGCAAAACAATGCAACAAGCTCATTTACAAAATTGGGAAATTTGTTTTCCTGATAATTCGCCCTCAAGGCAAGAAGAAGATCGTGGCCATGACCTCCAGACATAGCTCCTTTGCATGACAACAACAGATGGACAAGGTCGTGGAGGAGTACGGGGACATCTTCACCTCACCTAGAGGGGTGCCTCTGCACTGTCAAGTCAAGCACCCCATTGATCTGACCCCAGGTGCGCTGCTACCCAATGGACCAATCTATCGATGCTCTGTTCTAGAGAATGATGAAATCAAGAGGCAGATTCAGGAGTTGCTACAGAAAGGTCACATCCAACCAATTTCATTGCCATGTGGTAGCGCGATTGTGTTGGTGGAGAAGAAGGATGGGACTTGGAGACTCTGTATAGATTATCGGGCGTTGAACAAGATCATTGTCCGGAATAGGTACTTGATCCCATGGATTGCTGACCTTCTGGACCAAGTCAAGGGGGGAAAATATTTTAGCAAGATCGAATTGAAGTCAAGGTATCACCAGGTACCAATCGAACCCTCCGATGCATGGAAAACTTACTTTAAAGCGAAGGACCGCCTTTTAGAATGGTTGGTCATGACTTTCAAGTTAATTAAGGCTCAAACAACCTTCATGAGACTGATGGAAGACATCTTGCAGCCATTCACCAACTAATTTGTAGTAGTGGAGTTGGATGACATCCTGATCTTTAGCCAGACTTGGTAAGAGCAGCTCCACCACATCCGATAGGTCCTCCAAAAACTATGACAAAACAAGTTGTGTGCCAATTTGGGGAAGTGCACTTTTGGCATGACCCAGGTTCAGTATTTGGGATTCATTATTGGTGACGATGGGTGCATGTGGATCCAACCAAGATCTAAGTCATTCGAGATTGGCCAGCCCTAACCACTCTAACATAGCTCCGCAATTTTCTGGGTGTTTCCAATTTCCACAACATGTTCATGTTGGGATTCTCTTATATCAATTGGCCCTCTTGCCAAGTCACCAAGGAAGGAGCGAAAGAAAAATTATTTTGGTCTGAATCTCAACAGAAGGCGTTAGTCCAATTGAAACATCATCTTTTATCTATCCCAATGCTCACATTACCAAAATTGAAACAACCATTTAAGATCGAGACATATGCCCTAGACTATGCTATTGGGGTAGTTCTTACTCAACAAGGGCATCAAGTGGCATATCATAGTGAGACACTATCTGAAAAAGTATGAAAGTATCCCACTCATAACAAAGAGATGTATTCCATTGTGCAGGCTTACCGAGAATGGAAGCATTACAATTTGGGGAAGGAAACGCTCATCCACACAGAACACCGACCCCTGCAGTTCATACAGACACAAGGTAAGTTGTAGAATGATTGCCATCAAAAGTGGTCCACATATCTGCACAATTTCATTTGAACATGAAGTACAAGAAGGGAAACACCAATAATGTTGCAGAATACCTTAGCCAACCACCGATCGTGGCCGACCACCGATCGTGGCGCCAACCACCGTGCACAACTCTTGTGGGCATGATATTTCAGATTAGCCACTTCTCTACAAGAGCAATCCAAATTTCAGCCACACATAAGTGTTGTTTTTGGAGTGTAAGAAAGTTCCAAATTTTCACCTCCACGATGCATTGCTATGTCACCTAGGACACCTTTTTGTTCCTTCAAGTGAGCGTGCCTGTTGATTAGCGGTTGTCATTGATGTCAACCCAAGAAGCACCAAGGGCTAACCCAATATTGCATGGTAAATTTGACCTACCAAATTAATATATTCTGGGTCAATAATTATTTTGATGGTTTCTACTTGTCGATATTTTTCAGTTGATATATGGCACGCCATGTAATTCTTGACGGTTTGAGAGATATTCATGTTTGAAGTTTGTACCCCAATTAGTGGGCTAAAACCCCATGGGGTTGGGGCATGGGTCATTGAAAAGTCATAATTAATATTTTTTAATCTCCTAAGATCCCTCCCACATTCACTTGTTGAAGCCCCTCTCAACCTAAGCATTCATATAAATTGTGATCTTCATTTCCTCCTAAGGCATGGGATTTGGCTATCGGAAACAGGTCATTGTGGAATTTTTGCTCTAACTTTTTTTCTACGAAGGCTCAAAAGTTGAAATTTTTATGAGGAACATTTTAAATCCTGAGGAAGCTACAGTAAAAATTTCAGATCAAGTTGCGCAATATTTTTGGAGATATGATCTGTGGAAGTAAGGGTTTTTGCAGGCTCCTGAAATTCATCTCAAAGAAGTGACCTTGGTAAAATCGTCATAACTCTCTCTCTGAGTATTGGATTGGAATTATGTAAAAAGTGGTATATAGTGCACAATATTTAGTTTTCGTTCTATCAATTTCAGAGGCAAATGAAGAAACATTGACACATGGCACGCAGTACAAGTGCGCTCTTATGAAACAGTCCATAATTAGGGCAGTGTGAGAAATTGGGTATAAATCTCTCTTGAAGAATCCAAATTGGGTCAGACCTGTGGCATTGGAAAGAAGACTCTGAGGAATACTACAGTACCGAAAATCAGATATTGAGGATCTGAAATAACAGAGATACACCAGATTCAATATTGAGCTCCTAGAAGGAAAGAAAAAGCTAGATCATGTGTTGTCAAGGATTGCAAAGGACCAGAATTTCTATGGCAGAAAAGAAAAACAAGGTGTAGAAGAGGGTAGCATGACAAGAGCAGCAACCAAGGTGCATAACAACAACAAGTTCATCGTATGAAGTCTTCAAGTGGGCAGCACTGCATACAATCATTGTAAAGGTATCATTGTACTTAGTCATTGTAAATATATTATTGTACAAATTGTACTAGTGTCTATCTGCCAAGGGTTGAAGAGGCAGTGTTGGGAGGTCTAGGATCATCATTAGGTGGTTGTGTCAAAGTTGGGGTTATGGTCTAGTATATCTTCTTCTTCTACATCATTCTATATCATTGTAAAGTGGACCATTTTCCTTGGTACGAGAGTCCATTCTTCTTTTATTCTTCTATGGGGTGGTAGGGTGGTGCTAGGGTGAGTTGTAGCTCATTGGGTGTTGGGGCATCCGTTCAGTTGACTACTGAAGAATCTCGGGCATTGGAGCATCCATCCAGTGGGAGCTGGAGAAGAATTCTTTTTTAGATTCTAGGAAGTTAGAGCTTTATTTTCAGTTGGAGTTGAATATTAAAGAATTATTAGAAAAGCATTAGGTGGTTTTTGTCCCGGAGTGGGTTTCCACCTTAAAAAATGTGTGCATTTGTGTTCCTCTTTTTTGCTGCTATCATTGTACAAACACTGATAATAATTGAAGATTAACTAATGCTCTAATTGAAAGAAATACTGATTCACCCCCCCTCTCAGTATTTCCAACAATTGGTGTCAGAGCTTGGTTCCTTCAATAGCAGTTTAACAGCTGGAAGGAGGTCATGGAGTATACCAAGAATGGTGTACCTCTATTCAATGAAAATAATTATGCACTTTGGAAAGGAAGAATGGAGGTCTATATCTTGGCGCAAGGTTACGAAGTATGGGACACTGTTCAAAATGGATTTACATCAACTGCGGATGAACAAGGTAAGAATAATTTGGTAAATGATGCAAAAAAAAAGAATATTATTATCAGTGGACTTATTGAATCTGCTTATCATAAGGTGTTGGGTTGTAAAACCGCCAAAAATGTATGGGACAAGCTTGAGAATATATATGCAGGTGACTCAAATGTCAAAGAAGCAAAGCTTCAAATCTATAGAGCAAAATTTGAGCAACTCAGAATGAAAGAAGATTGCAACATTACTGCATACTTCCAATACGTTGATGAAATAACCAATACTTTGGAAGGATTGGGAGAGCCAGTTGACGAGAAGACTATTATACGGAAGATTCTTAGAACGTTACCAGGGAGATTCAACCCAAAGGTATCGGTCTTAGAATACAGTGCAAATCTGGACAAACTCAGCAAAGAGGAATTACATGGAGTTCTCATAGCATTTGAAATGAGACTTGATGAAGAAGAGGGTACTTCGCATCTAGAAACTGCGTTCGTTGCATCTAAGAAAACCAATAAGGATAAACAACCTTCAATTGAAAAGACATGCACCTGCAAGTGTGAAGAAAAGGGAGATGATGAAGAAGGTCTTTCAGATGAAGAATATGCCTACTTCACGAGAAAACTACAAATTGGTAAGGGAAAATTCAAAGGTAAACTTCCATTGATATGTTTCAGCTGTAATGAGGTTGGGTATTTTGCAGCAAAATATCCAAACAAAAGTAATGTCAACTCAAAAAGAAAGAAAGGCTTTAAGAAATTCAACAAGCAAGGATCCAAAAGGAACTTTCTCTTTAAAGAAGATAGCTCATCATTTGATGAAGACAATGATAGTGAAGAAGAAGCCAATGAGAGAGTATTGTTTATGGCCAAACACAATAAGCAAGAGGTATCAAACAACGAAGAAGAAGGATGGACCATAGACGAATTTTATGAGGAAGCAATCAAGCTTATAAAAGATCTCAAGGCAGAGAAGATCCGTTCAAAAACTCTTGAAGAACAAGTTCAAGGTCTCAAAATTGAAGTTGAAGAACACAAATGAATTGAAGAGTCACTTCAAAAGAAGTTGGAAGAAAGCAACCAATAAAGGGAAGAATTAGAAGTCAAAGTAGTCTCCCTGCGTGAGGAAGTGAAGAAAGGAAAAACTATCCAAAACTATGCCAACAACTCAAGGGCATTGGAAGAACTCATCAACAATCAACGATCTTACAACAACAAAACTGGCATCGGTTACAAAGAAGAAGAAGCAAGACCTTCTACAACAACATACAATGAACCTATGAGATATGACATGCATGTAGACTTCATTGGACAAGATTCGCAAGAACAACCTTGGAAGACGATTCCTCGACGAAAATTTCCATCTAGGTACCAACATATTTTTTATGGCTACTGTTATTCATGTGGAAAATTTGGTCATAAAGCTGTAGAATGTCGCATGTACCCTAGGAATGAATACAATTCTAGGAGATTTTTCAAATATGAACCTCTCAGGGCTCAGCTAAATATCAATAGATTTGAACATTTAAGAAATAATATTGAATGTTACAAATGTCGAAACTTTGGACACATAGCCAAAGACTGCAGGCTTGAAAATCCTCCAAAAGAATCTTCGAAGCCACAGAATGAACGAACATGGAAGAAGAAGAAGAATGATAATTGTGCTCTCGCTCTCAAGGCTCAAAAGAACAAATATGTGTGGTATGTTGATAGCGGTTGCTCAACGCATATGACTGGAGATAGAAATAAATTTGTATCTCTGAAAGAGAAGAAGGATGGAACCGTGTCCTTTGGAAATGATGGATCTTAAAATGTTATAGGATTAGGTACTGTCACTCTCAGAAGCAAATATGTTCTAGCCAAGAATGTTCTATTGGTTGAAAACATGAATCACAATCTGCTCAGTGTTGGACAAATGTGTGATCAAGGACACACAATACTATTCAACTCCATGAAATGTGAAATCAGGAAAGGCGTGTATGGTGAAATTGTGGCTACAGCAAGTCGAGCTTCAAACGACATATATGTTTTGGATGAAGCAACTAAAGCATGTCTAATAGCTAAAGAGGATGATACAATAATTGGTAGCAATGATGATCGACTAAGTACGAATTTTTCTACAAAGGTGCAAAGTGATTTAGAGATGTCTTTACTTGGTTGCAACTTGAGCATTGACGACTCATCTAAGGATGTGGATCAAAGTTTGTATAGATCTATGATTAGTAGTCTTCTATATGTAATAGCCTCCCGACCAAATGTTATGCAAGCAGTTGGACAAATAGCAAGATTCCAAGCACCACCAAAAGAATCACATATTAAATATTCGCTAGCATTGGAATATCTTTGCCGGAAGCTTGGGACTCTCCCAATTTCTCATTAGATTTTCCTTTTTCAGAATATAAAGGGGGAGTGGAAGTGTGCACAGGTCTGCAGGACGGTTGTGTTTCAGCGTGAGTGGAAGTGTGTACAGGTCCGTAGGATGGTTGTGTTTTAGGGGGATCAAAGGGGGAGAGAATGTTGTAGGAAGAGGTGTCATGATCGCAGGGGGAGTACTTGTGTTGCCATCAATGCCAAAGGGGGAGATTGTTGATCAGCGGTTTTCATTGATGTCAAACCAAGAAGAACCAAGGGCTAACCCAATATTGCATGGGAATTTTGACCTACCAAATTAATATATTTTGGGTCAATAATTATTTTGATGGTTTCTACTTGTCGATATGTTTCCGTTGATATATGGCACGCCATGTAATTCTTCACGGTTTGAGAGATATTCACGTTTGAAGTTTGTACCCTAGTTAGTGGGCTAAAACCCCATGGGGTTGGGGCATGGGTCATTGAAAAGTCATAATTAATATTTTTTAAGCTCCTAAGATCCATCCCACGTTCACTTGTTGAAGCCCCTCTCAACCTAAGCATTCATATAAATTGTGATCTTCATTTCCTCCTAAGGCATGGGATTTGGCTATCGGAAACAGGTCATTGTGGAATTTTCACTCTAAATTTTTTTCTACGAAGCATCAGAAGCTGAAGGTTTTATGAGGCAAAGTCGAAATCCTGAGGAAGCTGCAGTAAAAATTTCAGATAAATTTGCGCAATATTTTTGGAGATATGATCTGTGGAAGTAAGGGTTTTTGCAGGCTCCTGAAATTCATCTCAAAGAAGTGACCTTGGTAAAATCGTCATAACTCTCTCTCTGAGTATCGGATTTGAATTCTGTAAAAAGTGGCAAATAGTGCACAATATCTAGTTTTCGTTCTATCAATTTCAGAGGCAAATGAAGAAACAATGACACGTGGCACGCCGTACAAGTAGCTCTTCTGAAACAATCCATAATTAGGGCAGTGTGAGAAATTGGGTATAAATCTCTCTTGAAGAATCCAAATTGGGTCAGACCCATGGCATTGGAAAGAAGACTCAAAGCACTACTACAATACTGAAAAATAGTTATTGAGGATCTGAAATAACAGAGATACACCAGATTCAATATCGAGCTCCTAGAAGGCAAGAAAAAGCTAGATCATGTGTTGTCAAGGATTGCAAAGGACCACAAATTTCTACGGAAGAAAAGAAAAACAAGGTGCAGAAGAGGGTAGCATGAAAAGAGAAGCAACCAAGGTGCATAACGATAGCAAGAATTTCATCATATGAAGTCTTCAAGTGGGCAGCACTGCATACAATCATTGTAAAGGTATCATTGTACTTAGTCACTGTAAATACATTATTGTACAAATTGTACTAGTGTCTATCTGCCAAGGGTTGAAGAGGCAGTTTTGGGAGGTCTAGGATCATCATTAGGTGGTTGTGTCAAAGTTGGGGTTATGGTCTAGTATATCTTCTTCTTCTGCATCATTCTATATCATTGTAAGTGGACCATTTTCCCTGGTACGGGAGTCCATTCTTCTTTTATTCTTCTATAGGGTGGTAGGGTGGTGCTAGGGTGAGTTGTAGCTCATTGGGTGTTGGGGCATCCGTTCAGTTGACTACTGAAGAATCTCGGGCGTTGGAGCATCCATCCGGTGGGAGCTGGAGAAGAATGCTTTTCTAGATTATAGGAAGTTGGAGCTTTATTTTCAATTGGAGTTGAATATTAAAGAATTATTAGAAAAGAATTAGGTGGTTTTTGTCCCGGAGTGGGTTTCAACCTTAAAAACTATGTGCATTTGTGTTCCTCTTGTTTGCTGCTATCATTGTACAAACACTGATAATAATTGAAGATTAACTAATGCTCTAATTGAAAGAAATACTGATTCACCCCCCCTCTCAGTATTTCCAACAGTGCCAAGATGATTTGGGAAGCACAATACAGTTGGGTCAGTGGGCATTTTAGGGTCGAGAAAATAGTGGCAGTATTGCATAAGTATTTTTAGTAGCCGAACCTTCGACTAGATGTTGGGAAGTACATCAAATTCTGCATTGTCTGCGCCATTTCCAAAGTGACCATCAAGAAGAAAGGCCTCTATACTCCTCTGCCTACCCCTATTCTACCATGGGAATCCATTTCCATGGATTAAATTTTTGGGCCTTCCTTATACTAAGCATGGAAACAATATTTTTTTTGTGGTCGTCGATAGATTCTCGAAGATGGCCATTATGGCGGCCTGCAAGAAGAATATCACAGCAGAAACCACTGCTAAACTCTTCTTTGAATGAGAGTGGGTACACTTTGGGATCCCAGAATCTATCAATAAGATCAGGACAATAGGTTCTTGAGCACATTTTGGTCCATCCTATGGTCGATATTGATTGCTAGACAGAGGTCGTCAAGAGGATGATCGTAAACATTTTGTGCATGTACAACTCAAAGAATCCACGCACATGGGATGAGATACTCCCCTATGTACAACATAACTATAACTGATCTCTCCACATCTCAACCGACCACAACCCGTTTCATGTGGGCTTGGGATTCCAACCACTATGTCCCATTGACGTAGCCATGCCATTTACAGCTACTCAAGACGATTCGACTCATGTCGAGTCTAAAGTTGACAAGGCAAACAACTTCATTGAGCGCATTCAACACATCGCCCAACAAGTTCATGACATATTGAACAGAGCCAATTCCAAGTAAAAGAAATGACATGATTGGCATCGGGTGCCACACAACTTCCAAGTGTGCGAAAAAGTGTCGCTACATTTTCAGAAGGAGTGCCTCGCTGGACCCCACCGTAAGCTTCACCCACTCCGATATGGGTCATAAAACATCACTAAGGCAATAAGGGACAATGCCTTCGAGTTCAATATTCCACCATTCCTTGGTCTGCACCCAGTGTTCAATGTGGACCGCCTTCGGCCCTACTTCCCACCTCTACTAGACAGCTATGACATTGCAGAACAAATCACACCAATAGAGTTAAACCTAGACTGCATGGAACATGCCACCACGGATCACATCATGGACACACAAATCAAGAACACTTGCCAACAGAAGATGCAACTGTATCAGGTTGTCAAAGCTGGCCAACTCCTGCACCAAGTCAAGTGGCTCACCAGGGATCAAGTTCAAGATAAGTTTCCTCATCTCATGGAGTAATTCAACGTAATGGGGACCATTGCTTCCTAAGGGGGGAGGAATGATCCAGGTGGATATTGGTGGCCACCCGCCTATTCCACTTGGGGCCCCACCATTGTTTCTTTCAGTTTCCTTAATTGTAGCACAATTTACTATTTTTAGCAGTTTTTTCAGGTCCTGAACTTTTGGAGCTGTTTTGATGTCCTAAATGATGTTTTTATGAATATCGAGAGCAACATGGGTTGTCGACTGATGTTTCTCACATCAAAAGTTGTAGTCCTTGGATATATCTTTCTAATGAGGTGTTATGCACGTCAAACTGAGATCATATGCCAAATTTACGTCCCTTGGAAGTTGATGTGCCAATTTAACAAACGAGGCCCATAGTTTTGGTGATTCATCTCCCAGGGTTAGGTTTGTGGATGTTTATGGTTTTCCATTATTTATTAATAATAAATAGGCCTTCGAGCCTCGTTGTAACACTATTCAAAGGCCTATAGTCACCACATTTCTTCCAACACACTAGCTAGTTTATTTCCATTATGTCTGTAAGCATATTTCAGTTATGTGATATTAATGAAATGAAGTCTTATTTCTACTGCTTCTTTGCATTTATGTGTATTTCTGTATTTTATTGCGTTCCTGTTGTGCTCAACTTAGTGTTCCTAAATTGAGTTAATTAATTGTCAACCAGGGCTAGTAAACTGCTGAAGTGTGGTGCACTATATGTGCCTAGGTATTTGTTTCTCACTACGTTGTGTTTAGTGTTTTTATGATGTTTTTGGTTTTATGGTTTTATGTTTAAAAAGAGCTAAGAAGTTTACACTAAAACAGAGTGAAACTATTCTAAACTAGGTGTGCACTAAAGGACAGAAAATGCAAAGCTTGATAAGGACTCATAGCAAAGAAACAAATCACAACATGAACTCAGTAAACCATATCATGAACTCATCCAATTCATTCATTTAGAGATATGTTGGAATAGCTTGAGAAAAGGATAAGTTTTTAGTGCAATTGAGGTTTTCCTAAGTCAACAATCAACTTACAATGTTACAACATCTCATCCATGGCTAGAAGTTTATTGGAACACAATTTGGAAAAGATTACTTGTAGCACAATAAGATTTCTACTCTAAACTAACTTCTAATTCTATTCTGCAACTCAATTTAGCACCGCTAGGCCTCATTCAAAAGTTATAAATTTCTTTTTAGAAGAGTCTTTGAGAAAAGGCTTGTTTGTGAAATTGTAAAAAGGTTGCAAAATACTCAAGGCCTTAAACTGTTATTGATAGTTCCTGTCCATATGATGATGTATTAATAGGAATTCAGAACAAGAATATTTTGTAAATAATGAAGACCGTGGTATCTAAATTTAACAACTAATACAATTTAAAATGCAATGGATAACAACTAAACTAGAATGCTAATACAATGAACTAAGACTAAACTAGAGTGCTATTATCTAACTTGAAATGAATTGGAATTGAACTAGAATTATACTAATACAGTGAACAGAGTTAAACTAGAGTACCATTATCAAGCTTGAAATATAGTGACAGAATTAAACTAGAATGACATCTACCTCCGGAGTATTTCAACTGAACCAAAATGCAACCAATTCTATGAAATACTACAACCCTGTCTTGTTCAAGATGAGTGATATTTTGGAATAGTTTGTACAAACAAGTCTGGCTGTATCATTCAGTGCAAATGGGCATAAAAAAAACATAACAATACGCAGGTAAACTAAAACACCATAGCTAAGTCTTATCCAGAGTTAGTGATATTTTGGAAGAGATTAATGAGAACAGGACTAGCTGTAACAAATAATTATAATTGAACACAAAAACGTAAAGTTCTAAATTGCTACAATTATGCCTCATTCCAGATTAGTGATCTTTTGGAATACTTCATGAGAACAAAGCTAAACTGTAGTATCCAATGTAAGCAAAGTTCAGAAAACTATTTAAATTGAGAATGAAACAAAGATACGGCTACTTATCTAAACCAAATGCATAACGCTTCACGGGCAGTAGGGGCCCTCTACCACTGGATAAGCGCGCGGATCTACTCAAGATTGACTCAGCTTGTGCAATAAAATGACGTCTCTTTCATTAAAGGAGAAATTCTTCAAAACAGAGTATTTACGGCCTTCCAAAATCTAGCAACAAAAACAAAATCTAACCAACAGTTTCTCGGTCTCCCGAGTCATACTTATAATGAAATTACATAACTACTTCTTGAGAAAAATAGGGATAAGTGTCTTTCCCATTCCTAATCAAATTAAAAATCTTATTAACGGTCTTGTGCTTTACTGCGGACATCTGTAGAGTCCGTGTTTTGATAGGAAACTGCCTCTCTTCTACGTGCATAACTGCTTTGATACTTTAACTCAGACTTCGTGGGGAGCAACAAATGATGAGGGAATGATGTGGAATACGACCATATGTGTTTTTACCTGAGATGACACTTGGAACCTGCGTAGACATGAAGACAACTGTAGAATCGACAACTAGCTACAAAATGTCTACATTCTATAGCTAGGTGTAGTCAAAAAGTACTACAATAACAAAATCATGAAAACATAGCAAGTTAGACATTATATACAATCTCAAAGAAATTTTAACTAATATTATTGATCATTTAAGCCTGAAATTAATAATGGACAAAGGAAATGAAGTGGAATGTGGTGGGAGAGAAGAACATCTTTGAAGCTCAACAGTTCCTGCATA
This sequence comes from Pinus albicaulis, assembly GCA_034641835.2. Lineage (NCBI taxonomy): Eukaryota > Viridiplantae > Streptophyta > Pinopsida > Pinales > Pinaceae > Pinus > Pinus albicaulis. The sequence continues at coordinate 1,198,577,678 of CM076574.1, forward strand.
AGTCTAGATCAGAGGGCTGGAGACTCGGTGACAGGTCATCGAAATACCTTCATATTGTGGTAAGTTAGTTATTAATTTTTGATATTAAAATATTATACAAAGAGAAGTGCATCATTTTGTTGTGCTCTCTAATAGACTTCTAGGATAGTTTAGTTGTTTCCATAGGTAGCAATATGACTACCTTGAATTTGATGAAATAGTATCATCCTTTCTGTCAAAGGAGATGAGACAAAAAAACATGGAGATATAAAATGAAGATGGCTTGTTTGTAAGAGGACGGTCTCATAATAGAAATAGAAACAAGTCCTCAAGTGGGAGATATAAATCTAGAAGGAGATCTAAATCTCTAAGAAAAATTGTAAAGTTATGATGGAAATGCAGAAAATAAGGGAACTACTACAAAGATTGTAAATCTAAAACTAGAAAGGAAAGGGATAGGAAGATGATACTTCTACAGAGGTGAAAACTAGCTCAAATGAAAGTGGGGCTGTCTACTTGGCTTCTTCTTTAAATACACATGTAGATCATGAGGCATGTTTGATTGAATCATGTGCATCATTTCACATGACTCCCCATAGGGAGTGATCCTTTCAATACGAGGAATATGATGGCAGTGATGTATTCGTAGGTGATGATAGAAAAACCAAATCCATAGGATGAAGAAAAGTCAAGCTGAAGCTGATAGGTGGAAGGATTAGAACACTTCCTAGTATTCTAGACATTCTAGGATTGGCCAGAAATCTAATTTTCTTAAGCAAGATAGATGATGCTGGTGTAAATAAAATGTCTGAGAGAGATACTTGAAATATGGTTTGAGGAGCATTGGTGTTTATGTGGGGATTTTATAACCAATCTCTGTATAAGCTTCTAGGTAGTACTGTTATTAGTAGGCGCAACAATTTTGTTGTTCTTGAAATTGGAGTAGAAAATGTTCTTGTCTTTGGTGAGAAGACTATGTTGTGGCATAAAAATTCGGGACATATTAGAGAGAAGGGCCTTTGAATCCTACATAGTAATGATATGGTAGAAGGTATGTATAATTTCTCTCTAGATTTTGGTAGAGAAAAATATTAAGGTGGAAAACCAAATAGAGAAGAATATTAAGGTGTTGAGGATAAATAATGGTGGAGAGTTCCCCAATAATGAATTCAAAGAGTTTTGTAAGAACATAGCATAATACTACCCCATACATACCTAAACAAAATGAGGTTGTAGAAAGGATTGTTAACACTGGAAAATAATACAACAGAAGATGGCATTAATTAATGTCAAGCCTAAGGATTTACAGAGCAGGAACACATTATGGAATCAAGAAAGTATTTAAAACCTCTAAGGTTTTGAGAAAATCAGATTTGAACTAGCCATAAATGCTGGATTGCGTGCTTAATCCTTCGAGAAGAGCGCCTTTTGCGCGGCTTTTTTCCCGATAAGCGCACGTTCCTGGAAATGGAAAAAAGTCGCTTTCCGGGACCACACCAAGCAAATGACAGTTACTCCTTATATTAAGCCGCCTAAGGATAGCCACCAGCACCTCCCTAGACATCATGTGAGCACACAAAGGAATATGTGAAGCACACAATGGAATCATACGTCTCCCTTGGGTGGTGGTACCAAGGGAGGGAAGGATGATTTGAAACTCCCCTATATAAAGCCACCAAGAGATGAAGAAATGGTGATCACATTATTATGCTGGCTAAAGTTTCCCAAGCAACACTAGCAGTGTGTGACCCGAAGCTAGAGCTAAAGAGGACTCGATCGTTGGCCACCCAACAATCCTAGTCCACCACGCTAGAGAGAGAGAGGGAGACTGCATCAAAGGCAGAGCTTGGAAGGCAACATCCTTGCATCAGGACCTAGAGCCACTGCTAGGTGCCCTTTGGAAAGTGGGTAAAATTTCTTCTCCATTTCAAACGTTTAATAAGCAGAGTCCTTTGAGCCGTCGTTGGTATTATTATCATTTTTACTCTCTTTGATAGCTTATGTATATTTGTGTTTTAGTTTTAGTTTAAGCAGAGCATACTTTAGCATATTGTTTCCATTAAATTTTGAGCTCCACCACTTTTTGCCTGTAACCAATAGTTTAAAGAGTAGACCACACTCTTTAAACTGGTGCGATTTCGTACACCCGTGCGATAAATCCACCACTACAGGATTGGCGACTCCACTGACGTGTTCTTCCATCTTTTGCAGGAGAGCCTTTGTCTATGCTAAAGTGGAGTTGACAGTCCTCTGACCCATCTTACAGTCCCTATATTCACTGGAGTGACAGACTGAAGAAGGCAACTCCTAATTTTTTCTTACTTTCAAGATTTTTGTGTGTAGTTTCTTCTCACAGACGCATAGTGCACGTGTTCAGGACTGACCCGTGCGCAAGAAAGCGCACCTGGTAGAGCCTTTTCCGCGCACATTACAGAATAAGAATTTTTCTCTATATTCTGCATTTTTCTGCTTGTAAGTGTGTTGGGTAGCCCCTAATGTATCTGCCAGCACCTGTGTTGATACCCCACAACTTTTGAGAACCCCCTTTTTGTTGCTTTTTGTAGGCATAGAGTTAGTTTTCATTAAAGTTGGTTTTTTGCAAAAAATATTCACATAGTTTAAGTAGGGGGCAAATTAACCATTGCTTTCCGAACGATTTATGTGTTGCAAATTCTGGTATGCACACTTAGATTAACTAGTCCAAGTAAGCTAGTTTTATTTTCTAGTGTAGGAATTGTTTAGCTTAATTCAATTTTTACATTTAGGAAATTGTGGAACTAGGTTTGAATTGCCGATTAGAGCAAGTAATCTTTGCTGCCTTTGCACCCTTCGGTGATCCCATGCAAGCATATGAACGTTCTATTTTTGCGATTCACCATCTCCCTTTAGTTATTCACATAGATTAACTAGGAAGATTTGAAAGCGGCCCTTTATCTGCACACATTTTTCAGTTTGAGCCAGGAACAAGATAACGTAGTTTAACTAGGAGTTTTTTTGTAAAGGATCACCGATATCCAAATGTTTAAACTATGAGCTTGTTCACCTTATGCTCACACACACTAACCCACTAAGCAAAGAAAGCCACCTAAAACTAACTTAAACCAACTCACTAAATTCTCCCCACAGGGGCCACAAGAGAATTTATAGACTAAGTTAGGATCAAGGGGGTAGGCATCAAATAAGCCACCTTGATCACACTTCATATTGAAACATAGAAGTTGTGTAATTAGGGAGCTTCAAAATCCACCTATCATCCCATGAAAAAGAAAACCTGAGCATGGAAAAGACCCGATTCATAGGGGGTTAGGATTAGGCGCAGTGCGTGCACTATCAGTTGGGGCTACCTGAACCGGCTAATACTCGGTACCATTGGCTGACTACCAAGAAGCCCAAGCTCGAATGCTCACGTGGGACGGTGGTTCTTAGTGGCCAAAAGCTAGAGCATCCTTTACCCTATAGGTGACGGTGCAGGCAAGCACCAGACCCTCTACCCTTACCTTGGTGGATTCTCTTTGGCTGACTGGGGGCGTCGCCAACTATTACGGGATGTTGTGCCAGCACTCGCAAGAAATATTCTCAAGGCCTAGTTACTTTTGAGTGTGTGAGGACGCACAGGTCTTCTAGGATTTTGAGTCTCATGCGCAAAATGCACAAAAACCATATTTTTGCTTGATTGATCACATATATTAAAGTTAAAGGGAAAATCATTTTATTTTTGCTTTGTTTTATGTATGTGGCCATAATTTCTCTTTGACCTAGACTCTTTCCCATCAATTTTTTCGAAAACCTAACCTGGTCGACACCCAAACGGTCCCAACAAAACCTCATCAATCCAGGGGTCTTTTGGATCTCCCCCCATTACAGGGAGGGGTTCCAGGTATTTCGCCATTTAGGTGTAAAAGACGAAATGTTTCCACCGTCATTGGTTCATCCTTCATTAGAGAAACCATAGTTGGGAACCCTATTCAGTCTCCCAATACCACGCCACACACCACTCCCCCCTCGACCCCTAGGGCGTAGAGGAGCGCGTCCCATTCGAAAAGCCAACTGAACACACATCAGGGTACGTCACAGACTAACCCTCATTCTAACCATAACTTCGTATCTTCACATGTTTCCATGGTGTCAACCTCCCAGTCACCCTTCTTAGCTGCACTGAATCTACCCGATTTAACAAAGCTCACAAATGACCCCATTGCACATGATCCTTCATGGCCTTCCATGACCACGAAGCTCCCTTTGTATATACCAATGTTCGAAGGCAAGCAAGTGGAAGAGCCAGGTAATCATATAATGACCTATGACCTGTGGTTCTCATCGAATAGTATCATCGACGACACTATTCGATTAAGGCTATTTCAATGCACTCTTATGGGAGTGGCTGCGAAATGGTACGTGGAGCAACCTCCTGCTTCACATGGAACCTTTAGTGCCCTCACTACCGCATTCCTCATTTATTTTCAGATACCCATTCACCATGATTCGGGAATGGAGTTACTGACTGATTTTAGACAAACCCCCGCCATCCATATCTCTGACCATATTCATGAGTGGAGGCGGTGTCGTAGTTTATGCAAAGCTAAACTCAATGATCGGGTCCTCTTAGATTTATTATTGAAAACTATAACGACAAAGATTTCAAAGGATGTGGTGCAACAATACCCCACATCTGAAGAGGACACAATTAGTAGAGCCCAGAAGCTTGAACTGATTTAGACACAATCATGATACATTTACAATATCCTGCCTAACGCCCTACGCCTGCAAACTTATCAAGAAATGCAAGGCGCGTCGAACTCTGCAGACGGACTAATTGGGTAAATGACCCAAGGGTACCTAGGCAACAATAATTCCAATCCCGGTTATGCACAGAATTCTACCCAGAACATGTCCCAACCCGGATTTCAAAGTCATCACATGCCTCAGCAAGATTTGACTAGTAGGGCGCAAGCGTATCACCAGGGAAGACCCTATCCTCTGGCTGAGGGGACCCAGTACGCAGGAAGAAACACTAACGGAAGAGCTCCCCCCAATGGCCAGGTGCAAACAAGGGACAACGTTATGCTTAGTCCCAAGCACACGACACAACTACGCAAACCAATGCATTGGTGAACTTTGTGCAGCCGTCCTAGAATCAACCACACCAGTATAACCAAGAGAATTTCCCTCCTAACATGGTTAAGAAAAAATAAAAAAACAAGCCCAAAGGGAACCCTGGACAGGGGGGCAAAAACCAACAACACCCACTGTGATCCCAGCCTAGAGGCAACTCTAGTAGGAATCTAAACCAGGAGCCAAGCAATGCCCAACGACAAGGCAAAATGCCACCTCTGTGAACAAGCCATTCTTTTTCAATATGTGGTGAGTACGGGCACTATACTCACCACTGTCCCGATCTCCCTGAGCTAAAAAATCTTTAGAGTAACCAAGGACAAGGAGGAGCTTCCCAACAACCTGTTTTTATGCAAGAACCTTTCCCCCACCAAGGGACAATCAACACTCAACAACAAAACCCAGACGATTCCTGAAAAAGAAGCCATGAAATTTACATGACTCAGGAAGAAATGTTTTTCCAAACACGGAATCGCAGTTATGACACCCCACCAAACTCCACTACGTCAGGGGCTAGCACTAGTGTGCCGACTGCACCTTTGACCATTTCAAAGATGCCTATAGAACCATTGCCAAAGATGGAAAAGGGACCTAATAAGTGAGTAGGTAACTAGTCCAAAGCGGCCCATAATTATAGCATCGTGGATGATTTAGCTCAATCACCTGCTGCTATGTACGCATTGGAGGTACTGCAGTCATGCCCAAAACAACGGAAAGCCCTACTTTCTGCATTAGGCTCTATCGACCCTGCTGATACGCGCATGATGGCTTTTGAATTAGACAAAGCCACCCCTAGGCTTCCTTCTATGGTCGCATTCTAGATACCAGTATCGGTTCAGAATATCAATATTCACTGATGTGTCATTGTTGAGGGTGCATCGACATGCATCATGTCAAAAAATGTTTGGTAGAAGTTGGGTTCTCCCGAACTAAAACCCTCGGTCATAATGCTTCGAGCCTACGACGGTCATCCCTTGACACCCATCGGCCTCTACCAAAATGTCCCGGTCTGTTTAGCCAGCAAGATGGTCCAAATAGACATCAAAGTCTTGGACGCTCACTTGGATTACAATATACTCCTTGGGCGGAGTTATATGTACGCCATGTTCGCCATAGCCTCCTCCTTATTCCGCATTATGATGTTCCGCCACGAGGATCGCATCATTACTGTAGACCAGCTGACACACAACGAGAAGTGTCCCCTAACCAACATGGATGTAATTCTACCCTATGTAGATAAAACCGTAGATGGTCTTTCACGGTACCGAGAATATGGTCCCGACCAATTCAAACCGTCGTCTGTCCTAGGGTCATTGCTAGGAGATCCTCCCATTATCCTTGAGGTGTCACCCGATGCCATAGGGGCCCCGGTGTGCATGATGTCCACATCAAGCACCGAGGTCAGTCAGGATACAGACTTAAGCAGTAATGACACTGAGGCATCGGCCAAGTAGCCTCTCCAGCCTATGTCGCCTCCGAAACCCCTTTTCTCTACCCCCCAACTGGCTTCTTCTCCTAGCAGGTTTTGGAAACACTGGTGTTACCCAACATATCATTGGAATTCCCAATTTGGTACCTTGTTCCCCCTTCCGAAACAGGAGCCACCAACATTACTGCCATAGGTTTAAAGCCCCTCAGTCCCGAGGAGCCCCAACTTACCCAAGAAAAGGTCAAAACCACCCCTGCAAAGGAAGTTCCCATTGCGAAACCAGTAATCACAGCCAAGAAAACCACATATAGAGAAAAAAAGATGGTGACCCCCACCATTCAAAGGGAACCATCGATCTACACCATATGCGACGTTATAGTCGACCCTACCCATATATGTCTGGAGTTGGGTGAGTTAAAACCACTCCTCGGCTCCGAAGTAGACATCTCGACACCGCGTTCCCGTAAAAAGGAACCTACCACCAAAGGTAAAGGAAAACCGCTGCGTACCAATCACACATGTGCTCTCTGTGGCAACTATGGGCACTATACCCACCATTTTCCAAAGATACCACGATATAGGGACGCCTTACATGCGATTGAGCGATCTTATTAAGAGGACCCCTCCATCCAGTCTGTTAACGATGAGGCTCATCTCATCCCGTACCTGCAGGAGGAGCAACATTCACCAGAAAGAAAATAATTTATCCCTCCTCCCCCAAACCACCGTACACCAATCAGGAACAGGGCAACTTGGTTGCCTCATCCTCTTGAGTTATCACGTGCGTTGATTACTGCAGATGGTTTGACTGAGTCTTTGACCCAAGGTCACTTAGGAAACATTAATTTTTATTCAGGGAGTGACCATGCGCGTCGATTCTGCAGACGACCTGATTGGGTCTTTGACCCAAGATATCCTAGCCAACAGTAACACCCATGATACTCAGAGAGTTACTAGGTAGGTATATTCTGTAGACGGCTTGATCGGGTCTTTGACCCAATATCTCCTAGGCAGCAGTAACACCCAAGGTACTCAGGGAGTTACCAGGTAGGTATATTCTGTAGACGGCTTGATCGATTCTTTGACCCAAGATCACCTAGGCAGCAATAGTACCCTGCGCATCGATTCTGCAGACAGTTCGATCGGGTCTTTGGCGCAAGGACACCTAGGTAGCAGTAATCAATACCCTGGATACTCATACGATTCTACTTAGAACGTATCACAACGTAGCTATCATGAAAGTCACCCCAACACTCATATACCAACCAGGGACAAGGGAACCGATATCCCCCATTCCCCACACAGAATGGACCAATGGCACAACGTAATGCACTGGTTAATCTAGTGCAACCCTGCCTAGGCTCATCAACAACCATACAACCAAGAGAATTATGACAATCCTTCAAATGTTGCAAAAAGAAGCCAAGGAACAAACTAAAGGGAGATCCTGGACAGGGGGCAGTAATCAGAAACGACCCCCTAATCTTAGTCTAGGGGCAACCCCAATTGAAATCAAACTAGGACCCAAGTAACAACTCCGAAGGAAAATTGGAGCTTAGAGTATCTAATCACCAGACCGAAAGCAGCACAGTGATCCGCACTTCATAACAAACAGAGCCGATGCCACACATTCGCATTCCTAAAAAAATAATTTTTTCAGCACCGATAGGTATGCCCTCTCTCATCTTCCTTTTCAAATCTCATGCCTTTCAATAATATTTGATGAAAATAAGATGCTTTCACTAGAGGTAGTTGTTTTTGCAGGAAAAACCTGCAACCCGCTTACAACACAATCCGCTGAAAATCTCGAAGCAGGTATCATTCTGCCCCCAACATGATAGAGTCCCAGAAAAATTTGCATATCTTGACATCATTTATCCATTAGAAATAAACCATAGGGTCCTCATACCTGACCAAGCTTATCATCACCTCACCCTGCACATTATAAACGTCTGCGTTGGTCGGTAGAGCCTCCCCTCCATGGCGCTTGTCACCCAAAGTAGACCATATATCATAGCACAAGTGATGCCATGGCCATACCACTTTAGTCTGGGAAGCACCTCGTGCCCATCCAGTCATCATGCATAAGGTCAAGTTTACCATTCAAACTCAAACCCCCTTCCTGGATGATCAGGTTGTACAAGCAGATTGAAAGCACACCTCCGCGCATCACATTTGGCCCACCATACCTCCACCAACACAATCCCATATGCGACACTTCTTCATTCGCTTCATCAAACCCGCACATGAGACCAACCAATGGGACCCCCACCCCCAGAAAAACACCGTCCTCACACCTTCAATGAGTGAACCCTTTCATGTTTTGGGGTACCCGTCTCTGTGTTTTGTACAAACCAAACCTCATTATTTTATTCTTTTGGTAAGTATACAAAGACCACCAACGATTCCCTTCACCTCTTCACCCTCATATTTCATATTTTCCCCCATGGCAGCAGTCCCTCATTCCCCTTGGTCAGAGTATTTCACTCCCATGCACGCACCATCATGAAATTCATAGCCGGTTCACACCCGCCCTGGAAGTCCTACTGACTCCAGGGATTTTCCCTTAAAAAATAACTATGATTGCCACCAAGCTGCTAAAAATATACTCCGACCTCGGGCCATTGAATCCCCATCATCTGTTTTCAGTCACCTCTCACCAACATGCCTATGTTAAACCCATCACATCTAGATTCCCGACCCCTCAGGTCGACGACCCATGGTTCGGTTAAGGCTTCCTTTTTGTCGACCTCGACACCTCGTTTCCGAAAAGGAAGCGGTACCTTGGATCACCCCTCCCCATGAAAAGGGGTACCCTCGGGTGGCACTGTGGGAGACATCATTGTCCACAGATGTCATCGATCCTCCTGACATTTGACTACATCAAAAGCTTTCATGTCATGATGCTATCTTACCATTCAACCATTGCACTTTGATTAGATCCGTCGAAACCCGTGCCTCCATAAGTGTCTCTGTCAACAATTCTTACATGAGAAGGTCTCAACCAGTACATATGTAGTTTACACATATGGGTACCACATTAGACCTATTGTCAAAGAAAAAGCGCCCCTGAGGGCGTCAACAGTCATCGTCAACAAGTGCCAGCATCACTACCATAGTAGTGGCACCGACATCACATCTATCTGTCAATTTTGTTTAACTAGCCATAGCATCACGAGCATGGGACATGCCCGCCTCATTGAAATTTTGTATATATGTTGTATATTTTATTTGCTTGCAGGGACCCCTTAGGCCATGGTCACATAGGAAATGGTGCAAGGTGTTGTCAATTCCAAGATTCACGTAGGCCTCTTTCTCTCTCTGCGCACGATACAGAAAATAAACTATAATGTATTTCGACTATATAGTTCTTCCTAAACCTCACACATTAGGGGGCAACTGTTAACACTGGAAAATAGTACAACAGAAGATGGCATTAATTAATGTCAAGCCTAAGGATTTATAGAGCGGGAACACATTATGGAATCAAGAAAGTATTTAAAATCTCTAACGTTTTGAGAAAATCAAATTTGAACTAGTCATAAATGCTGGATTGCGCACTTAATCCTTCGAGAAGAGCGCCTTCTGCATGCCTTTTTTCTCGATAAGCACGCATTCCTGCAAATGGAAAAAATTCGCTTTCCCGGACCACACCAAACAAATGACAATTACTCCTTATATGAAGCTGCCTAAGGACAGCCACCAAAGCCTCCCTAGACATCATGTGAGCACACAAAGGAATATGTGAAGCACAAAATGGAATCATAACTCTCCCTTGGGTCACCATCCATCATGTACCAAGGGAGGGAAGGAGGATTTGAAACTCCCCTATATAAAACCACCAAGAGATGAATAAATGGTGATCACATTGTTATGCTGGCCAAATTTTCCCAAGCAACACCAGCAGTGTGTGACCCGAAGCTGGAGCTGAAGAGGACTCGATCATTGGCCACCCAAAAATCTTAGTCCACATGCCATAGAGATAGAGGGAGACTGCATCAGAGGCAGAGCTTGGAAGGCAACATCCTTGCATCAGGACCTAGAGCCACTTCCTAGGTGCCCTTTGGCATGTGGGTAAAATTTCTTCTCCATTTCAAACGTTTAATAAGAAGAGGCCTTTGAGCCATTGTTGGTATTATTATTGTTTTGACTCTCTTTGATAGCTTCTGTATATTTGTATTTTAGTTTTAGTTTAACCAGATCCTACTTTAGCATACTGTTTCAATTGAATTTTATGCTTTTGAGCTCCACCACTTTCTAACTGTAACCAATAGTTTAAAGAGTAGACCACACTCTTTAAACTGGTGCGATTTTGTACAACCATGCGATAAATCCACCATTACAAGGATGAACAAGACGTTGATGGAAAATGAAAGAAGCCTGTTCAATGGAACTAGATTAGGGCACAAATCCTAGGAAGAGGAAGTGGATATTATATGTAACCTATTTAACAGATCACCTTCATCATTGTTGGAGGATAAGACTCCAAATGAGGTCTAGACTAGTAAGAAACCCTCTCTCACACACATCAGGGTATTTGGCTACGCTACATATATACATGTTTCAAAGGACAAAAGAACTAAGTTGTATAGTAAATCTAAAAGGTTAAAAGCTTTGGAACCCAAGGAAAAACAAGGTTTTGTACAATCGAGATGTGTTATTTAGAGAAGTGAAGGATGTCATGAAACATGAAGTACTACCAAGTAAAAAAGAACCAAACAAGATAGAGTTTTATCTAAAGGGTGAAGAATCAGACTCCACAGAAGAACATGAATAAGAAGAAGAAGAACCACATACTCCAATTTCGAGGATATTAGTTCGGGAAAGAAGGCAACCGCAAAGGTATAGTCCATTTGATTTATGTTCAAATTTTTATTTATTGATTACTAATGATAATCCAAAAACTGTCTGGTAGATAGTTGATTTAGATGATGGTAAACTTTGGAAGAAGGACATGGTTGAAGAAATGGTAGCTTTGGAAAAAAATGAGGCTTGGGAGATAATATATTTGCCAGTTAGAAGAAAGCCCATTGGAAACAAATGGGTGTTTAAGAATAAGATGAATGCAAAAGGGAAAGTGGAAAAATACAAAGCTCGATTAGTAATGAAAGGTTATTGTTAGGTTTCGAGAATTGATTTTGGTGATATTTTTTCTCCTGTTTCCAAGTTACCTTCTATTAGATTACTTTTATTTATTGTTGGTGTCTTTGATTTTGAGGTAGAAAATATGGATGTGAAGACAACATTCCTACATGGGGATCTAGAAGATTATATCTACATGAAGAAACTTGAAGGTTTTTCAGTGAAGGGTAAGAAAGAACTGGTGTACATGTTAAAGAAGTATTTGTATGGGTTAAAGCAATCACCAAGGATGTGGCATCAAAAATTTGGTACATATATAGGGACTTGGATTCATGAGGAGAAAAGTGGATCACTGTGTGTATTATAAATTACTTTGTGATCGTGTTATTTATTTGGTCTTATATGCGGATGATATGCTGCTAAGCGAAAATGGCAGAGAAATTATCCAGGATGTGAATACCCAATTGTCCTCTAAATTTGACATGAAGTATATTGGTGCTGAAAAATTGTTTTGGGCATGGAAATTAAATAAGACTAGGAAAATATGAAGCTCTAGTTACACCATATGAAGTATGTCGAGACAATATTTTAGAGGTTTAATATGCAGGATAATAAACTAGTGAAGGTTCCCATTCATGTAGGTGTAAAGTAATTTGTAGAATAGTTTCCCAAGACACATGAAAAGGAAGAGGGCATGTACCCTGTTACACAGTAATTTGTCACCGTCCCTGCAATTCCCATCTCGCCCATTGGAGGGTCATTTCTGTGACCAATAAGCAGTGTCATGCCTTGCAAATACCGTCATTGCATCCCTTGCCATGAGAACAACATTTCTTCTGTTGATCATTTCTTGAGCAGACCCTTAAAAACACCTGTTTTTGCCTTGGCGCTGGTAGCCCGTTATGTCCTCGCGCCAATGGGGGAAAATTAACACTGAGCCCGTGCCAATTGGCACTCTGTCCCAGTTAAGCACCCACGCCAATATGCTTTTGGAAAGCTTTTTAAAAAAAGAGGCGAAGTTTCGATTACAACAACTTCGTGGATGAGTCATCAGGAGTGGTTTCGACTGAATAACCACGACCTTCCTCCTTTGGCCTCTTGTTTCCACTTTATGGGGAACCTCCCAAGGGATAAGGCCTCCCTTCCACTATTGTAGGGATCCCAACCTCCTCCTCTCCTCTATAAATATAGCCTTCATCCATTGATGAAGGGGCTGAATGGCTGAATGGTTGAGTCTCCAAGTTCCCAAGAGCCTAATGCTGCAAGAGCTTTGATCCATTCCCTTAAGGCCAAATCCAAGCAAGGAGATCATTGTCGACACATCCGGAGAGAGAGGCTTGTCCCATCCCTGACAGGCTTTATCAAGACACGTTCTGCTGATGACCCTCCGAAGGAGAATTCAGTGTCAGAGCTATGGTTGTATTCTTCTTTTGATTAATTAATGATAAGCGACTATTGGTTATGGTTCCACTCTTGTTCCTGATGATGATCATGAGTTATGTCTTCTCTGACTGACATATAGTTGTATGCACTGGATTTTACGCTTGCGTTTGTTTTGTTTCTTGCGTGTGCAGGTGTCCGATCACGGAGATCGTGAGGATTGTGATCTGCCAGAGCTAAGGAACGGGAGCGCTACTTTCTCTACAAGCGACAACGTTGGATTCCAGGTAAGCCTTCATCGCTAGTTGGTTTATTTGCAATTAGGAACCTACACTATAGCGTGTGACGATTGTTGCTAGACCCGGTCTGGGCTAGTAGGGATCGCCTCTGTCCGCAGAGGGGATTTACCTCCACAACAAATTGGCGACTCCGCTGGGGATCGTCTAGCTTGTTGTTGTTTGTTTTATGAGCTATAGACGGAGCCTGAAGTTAGCCAGATAGCCTTCGAAACGCTATTGCTCTGCATTAGCGAAGTAGATCAAAGCTGCTTCAGTCAATCTCCGGTTTAGTTTATGAACTGAACACTTGGAGTATTTTCTTGTCTTTTCGGTTGTTTCTCGATTCTGCTTGCTTGATCGGCTCTTTTGGCTGGCTCTTTTCTGAGTGTTTGGCTTTTGGTTCAGCCCTAGAGGATCAGATCTGACCTCTGTTTTTCTGAGTTTTCATCCTTTCATGGTTGGCTTGATTGGCGTGGTTTACACCCTGACAGTCGCGCCAATTGGCGCGGGTTGCCAGTTTATCACTCGCGCCATCCCCTGTCTAGCGCGGATTACAGCCAGACAGTCACACCATCTCCTGTAGGTGCTAGGGTTTACCCTTTTTCGGAAGATTCTTTTGGTCAATACTTTGCTTCTGGGTTTGTTTTAGATCCTGCTTGAAGTGGTGAGTCTGGTCTTGGTTGGGAGAAATTCTTTGTTTTTCATTTTCAGGCGTTGGCGCTTGTTGTTAGTTAGCAACCCGCGCCAATGGGGCATTGGCGCTAGTTGTCACTGAGCAAGTCGCGCCAGTTGGTGCTAGTTGTCAATGACAAAGTCAGGCCAATTTCAGAGTGTATGAAATTTGAGACTTTTTCCTTAAATCCTTCACCAGTGTGTCTTTCCCTTCCGGTCTTTTCACTGTATGAGCATAGATTACATTGCTCATTGTTTGAAATGTCTTCTTTCCATGATTGCTTGATGTAAAAGGGAATGAATGCCTTGTTTTGATCTCTTGCTTTGGAAGTCCTCTTTGTGTTTGACCTCATATGTCTTGTCGCCTTTTGAGGGATTTCATTACAAAGTGTTTGAAACAACGATTGCATTCTTAGTGTTTGTTTGCATCTCTTTTGCATTCATCCTTCATTAAGAAGATTTGCGTTTATTTAGTTTTCGTCTCAAAGTGTTCTTTTTGTTAAAATGCATTAGATCACATTGCATTGAAAAGTATTTTTGAGATTTATCATTGAACTTAGATCACATTGTTTAATGATTGAAAGCTAAAAATTGCTTTGATTGCATTCTCTTTCATTAAAAGCATGCATTAAGTAGATTCTCATTTCATCGAAAAATGCATTGAGTGCATTCTCATCATTTGAAAAGGAAAAGGAAATTGTGCATAGATTACAATTGCATAGTTTTCAAAAAAGAGGATTTTGCATAGATCACATTGCATTGTTTGCATCGTTGAATGTTTGAAATTACTTTTGGATAATGAAAGTCATCTAGTTTGGAAAGGATTTTGTTTGCAGTGTTATTTTATGTCGCATCATTGTTTGAAGCTCTTCCCTTAACTAGATAGCATTCATCGAATTGAAAAGATTTCTTTTCTCATATAGCTGCATATAGGAGATTGTCAGATAACATTCGGTAGGGCCTGAAATCGAAACATAATTGAAGATCAACCTTAAAATTTATTCAATTTACACTAAGGCAGAATTGAAACATTAACGAAACATTTAGAGGTCTAGGTTAGAGACGTGTTTCGGTGTCGTTAAACCTAGTAGCTGTCGTTCGCCTTTTGGCTTTAGACAACGCTAGTACGGACTTGTGCTCCCTGTACCGTCGCGTATATAAAGGGAGACCCCACTAGGTTTCTATCCTTTATCCATAGGAAGCCGAGTCTGTCGCCTTATACCCGTGATACACCGGACAAAACATTCGGGGAGATTGCCTGCACGTACGTTCAGTCCTTGGTTATTTTCTCTTTCATTGTGAAACCAAGGTGTAGATTGCAGTTCACGGTTATTTGGTACACCCTTTGCCTAGTATTTCTGAGTAGTGATTTTGATCTTATCTGACTCCTTAAATTTGAAAAGATCACCAAGCGCTTGTCCTTTCACACTTGTGTCAAAACTGAAAGAGATAGAGTCATCTTTCATCCGTTTCTCGACTCTTAAAACATGAAACGGTGGAGTTTCTAAGTTTCAATGTCGTAAAATAAATCACCTGTGATCACACGCCCTGTTAGAGTTTGCTTGTTGGCCGTTTGATTGTGTGCCTTGGTTTTTAGCCCGTGTGCGGTTTTGAGTTGTTGATGGCCACTTTTCCGGAGTTCACCAACCAAGGAATCCCCTTCGAAGGGACTCCTGGTCATTTTCCTCCTTTTGGGAATGTTGGTGCTCCTTATATGGCAACTTTGTCCCTTCTTGGGTTAACTGTTGGGTTGCCTGTTTGGTTGTTCTCAACCTCTGTGGTCTCGAATGTCTCGACTACTGGTCAAGCAATTCCTCCACCTGAACAACATCATGTTGATTCCAAGGTGGACCTCTCCCCTTATTCGCCTGTTTCTACGTCCTCCTCTTCTACTTCGCCTGGTGAAAGTATAGATTCTAGTAACCAGGTGGATAAGAAGAAGAAGAAGAAGACCAAGAAGAAGAAGTCTGATAAGCGAGTGGCTAATAGTGCAGCTACTGATTCTGAAACATCTCCTCTTGACAAACCTTCCAACCCTCCACGGAAAGTCAAGTTCCCTTGCATGTTGTGCACGGGAGACCATCTTCTTCGAGACTGCCCTGGCATTCCCAAGGTGCTCGAAGTATGGTCCAATGGTCGTCCACCGTTGTCTTTGGCTTCTGGGAGTCAGGCTGGGGGCACGTCTTCAACCAGTGCTAGTAAGACTCTTAAGAAGTAGGGCAAGCTCACCAATCCCTGTAGGTTGTGTGAAGGGCACCATGCCATTCACCTTTGTCCGTATATGGATGAAGCCAAGAGAGTTTTGGACAACTCGATTGTTTCTACACCATGCCTCCCGGCTGGTTATAAACAACTTTCTTTGAGTCCTCCACTAGTTGATCCTATGATTGGTCAAGAGTCATCCTTGGTCGATCCCACTCCCCCGGAAATTCCCATTCAGGAATCCATTCCCAACCAACCATTGGTCGTGGGATCGGTTGAACTGGCCCCATCGGCGGTGCACCAGGTCTTTTCCATTGAGAGTGGATCTCACATTCCTTAGGTTCTTCTTGTTTCTTCAGATTCTTCGGACTTGGAGAAAGATTCTCCTGTCCCTGTACCTCAAGAAGCTACTCCTCCGCCTCTCGTAATAGAGGTCCCAGAGGATACTCCTCCCACCTTCGAGATGGAGGTTGTGGAGGATGCTCCTTCTTCTTCCATAACACTAGGGGAAGACCATATCGGTTCGATGGTAGCCCCTCTGAGTAGTTTGGTCGCTTCCTTTGATTGGAGTCGATTTCGGGATACCGCCTTCCATCTTATGTGCCTTTCGAGATCACAGTACAGGATTTTGGTCTGGTCATACCCAACACCATTATAGATGAAGGCACGTCTGTTAGTGTTCTATCCTCAACTACTTGGCAAGATTTTGGTTCGCCGCCGCTTGCGCCTGTTACGCAAAATATGTTGGCATTTAACAGAAGAACGAGTCAACCCTTAGGGATCCTTCCAAGGTTACCTGTTACTTTGGGAGGTAAAACCATCCATATGGACGCGATGGTTGTTCCAGGCCCCTTGGATTTCAATCTGCTTTTGGGGCGTGATTACACCTATGCCATGGGAGCGCTTGTCTCCTCCCTTTTTCGTGTGGTCTGTTTTCCACATGAAGGACGGATTGTGACCATTGATCAGCTTTTGTTATTTGGTCCTGATATGGCAGCTGGCCCGCCATCATCCCTTCTTGTTTTTTATCCACCTGCTGTATCTGCCCCACCGCAGGTCAACTATGTGGCTACCTACCCTGTGCTTGTGCTCAGTGATGATGCTGTCGTGCATCAGGTGCTGGGGGCATTGGGTCCTGAATTCCAGGGTGTTTTCCTTCCATCGGGAGTGGAACTCTTGGAAGAGATGACTTCTTGTTCATTATGATGAGGTTGTTGGAGCAGAGTTCCTTGTCTTGTGTCAAGCTCCTTAAACCATGAAACAAGGTGTTCTGAGGATAGTTCTTTTAATGTGTCAACCTCGTTAAAACAATGAAACATGTTCCTGTTCAATTCGAGTCTTTGATAAGATCTCATAAAATCCCAGTCGAGTCTTTCTCTTGGTCTCGTAATTTGAACCTTCACTCCATCTGCCTTTCATATGGACTGAAGCTTGGGGGGCATGTACCTTGAATTGAGTCACCATGCTGGGGGCATGCTTACCTTTTCAAGCATAGTTTGTTTCTGTTTCAAGCTTTTGTAAAAATGAAATCGGTTTCAAGCATAGTTTATCTTTGTTTCAAGCTTGTGTAAAAATGAAACCAACCTCAAGCAGAGTTTCCTGATTTCAAGCTTGTGTAAAAATGAAACCTTTCCCATTTTACCTCTTGTGATTGCCATCTTATCAGCCTGTCTTTTCCAGATGAGCTTTGGTTTTCTCACTCCATTGTTACTATCTGCTTGGCCGATCATATGCCTTCACTTGGTTGTTTTACCCGTTCCTGAGGAACCACTGTGATGAGTGGTCTTGTTAGCCAGCCTCTTGACCTTTATTTGTTTTGAACAGTTCCACCATTACCGGAACCAGTTGCTACTCTTTATACCACTCGTTCCTCCAGGAGGAGTCATCTTTCAGCTCTTTTCTGGCTCTCTAAACATGAAAAGATTACCGAGTCCCTTGTCGTTTCAATCTCGTCAAAATGGACATGAAATGACATCTACCCAGTATAAGTTTACCCCTTTTTCGGGCTGGGATGGATTACTTACGAAAAAGGAATACCCTAGCCTATCGCGACTAGGAGGTTTTCTCAGATTTTGTTTTTTACCTTTTCGGGTCTAAGGAACTATTTACGAAAAGGGACCATTGGAGTTTACTTTTCCACCGTCTTTTCAAACTCTCTAAACATGAAAAGACGTCGATTTCTTCCTTTGTCAGACTCGTTAAACCCTGATGACATTGGATTCAGTCATAATGACGGTATCCGAGTTCCTCCTTCCTAGGGCTCGTTAAATGTACTAGGATGGATTCGTCCGAAGGACATACTTATATGACAAGCATATGGTATCCTCTTCAAGCTTGTGTAAAAATAAAGAGGTACTCGCCAGAAATGGTGGGGAAAAATGGAACCAGCATCATTTTCGTGTCGGCAGTATGTCGCTCTTGAACATGGCACTTGTCTGCATTCGTGTCGGGTTGGGGATATCTCATCTCGTTTTTTCCAATTGCCTCCGTGGGTTTGGGTGATCCCTTTTGACCTCTCATCTGCTCTTTTCCTCGTCACCATGACCTCTGATCTTTTGATGGAAAATACTGCCAAATCCACTGTCGTGCCGCCGATATGTTCAAGAGAAGTTGACCTATGCAAGTACCAACCTTCCTCTGATTCTCATCTGATCGCGATTCACAAAGACATTATATTCCTCTATCTCGTGTCGATGATGTGGGAAACACTATGGCCCACCTCCAATCAAGGTCACTTCCTGTCGACTTCAGCTCATTATCCGGGAAGCTGATCTAGAGACTCCCTTCTGGTGCCTTAGAGCCTACATGCCTCAATGGCAGGTTCTTCGCGTTCGACGTGAGGTTTTCATCATTGGCCTCCGATTGAGTGATTCTACGGGTGTTCGATGCCAGCTCATTGATTCACATGCCGTAGATTGTACCTGTAGTACCTTGAGGACCATTGGCATTTATGGCGGTACCTCTCGCATCTGTTAACAGCTTTCATCATTTGTTGGTAATCAGACGATGTTCTTGCATGTTCGACTTCAGCTCACATATTCGCATGCTTGAACTTGTACTTTTTTCGGGTCGAGATGGAGCGCAAGACCCTGGATTTTGTCTGTTGGAATCTAGGCTGCGATTTTGTGGATTATTATGATTAGTTACATGACTCACTGATTGGATGGCTGCGAGCATACCTGAGTCTATTTATCGATCCTTACTAGATGGCTGCGTCCATGCCTTGGATCTGGATTATTGCATACTCTATTATGGATGGCTGCGCCCATACCACATATCTATCATGTATTTGAGATATCAGTTGTACTTCTCTGCGCAGGTTTTTCGACGGAGGTGTTTTCAGTTGGACACGTTCTCGTAAAGCATTTCACCCCTCTCTCTCTTTCGGGCCTCATGCTTTAGGGGGCATCTGTTACACAGTAATTTTTCACCGTCCTTGCAATTCCCATCTCACCCATTGGAGGGTTGTTTATATGACCAATAAGAAGTGTCATGCCTTGCAAATACCATCATTGCATCCCTTGCCATGAGGACAACATTTCTTCTGTTGATCATTTCTTGAGCAGACCCTTAAAAACACCTGTTTATGCCTTGGCGCTGGTAGCCCGTTATGTCATCGCGCCAATGGGGGAAAATTAACTCTGAGCCCGCGCCAATTGGCACTCTGTCCTAGTTAAGCACCCGTGCCAATCTTCTTTTGGAAAGTTTAAAAAAAAAAGAGGCGAAGTTTTGATTACAACAACTTCGTGGATGAGTCATCAGGAGTGGTTTCGACTGAATAACCACGACCTTCCTCCTTTGGCCTCTTGTTTCCACCTTATGGGGAACCTCCCAAGGGATAAGGCCTCCCTTCCACTATTGTAGGGATCCCAACCTCCTCCTCTCCTCTATAAATATAGCCTTCATCCATTGATGAAGAGGCTGAATGGTTGAATGGTTGAATGGTAGAGTCTCCAAGTTCCCAAGAGCCTAATGCTACAAGAGATTTAATCCATTCCCTTAAGGCCAAATCCAAGCAAGGAGATCATTGTCGAGACATCTTAAGAGAGATGTTTGTCCCATCCCTCACAGGCTTTATCGAGACGCGTTCTGCTGACGACCCTCCAAAGGAGAATTCAGCGTCAGAGCTATGGTTGTATTCTTCTTTTGATTAATTAATGATAAGCGACTATTGGTTATGGTTCCACTCTTGTTCTTGATGATGATCATGAGTTATGTCTTCTCTGACTGACATATAGTTGTATGCACTGGATTTTACGCTTGCGTTTGTTTTGTTTCTTGCGTGTGCAGGTGTCCGATCACGGAGATCGTGAGGATTGTGATCTGCCAGAGCTAAGGAACAGGAGCGCTACTTTCTCTACAAGTGACAGCGTTGGATTCCGGGTAAGCCTTCATCGCTAGTTGGTTTATTTGCAATTAGGAACCTGCACTATAGCGTGAACGATTGTTGCTAGACTCGGTCTGGGCTAGTAGGGATCGCCTCTGTCCACAGAGGGGATTTACCTCCACAACATTAATGGCGGTACCTCTCGCGTCTATTAATAGCTTTCATCATTGGCTGGTAATCAGGCGATGTTCTTGCATGTTCGACTTCAGCTCGCTTATTCGCATGCTTGAACTTGTACTTTTTTCGGTTCGAGATGGAGCGCAAGACCCTGGATTCCTGTTTGTTACGATCTAGGCTGCGATTTTGTGGATTATCATGATTAGTTACATGACTCACTGATTGGATGGCTGTGACCATACCTGAGTCTATTTATCGATCCTCACTGGATGGCTGCGTCCATGCCTTGGATCTTGGATTATTGTATACTCTATTATGGATGGCTGCGCCCATACCACGTATATATCATGTATCTGAGATATCAGTTGTATTTCTCTACGCAGGTTTTCCGATGGCGGTGTTTTCAGTTGGACACGTTCTCGTAAAGCATTTCACCCCTCTCTCTCTTTCGGGCCTCATGCTTTAGGGGGCATCTGTTACATAGTAATTTTTCACTGTCCCTGCAATCCCAATCTCGCCCATTGGAGGGTCATTTCTATGACCAATAAGCAGTTTCATGCCTTGCAAATACCATCATTGCATTCCTTTCCATGAGGACAACATTTCTTAATCAAATCATTTCTGACGGACAAAAGCATTTTCATTTTTTTTTTTTTGCCTTGTGTGTGCTTGGAGTATGTACTCACGCCCCGATGAGAGAAAATTAACAGCGAGCCCGCGCCAATTGGCACTGCATCCCAGTTAAGCACTCGCGCCAATATGCTTTTGGGAAAGTTTTTTAAAAAAAGAGGCGAAGTTTCGATTACAACAACTTCGTGGATGAGTCATCGGGGAAAGGTTTCAATTGAATAACCACGACCTTCCTCCTTTGGCCTCTTGTTTCCACCTTATGGGGAACCTCCCAAGGGATAAGGCCTCCCTTCCACTATTGTAGGGATCCCAACCTCCTCCTCTCCTCTATTAATATATCCTTCATCCATTGATGAAGGGGCTGAATGGCTGAATGGCTGAATAGCTAGTTCCCAAGAGCCATCAGAGCCTTATGTTGCAAGAGCCTTGATTCATTCCATTAAGGCCAAATCCAAGCAAGGAGATCATTGTCGAGACATCCGAAGAGAGAGGTTTGTCCCATCCCCGACAGGCTTCTTCGAGACGTGTTCCGCTGGCGACCCTCCGAAGGAGAATTCAGCGTCAGAGCTATGGTTGTATTCTTCTTTGATTGATTAATGATAAGCGACTATTGGTTATGGTTCCACTTCTGTTGTTGATTATGATGATGAGTTATGTCTTCTCTGACTGACATATAGTTGCATATACTAGATTTTACGCTTGCATTTGTTTTGTTTCTTGCGTGTGCAGGTGCCCGATCACGGAGATCGTGAGGATTGTGATTTGTCGGAGCTAAGGAACGGGAGCGCTACTTTCTCTACAAGCGACAGCGTTGGATTCCAGGTAAGCCGTCATCGCTAGTTGGTTTATTTGAAATTAGGAACCTGCACTATAGCGTGAACGATTGTTTCTAGACCCGGTCTGGGCTAGTAGGGATCGCCTCTATCCGCAGAGGGGATTTACATGCGCCAATTTGTTGTGGAGGTAAATCCCCTCTACGGACAGAGGCGATCCCTACTAGCCTAGACCGGGTCTAGCAACAATCGTTCACGCTATAGTGTAGGTTCCTAATTGCAAATAAACCAACTAGTGATGAAGGCTTACCTGGAATCCAACACTGTCACTTGTAGAGAAAGTAGTGCTCCCGTTCCTTAGCTCTGGTAGATCACAATCCTCACGATCTCCGTGATCAGACACCTGCACACGCCAGAAACAAAACAAACACAAGCGTAAAATCCAGTGCATACAACTATATGTCAGTCAGATATGACATAACTCATGATCATCGTCAAGAACAAGAGTGGAACCATAACCAATAGTCGTTTATCATTAATTAATCAAAAGAAGAATACAACCATAGCTCTGACCCTGAATTCTCCTTCGGAGGGTCGTCAGAAGAATGTGTCTCGATAAAGCCTGTCAGGGATGGGACAAGCCTCTCTCTCCGGATGTGTCGAAAATGATCTCCTTGCTTGGATTTGGCCTTAAGGGAATGGATCAAAGCTCTTGCAGCATTAGGCTCTTGGGAACTTGGAGACTCAACCATTCAGCCATTCAGCCCCTTCATCAATGGATGAAGGCTATATTTATAGAGGAGAGGAGGAGGTTGGGATCCCTACAATAGTGGAAGGGAGGCCTTATCCCTTGGGAGGTTCACCATAAGGTGGAAAAAAGAGGCCAAAGAAGGAAGGCCGTGGTTATTCAGGCGAAACCACTCCTGATGACTCACCCACGAAGTTGTTGTAATCGAAACTTTGCCTCTTTTTTTTTTTTTTAAACTTTCCAAAAGAAGATTGGCGCGGGTTCTTAACTGGGATAGAGCGCCAATTGGCATGGGCTCAGTGTTAATTTCCCCCCTTCGCGCGAGGACATAATGGGCTATTAGCGCCAATGCAAAAACATGTGTTTTTAGGGGTCTGCTCAGGAAATGATCAACAGAAGAAATGTTGTCCTCATGGAAAGGGATGCAATGATGGTATTTGCAAGGCATGACACTACTTATTGGTCACAAAAACGACCCTCCAATGAGAAGCGAAGATGAAGAGGTAATTAATTCTTGTGTAGCGCTTGCCTAAACATGAGACCGAGAATAATGCTGCGAAGAACGTGTCCAATGCAGAAAACTTTCTTGCCATCCAGAAAACCTCGTAGAAATTATAACGATATCTAAGTATACATGACTATCATGATATAGATGCGGCCATCCACTAACAAAATTGCTCAATCAGTCAAACTATGGACGCAGCCATCAGTGAGAGATCAATAAAATAGACACATGCATGAAATTGTGTATTATCAGAACAGAATCATGTAATAATCTAACAATCCACAAAATCGCGGCTAGATTATAACGGACGGGGAATCCGAGTGCGCGCGGCACCGAAAAAAGTACAAGTTCAAGCATGCGAATATGTGAGCTGAAGTCAAACATGCAAGAACATCGCCTGATTACCAGCCAATGATGAAAGCTGCTAACAGATGCGAGAGGTAACATCAATGATGACAATGGTCCTCAAGGTACTATAGGTACAATCCACAGTGTGTGAATCAATGAGCTGGCGTCGAACACCCATGGAATCACTCGATTGGAGGCCAATGATGAAAACCTCACGTCGAATGCGAAGAACCTGCCATTGAGGCATGCAGGCTCCAAGGTACCAGAAGGGAGTCTCTAGATCAGCTTCCTGGATAATGAGCTGAAGTCGACAGGAAGTGACCTTGATCGAAGGCGGGCCATAGAGTTTCCCACATCATCGACGCGAGACAGAGGAGTATAATGTCTTTTTGAATCAAGATCAGATGAGAATCAGAGGAAGGTTGATGCTTGCAGAGGTCAACTTCTCTTGAACATATTGGCGGCACGACAGTGGATTTGGCAGTATTTGACATCAAAAGATCAAAGGTCATGATGAAGAGGCAAAGAGCAGATGAGAGGTCAAAAGGGATCACCCAAACCCATGGAGGCAAGTGGAAAACGAGATGAGATATCCCCAACCCGACATGAATGCAGACAAGTGCCATGTTCAAGAGCGACATACTGCCGACACAACAATGATGTTGGTTCCATTTCCCCCACCATTCCTGGCGATTACCTCTTTATTTTTACACAAGCTTGAAGAGGATACCATATGCTTGTCATATAAGTCAGTCCTTCGGACGAATCCATCCTAGTACATTTAACGAGCCCTAGGAAGGAAAAACTCGAATATCATCATTACGACTGAATCCAATGTCATCAGGGTTTAACGAGTCTGACAAAGGAAGAACTCGATGTCTTTTCATGTTTAGAGAGTTTGAAAATACAACAGAAAAGTAAACTCCAAAGGTCCCTTTTCGTAAATATTTCCTCATATCCGAAAAGGTAGAAAACTTTGTCTGAAAAAACCTCCTAGTCGCGATAGGCTAGGGTATTCCTTTTTTGTAAGTAATCTATCCCAGCTCGAAAAAGGGGTAAACGTATACTGGGTAGATGTCGTTTCACAACCATTTTAACGAGATCAAAACGACAAGCGACTCGACAATCTTTTCATGTTTAGAGAGTCAGAAAAGAGCTGAAAGATGACTCCTCCTGGAAGAACGAGTGGTATAAAGGGTAGCTACTGGTTCCGGTAATGGTGGAATTGCTCAAAACAAGTAAAGGTTAAGAGGTTGGCTAACAAGACCACTCATCGCAGCGGTTCCTCAGGAACGGGTAAAACAACCAAGTGAAGGCATATGATCGGCCAAGTAGATAGTGATGATGGAATGAGAAAACCAAGGCTCATCTGGCAAAAACAAGCTGATAAAATGACAATCACAAGAGGTAAAATGGGAATGGTTTCATTTTTACACAAGCTTGAAATCAGGAAACTCTGCTTGAAGTTGGTTTCATTTTTACACAAGCTTGAAACAAAGATAAACTATGCTTGAAACCGGTTTCATTTTTACACAAGCTTGAAACGGAAACAAACTATCCTTGAAAAAGTAAGCATGCCTCCAGCATGGTGACTCAATTCGAGGTACATGCCCCCCAAACTTCATTCCATATGAAAGGAATATGGAGTGAAGGTTCAAGTTACGAGACCAAGAGAAATACTTGACTGGGATTTTACGAGATCTTATCAAAGACTCGAATTGAACAAGAACGTGTTTCATTGTTTTAACGAGGTTGACACATTAAAAGAACTATCCTCAGGACACCTTGTTTCATTTTTTAAGGAGCTTGACACAAGACAAGGAACTCTGCTCCAACAACCTTGTTTCATTTTTTAAGGAGCTTGACACAAGACAAGGAACTCTGCTATGAACGACTTCATCATAATGAACAAGAAGTCATTGTTTCCAAGAGTTCCACTCCCGATGGAAGGAAAACATCTCGGAAATCAGGACCCAATGCCCCCAGCACACTATGCACAACGACATCATCACTGAGTATAGGCACGGGATAGGTAGCCACATAGTTGACCTGTGGCGAGGCAGATACAACGGGTGGATAAAAAATAGAAAGAGATGATGGTGGGCCAGCTGCCATATCAGGACCAAAGAACGAAAGTTGATCAATGGTCATGATTCGTCCTTCATGCGGAAAACAGACCACACGAAAAAGGGAGGAGACAAGAGCTCCCATGGCATAGGTGTAATCGCTCCCCAAAAGCAGATGGAAATACAAGGGGCTTGGAACAACCATCATGTCCATATGGATGGTTTTACCTCCCAAAGTAACAGGTAACCTTGGAAGGATCCCTAAGGGTTGACTCGTTCTTCTGTTAAATGCCAACAGATTCTGCGTAACGGGCGCAAGCGGCGACGAGCCAAAAGCTTGCCAAGTAGTTGAGTATAGAACACTAACAAACACACCTTCATCTATAATGGTGCTGGATACAACCAGACCAAAGGCCTGTACTGTTATCTCGAAAGGCACATAAGACGGAAGGCGGTATCCTGAAAATCGATTCCAATCAAAGGAAGCGACCAAACTACTTGGAGGGGCTACCATCGAACCGAGATGGTCTTCCCCTGGGGTTACGATCGAAGAAGGAGCATCCTCCATGACCTCCATGTCGAAGGTGGGAGGGGAATCCTCCAGGACCTCCATCACGGGAAGCAGAGGAGCAACTTATTGAAGTACAGGGACAGGACAATCCTTCTCCAAATCCGAGGAATCCGAAGAAACAAGAAGAACATGAGGGGTGTGAGGTCCACTCTCAACGGAAAAGACCTGGTGCACCGTAGAAGGGGCCAGTTCAACCGATCCCATGACCAATGGTTGGTCGGGAAGGATTCCTGAATTTGAATTTTTGGGGGAGCAGGGTCGACCAAGGATGACTCTTGACCAATCGTAGGAGCGGGATTGAACAAGGATGACTCTTGACCAATCATAGGATCAGCTGGTGGAGGACTCAAAGAAAGCTGTTTGTAACCATCCGGAAGGCATGGCACAGAAATAGCCTAGTTGTCCAAAACTCGCTTGGCTTCATCCATATACAGACAAAGGTGAATGGCATGGTGCCCTTCACACAAATTACAGGGATTGGTAATCTTACCCTGCTTCTTAGGAGGTTTTCTCAAACAAATTGGCGACTCCGCTGGGGATCGTCTAGCTTGTTGTTGTTATGCTTTGTAAGCTACAGACGGAGCCTGAAATTAGCTAGATAGCCTTCGAAACGCTATTGCTTTGCATTAGCGAAGTAGATCAAAGCTACTTTAGTCAATCTCCGGTTTATTTTATGAACTGAACACTTGGAGTATTGTCTTATCTTTTCGGTTGTTTCTCGATTCTGCTTGCTTGGTCGGCTCTTTTGGCTGGCTCTTTTCTATGTGTTTGGATTTTGGTTCATCCCCAGAGGATCAGATCTGACCTCTGTTTTTCCGAGTTTTCATCCTTTCATGGTTGGCTTGATTGGCGCGGTTTCCACCCTGACAGTCGCGCCAATTGGCGCGGGTTGCCAGTTCATCACTCGTGCCATCCCCTGTCTGGCGCAGATTACAGCTAGACAATCACGCCATCACCTGTAGGTGCTAGGGTTTACCCTTGTTCGGAAGTTTCTTTTGGTCAGTACTTTTCTTCTGGGTTTGTTTTAGATTCTGCTTGAAGTGGTGAGTTTGGTCTTGGTTGGGAGAAATTCTTTGTTTTTTCATTTTCAGGCGTTGGCGCTTGTTGTCAGTTAGCAACCCGCGCCAATTGGGTAGTGGCGCTAGTTGTTAGTGAGCAAGTCGCGCCAGTTGGCGCTAGTTGTCAATGACAAAGTCGTGCCAATTTCAGGGTGTGTGAAAATTGAGATTTTTTCCCTGAATCCTTCACTAGTGTGTCTTTCCCTTCCGATCTTTTCACTGTATGAGCATAGATTACATTGCTCATTGTTTGAAATGTCTTATTTCCTTGATTGTTTGATGTAAAAGGGAATGAATGCCTTGTTTTGATCTCATACTTTGGAAGTCCCTTTTGTGCTTGACCTCATATGTCTTGTAGCCTTTTGAGGGATTTCGTGACAAAGTGTTTGAAACAACGATTGCATTCTTAGTGTTTGTTTACATCTCTTTTGCATTCATCCTTCATTAAGAAGATTTGCGTTTATTTAGTTTTCCTCTCAAAGTGTTCTTTTTGTTAAAATGCATTAGATCACATTGCATTGAAGAGTGTTTTGAGATTTATCATTGAACTTAGATCACATTGTTTAATGATTGAAAGCTAAAAATCGCTTTGAGTGCATTCTCTTTCATTGAAAGCATGCATTAAGTAGATTCTCATTTCATTGAAAAATGCATTGAGTGCATTCTTATTATTTTAAAAGGAAAAGGGAAATTGTGCATAGATTACAATTGCATAGTTTTCGGAAAAGAGGATTTTGCATAGATTACATTGCATTATTCGCATCGTTGAGTGTTTGAAATTACTTTTGGATAGTGAAAGTCATCTAGTTTGGAAAAGATTTCGTTTGCAATATTGTTTTATGTCGCATCATTGTTTGAAGCTCTTCCCTTAACTAGATAGCATTCATCAAATTGAAAAGTTTCTTTTCTCATATAGCTGCATACAGGAGATTGTCAGATGACATACGGTAGGGCCTTGAAACCGAGACATAATTGAAGATCAACCATAAAATTTATTCAATCAACCTAAGGAAGCATTGAAACATTAAAGAAATATTTAGAGGTCTAGGCTAGAGACGTGTTCCGGCGTCTTTAAACCTAGTAGCTGTCATTCGCCTCTCGACTTTAGACAGCACTAGTACGGACTTGTGCTCCCTGTACCGTCGCGTATATAAAGGGAGACCCCATTAGGTTTCTATCCTTTATCCATAGGAAGCTGAGTCTGCCACCCTATACCCGTGATACACCAGAAACAACATTCAGGGAGATTGCCTGCACGTACGTTAAGTCCTTGGTTGATTTCTCTTTCATTTTGAAACCAAGGTGTATATTGCAGTTCACGGTTATTTGGTACACCCTTTTCCTAGTACTCCTGAGCAGTCATTTCGATATTTTCTGACTCTTTAAATTTGAAAAGGTCATCAAGTGCTTGTCCTTTCATGCTTGTTTCCAATCTGAAAGTGATAGAGTCACCTTTTTCCTGTTTCTCGACTCTTAAAAGATGAAATGGTAGATTTTTGTTTCAATGTTTTAAAATTAACTGCCCACGAAATATTCCTGGTTAGAGTTAGTTTCCTTAGGGTGTTTTTTTGAAATTTGTTTCTAATGGAAAATTTTCCAGAGTTCACCAACCAAGGAATCCCCTCCGATGGGAATCCTGGTCCTTTTCCTCCTTTTGGAAATGTTGGTGCTCCTTATATGGCAACGTTGTCCCTTCCTGGGTTAACTGTTGGGTTGCCTGTTTGGTTGTTTTCAACCTCTGTGGTCCTGAATGTCTCGGCTACTATTCAATCAGTTCCTCCACCTGAACAACATCATGTTGATTCCAAGGTGGACCTCTCCCCTTCTTCGCCTGTTTTTGTGTCCTCCTCTTCTACTTCGCCTGGTGAAAGTCTGGATTCGAGTAACCAGGTGGCTAAGAAGAAGAAGAAGAAGAAAAAGAAGAAGAAGTCCGATAAAGGAGAGGCTAGCTCTACAACTATTGCACTTAAGAAGTCCCCCATCGATAAACCTCCCAACCCTCCGCATAAAGTCAAGTTCCCTTGCATGTTGTGCACGAGAGACCATCTTCTTCGAGATTGCCCTGGCATTCCCAAGGTACTTGAAGTATGGTCCAACGATCGTCCATCGTTAATGGAGGTAAATCCACTGTGTGTATTATAAATTACTTTGTGATCGTGTTATTTATTTGGTCTTATATGCAGATGATATGCTGCTAAGCGAAAATGGCAGAGAAATTATCCAGGATGTGAATACCCAATTGTCCTCTAAATTTGACATGAAGTATATTGGTGCTGAAAAATTATTTTGGGCATGGAAATTAAATGAGACTAGGAAAATATGAAGCTCTAGTTACACCATATGAAGTATGTCGAGACAATATTTTAGAGGTTTAATATGCAGGATAATAAACTAGTGAAGGTTCCCATTCATGTAGGTGTAAAGTAATTTGTAGAATAGTTTCCCAAGACACATGAAAAGGAAGAGGGCATGTACCCTATTCCATATGCGAGTGAAGTTGGTAGTTTTATGTATGCAATGGTATATACGAGACCATTCATTCGACATGTAGTGGGAGCATTGAGCAGGTTTATGTCAAAACCAGGGAAGGAACAAGGGACAATGGTAAAGCGAGTTTTTATGTATTTGTGTGGCACTAGTGATTATGTTTTTTGCTACAAAGGAAGACCAACATTGGACAAGTGTTGGACATACATGGATTTGTTGGTGAAAATTGGGCTAGAGATCTAGATGAGAGAAGATCTATCGATGCCTCCTCCCACATTTACCCAGTTTAACCAGCTTGCCCAAGTAAACATGAGCTAAGGGGATACTATGACAAGACTCAACCTCCTATTTGACCTTAAGGAAATGGATTTGACAAGCTAAGACTTACTAACTTCCCTCAGGTTCCAAAGAACCTCAAGGAGTAACCCAACCCCTCTAGGTGTCCAACCGCTGAGACAAATCAATTTTTCCCTGATCTAGAGCCCTAGTCGCTCCCTTGTTAAGGCCTCCATGTGACTATGGGTTCCTAGTCACACTCATAAGTCTGCCTCCATGTGACTATGGAATTTTATGCTAAGTTATATGCCAGATAATCTGAATTATATGCCACTTTTTTAGCGTCAGGACTCAGGTCTCTTCCCAGAACTCAGTGAAACTTGTAGAGAAGATAAATTACATAGAAACAATGCTTGTAAACCAAAAACTGAAACTAGGACTTGACCTTACCATCCCCAAACGGGACTGACATTTTGTCAAACACTTGGTGAATATACAACTTATAGGTCATGAATGCAAATCTGAGCATAAGGGACTGAAAACTTATTTGATTTTTAACATGAAGGGTCACTTCCTTATAACGTTAGTTTTCATAACACCAATTGGGTCTTGCATTCATTATTCATTCAGTTACAAGTGAAAACCTTAAAAGAGACATGACTAAGATATGACATATAACCATGCTTATAACCAACATATAACCAAATAGATATGAATAAGAGAACAACCATTAAAGCCACATTATAACTAATGAAATTCCTCATCAAAAGCAAAATAAACTTAGCTTTTGTTAAACATAGGCAAATTTCGAGTGGGTTAAGGACTTCCACGTTCCACTCGACCATAGATTGGCTTAACTAAATCTTTCATTCAACCAATCAGCCCTATGCCATATTCCAAGAATGAGTGTGTGATCTCATGGATAAACCAATCCAAATACAAACAAGGGAATCTAGAGGTTAAACCACCTCCAAACTCTCCATACCGTGATTTCACCTAAACCAGTGTCGAGATCAAAAAGCTGAACTGAGCTTGAATGACTCAGAATTTCTTAACCAATACCTTAAGGAAATTTTCTAGTCTCCACCCTCAAGATTTACCATGTATCAGATCATTACTGATCAAGGGATTCCTAAGCCTTTGGGAATTTTCCTGATACCACCTCGCCCATATACAAAATATTCCAATAATCCAAATCTAGAAACTGAGAACAATCCCATCACACCATGGCTATCCAGAAATGGAAAGGATAGGCTAAAATACATTGTTGAAACCTGACAAAATCTATGCGAATGACAACAAAAGAACCAAATACCAACATACACATGCCATGCATGTCAAAACCAACTATGAAACCATACATGGAACCTCTTACCTGCAAGTATTCCCACCAGATTCACCTTGATAATAAAAACTCAAATTCAATAGCGAGAAGTTAGAGCTTGCTTCCTTTGATTCCTTATTATACTATATTTTCAGGTTTACTTATGGATGGAATTCATACTCGAAATAAGGTTCGAATTCTAGATTTCATTAATACTCGATTTAAGGAAATACTAATTGATTGAATTAAGGATAAGAAAAATAAGTACTTGGTTTCATTCTCCATAAACTATTTGATCCTTGCCTTCCTTTTCTTTTCTTACCCTTCATTTCTTTTCATTTCATTTCCTTTCCTTTCCTTTTCTCGTCCTTCCTTTGTTTGTTTGCTTCTTTCTCCTCTCAATGGTTCTTTTCTCCTCTGCGAGACAAATTCTAACACTCAAATTACAAAAGCTCAAATTGATGCTTTGAGGTATTTTTATTGATGAGCCCTCTAATTTCTTCAATTTTATGTTATTTTCCTTCATTTTCCTCCTCACATGCAACCTGTGACCTTTCACCTTCCTTTCTCCTAATTTCCATTATTTTCATAAATAATGTGCAAAAAATACTCTTTTTTCCTTTCCAAATCCTTAGCCATTGCCTTTGCCAATTTCCTTTATCCATAAACACAAAAAGTGATGACCACTAGGATGTGTTGCCCAGCATTCGACTTTGATTAAGTGTCCCTTTCCCGTGGTCTTATTTTTCCTTTGTTGAATTTTATTACATTAAATTTTAACATTGAGATGTTGCAGACCCCTCCCCCTTAGGGGGATACCATCCTTGATGTTAAACCTACCTATACCCAACAAAAACACAAAAACGTTGAAAAGAAAAAAGAAAAAAACATACTGCCTATGGAGCTTTATAAACCAACTCATTGCAATATTTACAATAACAACCTTCTCAAAACCAAAACCATCACAAAGAACATGAGAACATGACAACCATGCCGCTTATTGGAGTGTTATAACTTAGCTCATTGCGATATTTACAATAACAACCATACATAAATATGTACAAATACCAAGACCCATTTTCCTTCGCCGAAAAACAATGAAGGATACATGGCCCGCATCTGATCAACCATCTCCTATGTAGTTTCATTAGGCCCAACGTGATTCCATTGCACTTTAAGCTACTTGAGTGCTCTTTTCCAAAGCACGAGATGTTTCTACTGCAATATGCATTGGGGTTCCAACTAGAATTCTCCTCCTTGATCCACCTGTAACATAGACCAATCGATAACATGAAAAAAATTATGGACTTTCACTATCGGAGGAAACACAAGTCTATAGGCCATTGGTCCAATCCTCTCAAGGATCTCAAAAGGCCCACATTACCATGGTTCCAACTTGGCACATGGTCCAATCCTCAAGGAGATATTCTTGGGCCTAATGTGCAAATACACATGTTCCCCAACCTGAAACTCCTTAAATGCCTTGTGTTGGTCTGCATAAGTTTTATGGCTGTCTTGTGCTGTATTTAGATTCTTATTTATAACTTGTATTTCCTATTCCATGTCTTCCAACATGTCCATTCCAATAAGTATTGTGTTCACTGGATCACTCCAGTTGATGGGAGTGTTACAACTACTCTCATACTGTGCCTCAAACAAACTCATCCTCAGTGACTCCTGATAATCATTTTGTATGCAAACTCAACCAATGGAATATACTCCTCCCATTTCATATGTCGATGCATGGCGTACCTCCTTAACATATCCTCCAGTATCTTGTTGACCCTCTTTGTTTATCCATATGTATGTGAATGATAAGTTGTACTAAAGGTCAACTTTGTCCTCAATCCCGCAAACACATCCTTCCAAAATTTGGAAGTGAAATTTGAATACATGTCCGACACAATCTTCTTTAGAACAACATACAATCTCACGATCTTCCTAATGAATACATGTGCTACCTCACTAGCCGAATAAGTAGTCTTCACTAAAATGAAGTGAGTTACCTTGCTCAAATTTTCTACCAAAAAAATGATATCATGCTTCCTCAATGTCCTCGTAAGACCTGTAATGAAATCCATGGAAATGGCCTCCCATTTCCATTATGGAATTGGAATAGGCTGAAGCAACCCTCCTGGATGCTTACACTCTGCTTTGACTTGCTGATAGTATAAACATCTAGCCATGAACCATGCTACTTCATTCTTCAAATTCAACCAATGGTATAACTTCTTCACTATTGTCAATGTCTTCTGATATCCTGGGTGACCTGAATATCATTTTACATGAAAATCCCTCAAGATAAGCTTCTTGAGTTCACTGTCATCCGACACATAGATCTTGTCCCTAAATCTCACCAAGCCATCTGTCATGAGACAAAAATATAGATCCTGATCACCTGTACCCTGTTGTAACGTGCATAAGCTCCATGTACATGTTATCCTATTGTCTTGCCTGTAATATATGATCTTGTAAATTTTTCCCATATGAGCTCACTAGCGCAACATGTTTCAATTGTACTTTCCTACTGAGAGCATCTGCAACCATGTTCTCCTTTCCCTGAATGTACATGATCTCAAAGTCAAACTCACTAAGTGTATCCAACCATCTAGCTTTCTTGGCATTCAAATTTTGTTGGTCAAATAGAAATCTCAACCCACTATGATCGCTCACCAACACAAACCTCTTGCCAATAAGATAATGTCTCCACATATTCAAGGCATGAGTAATAGCTTCCAACTCAAGATCATGAATCACATATTTCTGCTCGTGCTCATTTAGTTTCTTGTACTCATAGCTTATCACATGTCCCTACTACATAAGGACACCCCTAAGCCCTCTCTTCCAAGCATATGTACACACTACGAACTCTTTATCCAGATCTACAATATTTAACACTAGAGAATTGGTCAACAAATGATTCAACTGCTTAAAATTGGTTGCACACTCCTCTGTCCATTCAAAATTCTTACCTCTCCTCTGAAAGGATGTAATAGGATATGCAATGTGTGAGAAATTCCTGATGAACCTCCTGTAGTAACCTGCTAAGCCCATAAATGATCTGACTTCCTCCACATTTCTAGGAGCTGCCCACTCCATGATAGCCTTTATCTTCTCTGGATCTACTTCTATGCCATTCTTAGAAACAAAATGTCCCAAGTAGTGTACTTATGTCTAAAATAAAATGCACTTGCTAAGCTTAGAATACAACTGATGCTCTCTTAGAAATATCATCGCTGCTGCTAAATGCTCGGTATGCTCTTCCTCATTCTTAGAATATACCAAGATGTTATCAATGAATATAATAAAAAAAATTTCTAGACAAGGACACAACACACTATTTATCAAACACATAAAAGTAGTTGGAGCATTAGTCAAACCGAATGGAACTACAAAAAACTCATAATACATGTTATCCATGATAACACAAAAATAGTTTTTGAGTCAATTTGTCAAATTAGTGAGGGTTTTGAATTTTCTGAAAATAAAAGTACATGTATAAAGTGTTATTTGGTCATCTAGTTAGTTTCTAGAGTCAATTTGAGTTTAAGTGGGATAAACCATAAGATTTAGAATCCAAGATTCCATGTGTGTCAAGCTTATTTGATCATGATTAGCATTTAGACAGTTTTGCAGAAATTTATAGCATCTCTAGTTAGGGAAACCGAGGGTTTGCTAGAGGAGTTCGTGACGCTTCCATAGTGGATTTGTCTCTTTGAACACCTGTTCTGCTAGGGAAATGTGCTTTTGTTGGTGACAATGTGGTAACAAAACATTTTTTAAAAAGTTTGTGTCAGAGTCATGATGGGTCATGAATATGCATTAGACTTTACCTTTATCTATTATCCCTAAAACGTTCACAATGTATAGGTTCATTCTTACCTCATTTTCTTTTCATTTAGCTTGGTCTTGCTGCCATAGGAAAGTGTCTATTGTTATCATAGTTGGTTTAGCTATCTTTAGGAGGAATTGCAGGTGGCAAGGAGCTCGCTACGTGTCAAAACCATGGCATAGAAAAATTAGTACAAAGGAGGTTCCATTGTACACAACGAACCCATAGACATGAGGCTATTGGAGGAAGACCCTACTTTCATTCAATGATTTTCAACATGGGATGGTTACTTTTTTTCCAGAAGTTGCAGGGTTACCATGGGTAGATTTCCAAAGATATTGCCATCAATTTCACAGGGATAGAACCAAAGGTGGGAATGATGAATTTTGCATTATCCCCTGATACAATTTCCCGTGCCACATAGATCCCTAGCTATGGTGAGATGTAATTCAAGTTTTAGAAGTTTCAGCTACTCAATTATGATGGATTTCTCAAGGAAGAACACAAAGGGATTGATATGACTGATGCCATCTCCACGAATTGCCTCAAAGAGCATTTTTCCAAAATTCTAATGGTCATCCAGAAGTACTTTACATGTGAAGGCATGCTCAATATGGTTTACGAGTATCACTTCATATTGCTCTTGCATTTCACAGGTAAATAGCCTCTAGAAATTCCATTTATTCTTTATTGGAGTTTGGGGAAGATGGCTGAAAAGGTCCAGGAAAATCCTAATGCTAACAATACTTCTATTTTTCATCATGGCCTCATCAAATTGCTGGTTGTAGAAGAGCTAAATAGGTTAAATAGAGATTGGCTTACCTTTTTATTTTTGAGTGGATATGAGCTAGATGCTGCCACTCCTTCTAGAAAAGCCCCAAAATATCAGTCGGTAACCCCTAGGGAAGAGAAGCAAACAGAGGAAGAACCTACAGTGAAGACTTCTACGAGTGTTAGGGTCCTATAATAATAGGATTCAAAATTTTTGAATTGAATTTGAATAGTCTTGTAATATGTACATACTTTTCTTTCTGCAAATTGTTTTCCCATATTAGAAAAATAAAATAAAAAATATAGAGGGTAAAAAGTCCTAAAAGAAAAATCAAAGGACTTAAAAGAAAAGATAAAAAATAATAGAAAATGGACCTCAAATAAAAAAGAGATAAAAATAAAACATTAAAGTGATGCAAATCCAAATGCCACTACTGTTACTTTTTACTGCAAAATAAATGATTATGTGCAGCTTGTTCAAAATGCCATAATCCATGATAAGTCAAATAGTTTAATCTTGACTTTTAATGCTTTAAATTTCATGCCGATAGATAGAGAATAAAGATCTTTCCAAACAGTATAATCTTGGCAGATCAGTAGTTAGCTAGAGAATAAATGAGGAGCTCAATAGTTTAATCTGAGCCCTTGGAAGAAATAAGGATAGAATTAGTTAGTTTGTTGTTTTAAAAGAAAAATGAACAAGGGTTTACAAGTTCAAATGCAACCAAGTAAAATGAAGAAAAAATGTTAGGGTAGCATAAGGGTAGGCAAAAGCAGTTTTACAATCATGGATAAGCAGAAATTGGGTCAATTCAATCACTAACTTCCTTCAAATAGTCATTTCCCTTGTAAAAATACTTCATCCCCTCCATTTTGATTATTTCCCCTTCATTTTCCCTTTTTCCCATCATCATTCAGTTTCACTTCCAAAAATACCCTTTTCCTAGGTGTAAAATTCATTATACTTAAGAAAAGTAAACACTTTGACTAATTCCCCTTTTATTGTAAAAAACCCAAAAACCCAAAAACCCAAAAAACATTTTATCCTAAGTTTAAACATAAAGAGATTATATTGGGACTCTTAAAAATTATCCCTTTATTTATGTTTTACATTAAACTTAGTTTATTTTTATCCCTCTTCGCACTTCATTATTAACACATTAATTTTATAAAGTAACTCCTTATTAACCTATATATCCCATATTAGATTAAGTCCTTTTAATATTATCCCAAACCCATATTATAGTTCTAAACCTATGGCTCTTTTTACCCACGTGACATATACCCCGCCTATGCTAAACTTACAGTAATATGCATTACATTGGTTAAAACCTACACCCGCATATCATATTCATATATATAAACTATATATTAAAATCTATGTTTTAATATATAATCCACTCCTGTCGTATAAATAATCCCAGGCCCCACACCCATTACCCCGCATCTTCACCACTTAATCTCAGCCATTCGCTCCATTTTGTCAGATCTAACAGTGCAGATCTCCTATCGCATATTTGATTGCGTCGTCAATAACGAAATAAAAACTTGTGATAAAATCTGTTTCAACACTTTATCTCTCCTGCACGTGTCTCATTTCTATTGGATAACATCAATCCTCCCGATTCTGCTTACCACCTTTCATTGTTGCGAAAACCGCCTGGCAGTTATACCCTCCCCTGCACCTAAACCACCTTTTTGTTTGAAATGACATATGTTTAATGCCTTTACTATTCACTGAAATGATTATAAACGCCTGAAATGCATTCATTTGAAGCCTATGTTATTGTTTTCTGCTCACAGAACCTTCCCAGACCAAGAAAAATACATTGCCACCTATGTTTTATCTAAAAAATAAACAGAATTCATCAAAAGCAATTGCTACAATATTGCGGAAGCCTCCAGACTGCATATAAAGGCCACAAGAAGCTTTTGAAAGCTTTCAAAACCTAGGAAACCCTTCTTCGCAACTTAAAATTTGAATTTACAGGTATTCTTCAGAAAAAGAGATTCATCCATCATTTAGAAATAATTATACTGTTAATTAAAGTCTTATAATGCCTGTATGCATTAAAGAATGCCCCTTTTCTTTAGAAATTCTTCAGATAAGACAAAACCCTGAGCATTTTTCAGTTTCTAAAAAGCCTTGACTTGTTTTAAAAGCAAATTTGGAGTGAATTTAGTCATCTGCAGACTTAAAAAGCCCTTTGAGACATCCAAAGCCTTTTCTACAACACTTGGAAGCCTTTATGCATAAAAATTAAGGTTTTAAAGATTGTTCTACCACAAAAATTCTACTGTAAACCCTTGATATCTTTTGTTAAGGCTATAATAGTTAGGAAATTGGTTTTTTATACATCATTAAGAGTTTTGAGTCAAGAGTAATCAGAAATATCCTTTTGCAGTCAAAGATAGAACCTCTGTAATACTTAAAGTCCTTATGTATACAATTTAATCTTACAGAAGTGTTTCACAGATATAAAAACAACGTTTTAAAGATCAAGAGTGTTTAAATTGATAAATCAAACCTAACAATGGTATCCAAAGGCACTATTGTGATCAACCCTCTACAACCCCTTGTTGTAGATGTAGAACATACCCCCCTGGTAGATGTATACTTCAAAATCACAGATCCCGTGACAGAGTTTAATCTCCTTGAGCTCCACTGCTGGAGCCAAGATAAATCCTTGGACCAAGCAAATGATGTGTTTATTTGGGAATCAAGATTGCCTAAATATGTTGTCACTCATACTCACTAGTGCCCATAAGCTATCAGATTATGCCAATCTCATTATTCTCCAGATCAAAGAGCCATTGTCAATTCTGAAAAAGAAGTATTGTTTACCATTATAGCTAAATCTATCAACCAAATGCCTCAATTACAACCTGAGCCTAATGAAGTGCCTTTATCAATTGAAGCCCTCACAAAGTTCTATTTGGAGTTAGATCTTCCTAAGAGATTTCAAAATTTTCAAACTTTCATGCCATCCTATGTGGAAATCCCTAAGCTCAACCCTCCATACTCATCTTCTAAATTCTCAAAAAGAACCAGACACATTATTTCCATGCTATCTTTTATCCTTGGATATTTCACTGATGAACATGCTGATGCATCATTGCTTGGTTTCTTGTCTATTTTTGTACCTGGATAGCCTCCTGTAGTTATTTTCAATTTTGCCCAGTATATTGCTGATAGAATCCATGAACAACTTGTCAAACTACCTACTGAAGGTGTCTTTAGGTATACTTCATTTCTTTTCCACATGTTTCTTTATTTTCAATCTGAAAAGTTCCCTATAACTCTTCAGAAGTTGGATGTGGAAGGAAATCCACAATCTGTTGTATTATGGACTTCCTTGATCATGAAGGAGTCAAATGAGTTTACTTATGCAGAGTTTACTGATTCTTTCATTCATCCATTGGTAAATATGCTAAACAACAATGAACAGCCTAGGATCAACAATGAAATTAAGAAATTTTTATAGTTGTTTGAACAAAGCAGAACAGGTGATTGGCATTTATACCAAAATCACACTGAAATCAGAGTTTATGGGTCAAACCTCATTCCTTACAAGTTGCCAAAATATTTACCTATGAGGTTGTTTGCTTTAAAGTATATAAGGCAGATTTTGAACTCATATGCTGTAAATTTCTTGGAAGCAAAGAAGAAAACCTAATTTAAATTGAAGAATCAAGTTGGCCCATTTATATGTAATAACAGAGAAGCATGTGCAGAGGCAAAAAAGTAGTTGTTAGAGTACAAATTCAACACTAGATTTCTTTGGTATTATGATTGATCCAGATTTTATGCAGGAATGCAACATAAT
Organism: Pinus albicaulis; assembly: GCA_034641835.2. Lineage (NCBI taxonomy): Eukaryota > Viridiplantae > Streptophyta > Pinopsida > Pinales > Pinaceae > Pinus > Pinus albicaulis. The sequence goes on from CM076574.1 coordinate 1,198,617,532, forward strand.
ATAGAAATAACCATAAACATAGAGATGCAGCGGAAATAATGCGTTATTTCATTAATATCAAATAACAGAAATATGCTTACAGACATAATGGAAATAAAATAGCTAGGGTGCTGGTAGCGAATCTCTTAGAAGGGATGTGGTGGCTAAAAACCTTTGAACTGTGTTACAATGAGGCTCGAGGGCCTATTTATTATTGAGAAACAATGGAAAAACTTAAACGTCCAAAAACCTAACTCTAGGAGATGAAGCGCCAAAACTGTGGGTCCCATTTGGGTAAATTGGTGTTTCAACTTCCCAGGGACGTAACTTTGGCATCCGATCTCCGTTTGACGTGCTCAATAGATTGTTAGAAATATATATCTGAGGAGTACAACTTTCTATGTGAGAAAAATTGGTCCATGGACCCATGTTCCTCCTGGTTTTCCCAAAAAACGTCGTTTAGGGCCTCAAAACGGCTCCGGAAATTCAGGACCCTAAAAACTGCTAAAAATAGTAAGTTGTGCTGCAACTTAAAAACTGAACGAATTGATGGTGGGGGTTCAAATGGAATAGGTGGGTGGCCACCAATATTCGTCTGGATCATTAAGGCCCAAAAATGGCTCCGAGAGTGCAGGACCCAAAAACCTGCTAAAAATAGTAAGTGGTGCTGAATGTGAAAAGTTGCAAGAATATATGGTGTGGGTCCAAATGGATTAGGTGGGTGGCCACCGATATCCACCTAGATCATTCCTCCCTCCTTAGGAAGCAATGGTCCCCACTGCGTTGAGATCCTCCCTGAGATGAAGAAAATTCTGTTGAACTGGGTATTAGATTTGTTGAAGATGTCATGGACCTGTGGGCAAACATGCTGGATGTGTTTAGTAAATTTGGTTTCGTTATCAGCCTCAGACAATACATGTGTGGATTTTAAATGTGTCTTTGAAAAAGGTATGGCAACATCAGGCGGTGGTGCGTTGGGGGTCAGATCAATGGAGTGCTTGTCCTGACAGTGTAGAGGAACCTCTGTGAGTGAGGATAAAATGTCCTCGTATTCCTCCATTAATTTGTCCATCTGCTGTAGCCGTGCAGGGGAGCCCTATTTTGAGGCTGTGGCCAAAATATTCTTCTTTCCCCGTGAGCGAGTTGTAAGGAAAATGAGTTTCTTGGTTTGGGAAACAATCTTACTGCGTTGTTTTGCAGTAGTCAAAGAGATGACAGGAGGCGGTATTACCTTCGGTATCCTGTACAAGTTATTTCCCATAGTAATAATAACAACACGAGGCCTAGACTCATACACAACATGTTGGCTCCACAAGTATGGTTGGCCCAATAGTACATCAACTACATCAAGAGGAGCAACATCACATAATACCTCATCTGTGAATGGCTTGATGCTGTACGGAAGGCAGCATTGTTGGAAGATGCAGATATCTCTCCCTAGGTGAAGCCACTTGATGGTATATGGCTGCGGGTGTGCTATGGTCAGTAGGTCGAGCCGCTTCACGAACTCTATTGAAATGAGGTTCTTTTGGCTTCCGCTATCAACAATAAATTGCAGCAGAGAACCCTTCACCCACATTTGCGTATGGAAGAGGCGCTCCCCCTCCTCTGGATCCTATGGGTCCTCCCTCTGGATCTTGGTGGTGGAAACAATCGCATTGGGATCCGCATCAATGATCTGCTTCCCTTTGTCATTGCCTTTTTCTGGTTCTGACTCAAGATCAGAAAATGCATCTGATTCGGGTGCCTTTAGTTCGACCACCAATGAATATTTGGCCCGACATTCGTTTGTGCTGTGAGTGGGGCTATTATGAAATTCACACCACTTCCTTGTGTCCTTATTTTGATTTGTGGTGTTGTTCTGAGTTGCACCGTTTTTGCCTTGCCCCTTGTTCTTTGGTTCGGGGGCACCTTTCGGATTCGCAGATCCAAAGTCTCTCTTCTTCTGCTTAAATTTCTGCTCGATCTTGACGGCATAGCGATATGCCATGCCAAGTAATGTAATGTCGAGGAACTCCATTTCCTCCTGAATGTGTTTGTGTAGACAACCACGGTACTTGAGCACCAAATGTCTCTTAGAATCTTTAATACCCAACTTTGTGCGCAGGGTATGGAATAGATTCGCCAGTTCATGCACATCTTGATCCCTTTGTTGCTACAGCGTGGTCCATTGGATGTATTTCTCCTCATAGCTCCCCACGGGGTAATATTGTTCCTTGATGCCGTCTCAGAATGAATTCCAAGTGCGTGTGGCCAAGAACAGAGAGGGTTCCCCTTCGTCCTCTTGCTCACGGTAGGTTTCCCACCAGTCTTTGAGATGGGGGGCGGCTTTGAGGAGTGAAAAAATAATCTTTTCTCGGTCAGAGAAATCATGGACCAAGAAATACCCTTCCAGCAAATTCAACCATCTATCTACACCGTCTGCATCTATTTGGCCTTCAAATACAGGAATATCGAATTTTACCTGTACCTTGAAGGGAGTGGCACCTCCAGAGTGGTTGTTGGGATCAGATGCGCCATAGGTGGGCAGTCGTTGAAGGATCTGAGCAAAGTTATCCATCATTGCGTTCCTTTGTTTCTCGAGGGCCTCCTCGAGCAATATTTTGATAGGATATCTGTTGAGTCTCAAAAGTGTTTTCCATATTCATACATATTTCCATTATGTCATAACCATTTAGCTCTTATTTCATAGCCATTTGACCTAAAACCCTACATCAAGTAACCATTTTCATAAATATATGGGTTAGATCCTTGTTTTCCAAAGTTATTTATTTTATGTATTTTAAGTGAATTTATGATTAGAAACTAGAAAATTAACATAGTTTCATATATCTATATATGTGTTATGAGTTTTGTGACATGTGTAGGTCAAAAGGAGACTTCTAAAAGACCCTTATGTGGCACTCTAAGGCCAAATTCGAATTTGGTTGGAGAAGATTATGGGATCAAGAGGATATGTGTCTCACTTCCTTGTTGTATTGAAACTCTAAGAGGATATGTGTCTAATCTCTTAGTTGTGTTGAAACTCTAGAAAGCCATGTGTCTTATCATTTCCTATTTTGATTGTAACTCTAGAGATGGAGGGAGAGATTCATGGACTCCCATTAATGAGATGACTCCTCATATTTTGTATAAATAGGAGAAGCTTTCTTCTATCATAGGTAATGAGGAAGTAATGAAAAAGTAGTAGAGAAGTTTTTTGTAACAAAGTTCAAGATGGAATGGGATGTAGATTTGTGAGTTTTTTTTAATAGAGAAATTTAGTTCTTTGATGATGTTTTGATTACAACTTTAAGGAGCTGAAGGACTTCACCAAATTGGTAGCAAAGGGCCCCTGCTATCCAAGGAGGCTTTTACATGTTTTCTAGATAAGTTGCTTTCAATTCTGTTTTGTCATATTTCCTTACTTAGATTGCTTTCTGAAATCATAGCTTTTAGCATAATTTTTCATGGCAGCCCGGGCATTTGCACATAGTTTTATAATGACTAATGACATGGAATCAATATTGTCCTTCTGCTGATTTATTTTTCTTAGTTTTTAATTCCAGCATTGTTTTATTCATTTCAGTTTTGAACATTTGCTTTACTAGTTAGATTAGATATTAAGCTACTCTTGTCATTTTCAGTTACCTCCGAAAGCCACAGCTGGACTGATGGTGAGGGATTGAAGTATGAGTGTGTAGTTTGATATTAGTTTACTTTCTGCAAGTTAGATATATTAAATTGTTCATGTCATTTTCAGTTACCTCCGAAAGCCACAGCTGGACTGATGGTGAGGGATTGAAGTATGATTGTGTAGTTTGATATTAGTTTACTTTCTGAAAGTTAGATATATTAAATTGCTCATGTCATTTTCAGTTACCTCCGAAAGCCACAGCTGGACTGATGGTGAGGGATTGAAGTATGAGTGTGTAGTTTGATATTAGTTTTTTTTTCTGCAAATTAGATATCAGATTGCTCAAGTTGTTTATGGTTACCTCCGAAAGCCATAGCTGGACTAATGGTGAGGGATCAGAATATAAGTTGATGTAATTTGATTTAGATTTACTTTGTTGTAATTCTTGGATTTCTTTAAGCATAGTTTCTTTTGTATTTGGACAGCAGCAAGGATAATGAGTTTCATGATCAATAGTTCACTGTTTGTTTGACTAGAATAGTGATGCAATTTCATTTTCTTTGAAGAATTAATTTTGTCATTGTGTGTTTTAAAATTCTTTTGAAGTTTGGAAAATCATTAGAAGGACATCATTGTATTGAATATTTGTCTCCATACTTGTCTTTTAGAATTTCATAAAAATCCAAAAACGACAAAAAGTAAGAGATAGGTTATCTTGCACATATAGTGCGCCACACTTCGTCAGCTTACGAATCCCTGGTTGATAATTTATGTTAGCAATTTAGGACACACTAAATTGACCAAACAATATCCTGCTCCCTCGTCTTTCTTTTCTTCCGCCATGGGAGGTCATTGGGGTTTGCGAGGCTGATCTTGCAAGGGTTCAACCAAATCAAGCCCTAACTCCTTATACCCTGACCGCGTTGGGGACATGCAAAGAAAAACAAAGAAAGAGAAAACTGCTCTGATACCATTGATCTAGATTTTATGCAGGAACGCAACAAAATACAGAAATAACCATAAAAATAGAGATGCAATGGAAATAATGCGTCATTTCATTAATATCAAATAACAGAAATATCCTTACAGACATAATGGAAATAAAATAGCTAGGGTGCTAGTAGCGAATCTATGAGAAGAGATGCGGTGGCTACATACCTCTGAACTATGTTACAATGAGGCTCGAGGGCCTATTTATTATTGAGAAATAATGGAAAAACTAAAACTTCCAAAAACCTAACTCTAGGAGATGGAGTGCCAAAACTGTGGGTCCCGTTTGGGTAAATTGGTGTTTCAACTTCCCGGGGATGTAACTTTGGCATCCAATCTCTGTTTGACGCGCTCAATAGCTTGTTAGAAAGATATATCCGAGGATTAAAACTTTTTATGTGAGCAACATCAATCTATGCACCCATGTTGCTCTCGGTTTTCCCAAAAAATGTCGTTTAGGGCCTCAAAATGGCTCCCGAAGTTCAGGACTCGAAAAACTGCTAAAAATAGTAAGTTGTGCTGCAACTTAAAAACTGAACGAACTGATGGTGGGGGTTCAAATGGAATAGGTGTGTGGCCACCAATATGTACCTGGATCATTAAGGCCCCAAAACAGCTCTGGGAGTGCAGGACCCGAAAACCTGCTAAAAATAGTAAGTGGTGTTGAATGTGAAAAGTTGCAAGAATTGATGGTGTGGGTCCAAATGGATTAGGTGGGTGGCCACTGATATCCACCTGGATCAATTATCCCTATGGTGTAATCAACAAAATGAGAGTTAAATGTAAATTGACTCCATACATTCATGAAAAGAAGCCCGACATTGAGAAATTCTCAAACGAAACAGAATGGTTAGAGAATATACTGGTAGAAGATGATACGAAAAGTGATACTAGTCACATTTTGTAGACTCCAACTCAAGAAGATAGAGGTATAAAAAGAAATAGGGAAGAAGGATCTTACACTTTTGAAACTACCACAAAGACAAAGTTCAAACTCAGGTACAACAAAAAGCCGAAGATTAATACTGCAGACAAAGAAAAAGAGACAGTAGAAATCATTGGCACAGAGATTGCAGAAAAAGACACTGTGCCTCCCACAATGGTTGAAAATGAACAACAGCCAACCACTTCTAATACACAGTTGATTAAAAAACAACATTGTATAGAAGTGTCATCATCAAAGTAGATAGAAGAGAAGGATATTGACATCAAGGAAAGGTGCAAAGATATTAAAGCTAAAAATGAAGAAATGAAGAATGAAATATACTCTTAGTACTTAAAGCAGACCCCCAGCATACAAAATAGGCTGCTTTCAGCCTTTAATTACAAGAACAAGAAAATTCTGATGACAATGCTTCAACCCACATTGCCAACTCCTAAAACAACATCTGATTATAAAAAGGTTGATTTTGAAGTTCCAGTTCAAGACATTCATCCCCTAGACCATATTGAATTCCATAAACAAGCAGGAGAGATGCTTTATTCCACAATGACTACAAAAGCAATGAGTGCACAAAAGCTTCAAAATACTTTGATTAATGTAAGAGATCAGTTCAAGCTAGAGAAAGCATCATCATATGCTAAGGATATCAGAATAAAATCATTGGAGGAATTAGTGATTGAGGTAGGCTATGATCCTGAAAACATAAAAGCTGTTGAGGAAATGATTAAAAAGAAGAATGATGATATTTCTGCATTTAGGAAACAATTGAAATTGTCTCCTATAGAGCATCCATAGGCAAAGGAGATTGTACAGGAATCTAATCAAAAGGATGAGATGATGAGTCTCATATTGCAGCTGATAGCCCAGATTAAAGAGATGGAGATTGAGATGGAAAAATTAGTCCAAGAAAAAGAAACTACTAAGACACAGGAAGTCCCAACCACTATAATTCCTATAGTTACAACAACAGTTCCATCTACTCTGGCAGAAGAAATAGCTCCAAATGTTCCATTGGCTACAGTAGTGCCAGTAACTTCATCAACAACTTCTGCCACTGAGTCTTCCACTAGAATAGTCCAGCAATCGGATGAGGTAAGTAAATTGGTAAAGGAAATGTAGGACATGTCCATTCAAACCATTGAAATAAACAGGTTAAAGGAACAAATTAAGAATCTGGAAGATGCCAAAAAGCTTGCACAGATTAATGCCAAGACTGAAGAGCAAAAGGCTAAAAGGTTGAGTGAACAACTAAAGAAATTGGAAATGGAATTCATTGTGAAAGAACCTATGGCACATGTTAAGAATCAATTATGGTCCAATATCATTGAATTAGTCAACGATACTTGGCCATCAATACAGGTAATTTATGAACATAAGGATTTACTAAAAGCAACAAAAGAAGAAATACAAAAGACGAAGGAGGAGCTAGGTAAAAAACCTGAAGAGGCCTTAAAAATTATCAAATTCCTCAATTCCAAAAATAAACACGAATTGGATGAAATTGGAATTACAGGCAGAACAGAGACCATACTTGAGGTAAGACAAGTAATATCCAAGAAAAACTTGATGAACCAATTAGAGGAAAAGTGCCAAAACATGGAATTGGCAATACTAAGATTCATGATATAATTTGATATTTTAAGGCAAAAAGGCCTTCCTAATCCACTGGTAATCAATGAAAAATTGATGAAACAGGAGGATTATGACAAAAATATGAGAGAGTTTGCTAAATAACAGGTAAACAAATCAAATTGGCAAGGAATCCCAACAGGAAAACTTTTGCATAAGAATCTTGAAAATCTGTTTTACTTGCAACATGAAGTAAAACACCTTTTTGTTAATAAACCAACATTTTCCAAATACACTAAAGCTGATGAAAACTTCAGAAGGTTAATGAAGATTAAATTTCCAGAAGCTGAGTCTTGGGAGAAGTTAACATATTTAATGTAAGATCAAATTACAGTGAGGACAGAGCATGAAATACAAAAACAGAGTTTGTTGTTTTTTACACCAACAGTGCTGTTTTTTACATCAACAGTAACAATTTTGGCAGTCAAAGAATCAGTTAAAAGTGTATCAGATGAAAGGATGAAGACAAAATCAGATTGAATATAACACTGCCAGCGTGAGGGACACCTCAATTGTCCAGCTGCAACCCAAAAACAAGCTATTTTATTTCAATAAATAAGACAACTAGCAATTAATTATGCAGTTGTCACTATCTTCTTGCAAGAAGATATTTTATTTTCCAAGAAAAATTCCTAAGATTGTTCTAGGATATTTTGTACTAGTTTTTGTATAAATACTTCATCGTTTGAAGTATTGAGTGTGGATTAATTGCTGAACATTTCTGTAGCTGTAATATTCTGAACCTAAGGGTTTTTGGTATCAAGTTCAAGCCAACAGACTGGATCACATGAAATAAAGCATCATATTACAGGATTCATGTGTTGGGCCACTGCAGTGAAGTATTTCACTTGTCATCTTGTCAATTTTTTTATGTTTTCTATCCATTCATGAATGTGTTTTAAATTTTAATGATAACCAGGAATTGTTATTTCAGAATTTGTTAAAAACACTCTGTTATTAACTGATTATCATTTAAATGTTTTCTACTGATATCTAGACTAGGGAACCCTTAATTGCTCCCTGATTTCGATTGACCTCTACCTATTCACTCCTAATATGGATTTAAGAACCCTTAATTACTCTTTATCCTGATAAAAACCATTTCATCATCAGCCTTTGAAGTTCTAAAGTGACTCTGCTATCTTGCCTGTAAACATTTGCCTTTAGTCCTTGATCCAGATCCGACTGCTTGATACATTGACTCCATTTTCCTAATGGGATACATATCTATAGCTATCCGTTTGAGTAAGTGATTTTCCCACCAAACCAAATCAAAACCCCAAAACCAATTTGCCCCATATAACTAGCCTAAAATCAGATATAAAAACAAAGTTAAATCTTATAGAGAGAGCCCTCTTTGAGTATTAGGAAGGCTAGATCCTAAAGCTTAAAAGTATGTTTGTGGTTACCTCTAATATTATTCAACCTAAAAATCTCACAACTTTAAGAATTATTAGAGTGATAACATACTGGCAACTCTGCTGGGGAACTAACCAATCCTCAGTTTTAAAATAGATCTTAAAGGAAATATTTTCATTATCTTTTCACCTTAATACTGTTTTAATAAGTTGTGAGTATATTTTCATAAAAAAATGTAATTTTGGCTTCCATAAGAGTTTACTATACCAGGTCAAATTCAGATCCACAACCTGCTGTCATAGTAGATAATCCTGATAGAATTGGAAAGAAAAACAAAAGAGTAGAATATTTAGGTAATAAAGTTTCATTAGTCAAAGCAAATTACCTTCCAAAACAACTATCAAGTTTACAAGACTTAGAATTTGATTTAAATTTTGAACAATCTTTATTCATAAAAAAAATCAGAAAGTGACTGACATAGTACTGTAATAGATCCTGAATTTATTTCATTCATTGAAACTAAGAAGTAAACTATTTCAGTAGATTCCGAGGAATTTTTTTTGAAGTTTATGATAAGCTTGATGCCATAACTTCTACTTTGATTAAAGAAATATATGAAGCTTATTTACAACATTCAGTTGAATTGAGTGCTTTATCAGCCTATACCCCTAAGCCTTCTACCAGCCATTTAGATAGCAGCCTTATAGAATCTATAGGTTCATCCTTATTCACTACCACTTCATCCATTATTTCCACCACACTTCATTCCACAAATTCATTTTTTCCTAAGCAACCATTTCAACCTAGAATATTATTCCCATCCTCCACCACCGCAAGTTCATCCACTAGTTTTTCTACTGCATTTTCCAATACATCATTTTCATTCCCAAGCACCTCTTCACATATCCCAAATTCATCTTCTAGTATATCAACCACATTTCAAGCACATCTTCTTATATTCCAATCTCATCTGCAAGCTCTTTAACTACATCAACAAGTACTTCTAGCTCTTAACCAGGTACTTCAAATTTACTTCCTAGCCAAGCTAGAATCCAAGCCATGGCTGCCAAATATGCTCCCTTAGTCCTACCAACACAGTTACATGACATGCCCCAAGATTATCAGAGCAAAATACCTCAATTTGATGCAACCACTCATTACACTACCCAACAACATGTTAATAAGATGACAAACTATTTTGAACTTTATGAAATAGATGATGCTGATGTCCAAATGAGACTTTTTGCTCAAAATTTAACTGGTGAGGTAAAAAAGTGGTTTAAAGGATTGAATGCTGGTAGTATTGCTGATTTAGCATTTTTTCATAGATTATTTCTTAATAGATGGGAAAAACAGAAAAATCCACTACAAATCTTATCTGAATTTGAAAGCATAAAAAGAGCACCAGATGAAACAATTCAAGATTATTGTACTAGATACAACAATATTTATAATGCAATCCCTGATAATATTAAACCTCCTCTAGACTCTGTCCTTATCAAATTCCCTGATCGATTTGATTCTGATATAGCCTATCAATTGAGAGAGAGGAATCCAAAGACCTTAGAGCAGATGCAGAGTAATGCTGTTAGTGTAGAGGCAAACTTATTAGCAAATAAATCTAGATTAAGGAATGAAAGAAGAGTAACAATAAAAGAGGAAACATCTACTTTAGATTTTAAAATATATCAATTAGCAAAAACATTAGAGAGAATGATAGATAGGTTAGATAATATGGAAAGGAAGCCACAGTGGGATAACCAACAACAAGGACCTCAAATTAGAAATCCCAATTTCAGGAAAAACACCAATACTGGAAAATCTAAAGAATCAACACCCGATTAAACAATAAGACCACCTTTCTAAGAGAATTATGCTGAAAGTTCTCATCAAAATGAAGATGACGAAGACACCATTAATCTAATGGGAATTAATGAATATAACACCATTTTTCTTACACAAGAAGAATAGGAGTTATATGAATTACAACAATTACAATTAGATTCTGGTGAGTCTTTTGATTACAAGCAAGGTTATGAGTTTGCAATCAATGAAGTCCATAAGCAATATAGCCTTAGGAGCAAGAAAAATGTAGAGCCTTCTAGTAAGAAATCTGCCCAAACACAAACAAAGACAATAGTAGAGGCTCCTACCACTAAATTTATGCAAATTCTCCCTAGGGAAACCAAGTAAAACTCTAGTCCAACTCAGAAAATCTCAAGTCCTAAAATTTCACATAGTCCCAAAATTGTTGACATCATAGATGATGCTGTCCAAACATCAACATATTCACAAAAATCTGCTGTTTCCAAGACAACTAATTATGTTAAAACAACAATTTTAGACTCAAAAACACCTACTGCTTATCCAAAATCAGCTGATCCTAAAGCTGCCACTGCTAAAGCAACTGCTGAAAATACAAAATCTGCAAAGACTTCCACTGCATCTCAAACTATTCCTGAAAATAAAACTAAAAGCAGTAAGATAGTAGAAATACAAACAGAGAATGGGAAAATAATTGTAGAAAAAGAAGATAAACCTACCCAAACTACAGTTATAAGAGAAGAAATAATTCAGCTAAGAAAATCACAAGCACCATTTAATATCCAAGCTGAAATTGCCAAATTAAAAATACCAATTCCTTTGACAGAGTTGGTAAAACATGACCTATACAAAACACCTATCACTGAGACTTTAAATATGAATGATGGTGAAGATTCAGTAAATTTAAGTGATGATAAGCCAAAATTAATCTTTGGTGCCGATGTTAATGGGAAACACCAAGATGGAGCAGTTCCACCTTTCTACATTAGCTTAACTGTTCATGATCAGTTTTTACATAATGCAATGCTAGATTCAGGGGCCTCACACAATTTGATTCCAAAAGAAATAATGGAAACCCTGAATCTAGACATCACTAGACCTTACAAAGACCTCTTCTCATTTGACTCCAGCAAAGTGAAATGTTTGGGTTTAATAAAAGATTTATGTGTTACATTAGTTCAATACCTTCGAAAAAGCATATTCATGGACATTGTAGTAGCTGACATCCCTCCCAAGTATGGAATGATCTTATCTCGCTCATGGGGAGCTAAATTGCAGGGATCTCTACAACTTGATATGTCTTATGCAACAATATCATTTTTTGGCCAACCTAAGAAACTTTACAGAGAAACATTAATGAAGTACATGGTTAGTAGTGTAGAAAGACCAAGAAATTATCCTATTTACTCTACACCTATTGACATGGACTCATTCATGTTATGTAACTCTGAAACTGGAATTGAAAACAATACTGAACTAAAACAGAAACAAAGCACGAGACAATGAAAACATTTTTCACGAATCATTTTGGCACCTAGATTTTGATGGATCAGTTAATAAATTAGGAGCAGGAGCAGGAGTTTGGATACACAATATGGAAAAAAATTATGCAGAAGGTCATTCTTTTAGATTAAATTTCAAATGTACAAATAACATGGTTGAATATGAAGCTCTTATTGTAGGACTGTAGATTGTTAGAAATTTAGGAGCCAAAAGAGTGTCAATTATGGGAGACTCAGAGTTAATTGTGAAACAGATAACAGGAGAATATTCTGTATATAATCCAAGATTAAGTTGATATAGAGATACTGTTTTAGATTTTATTAAGGAACTGCTAGAATGTGACTTTGCTGCAATATCGAGAAAACAGAATAGACGAGGCCACAATGTAGTAACTTTTGCTAGTACCTGTAATCTGCCCTTTCAACCAAATCATGAATATACAATAGAAGTTAAACACAGGCCTACAATACCAGACAATCTTAAATATTGGCAAATATTTTCACAAGATGTACATATTTATCATTTCATGAGCAATGAAGGAGAATTTCAGGGTTGTGATATAGACACATATTATACAATAGATCAAAACATAGATAGTGAGATTGATTTAAACAATGTAGATGTAAATAAATTAAATTTTGCTAAACCTACTAAATTTAATCAGACAGACATAAATAATTTAGAGAAAGTAGAGATTGAAGAGTTAGTAGATGATCATTCTGACATTTTAAACCTCAAGGATAACTTTTTACCTAAGGGATTAGCCCCTTTAGAAGATCTATTTGACTCTAATGATGCTGTAAGGAAACCTAAGACGGAGCCATTAAGATTTGATATTGAAGAGTGTAATATAGGAACAGAGTCAAAGCCTAAGATGATTAACTTTCAAAAGCCTTAACTTAGGAAGAAAAAGTAAAATACACAGCTCTGTTTAAGGAATTTCAGAATGTATTTTCCTGGAGTTATGAGGACTTAAAATCCTATGACACTAGTATAATACAACATAAAATACCCATTAAAGAAGATCGAAAACCATTCAAACAAAAGCTTAGAAGGGTCAATCCTATTTTGATTCCTTTAATAGAGAAAGAGGTAAAGAGAATGTATGAAGGCCAAATAATTGCACCAATCAGATATTCTGATTGGGTTTCCAATCTAGTTCCCACTAGGAAAAAGATAGGAGAAATCAGATTGTGTGTTGATTTCAGAAATTTAAAAAAAGTGTCCTTAAAAGACAACTACCCTCTCCCCAAGATGGATCACATTTTACAAAGGGTGGTTGGTTCTTCTAGAATTTCATTACTTAATGGATTCATTGGATATAACCAGATTCTAGTCCAACTAGAAGATCAACCTAAAACTGCTTTTACTAGTCTATGGAGCACTTTCATGTATGTGAAAATGCCTTTTGGGTTAATGATTGCAGGAGCCACTTTTCAAAGAGCTATGGATATAGCCTTTGATAAAGAAATTCATGAATTCCTTGTGATTTATTTAGATGAAATTACTGTATTTTCAAAGACTAACAATGAACATTTAAACCATCTCAGACAAGTATTTCTTATATGCAGGAAATTTGGCATCTCTCTCAATCCTAAAAACACTTTCTTTGGACTAGAAGAAGGTAAATTATTAGGAAATATCATATCTAAAGAGGGAATTAGGATAGACCCAGCTAGAAGAGAGGCCATTCTAAACATTAGTCCTCCTAGGAATATTAAATAATTGCAAGCTTTCTTAGGTAAAATTAACTTTCTCAAAAGATTCATCTAAAATCTAGCAGAAATAATTAGAGAATTGAAAAATAAGTTGGAAAAAGATTCATTACTTAAATGGACTGTGGAGGCCAAGAAATCATTTGAATCAATTAAACAGTCATTGACAAAAACACCAGTCCTTATATGTCTTGACTTTAAAAAAGATTTCATTATATTCTCTTTTGCTTTAGAACACACCATTGCTGCAGTTTTACTGCAGAAAAATGACCAGGGCTATGAACAGCCCATTAATTTTTTTAGTAAGTCACTTAGAGATGCCACTTTAAAGTATAACATAATGGAAAAGCATGCACTAGCTTTAGTGAAAGCTATCAAAGACTTTAGAGTGTACATTCTTTATTCACATATCATTGCTTATGTTCCAAATGCATTTGTAAAGGCCATTCTAACAGAAAATGGGCCTGAAGGTAAAAGAGGCAAGTGGATTGCCACCAATTTGGAATATGACATGGAAATAAAACCCACAAACTCATAAAAGGTCAAGGTTTAGCCAAACTCATGGCTGAATCAAATTTTCATGCTTTAGATATTAATTTTATTGCCCAAATAGATGATCAAGAAGAGATGGTGACTCCATAGATGAATGAAGCCTTTTCAGACTCACCATGGTATGCAAATATTGTATTTGTATTACTAAATTTACAAGCTCCTCCTAGATTATCAAGAACAAAAGCTATATTTTTAAAGCTAAAGGTAATAATATTTTGTATCATAGACAATGTACTGTTTTGGAAATATCATGGTGGAATTTTATTGAATTGTTTACTTAAAGAAGAAGCTGACAAAGTTTTGGAATAATTTCATGCAGGTGACTGTGGGGGACATCTCTACTGGAAGAATACTGCAGATAAAGTCTTGAGAGCTGGTTTTTACTGGCCTACCTTGTTTGTAGATGTAAAAAAGTATGTGACCTCCTGTCACAAGTGCCAAATATTTGAAGGAAAGAAAAAGATGCTACCTTTTCCCTTAAAACCCATCTCAACTGAAATGAATTTTCAACAATGGGGTCTTGACTTCATTGGTAAAATTCACCCTCCATCCTCAGCCCAACATAAGTGGATTTTTACAGCCATAGACTATTGCACTAAGTGGATAGAAGCCATACCTTCTAGGCAAGTCACTGACACTGTCATAATCTCATTTTTAGAAAACAACATACTCTCAAGATTTGGATGCCCCCAAAAGATAATCACTGATAATGAAATTGCATTCAAGTCCAAAAAGATGATTGAATTCTGTCATAAATACCATATTACCCTTGGCCATTCTACTGCATATTATCCTCAAGGTAATGGCCTTTCTGAATCCTCCAATAAAAGCCTTGTGAACATAATCAAGAAACTACTTGAAGATAATAAGAAAACTTGGAACAAGAGGTTAGTGAATGCCTTATGGGCAGATAGACTTACCACAAATAAATCTATTGGTACATCCCCTTACCAACTTGTCTATGGGGTGGATATTGTCTTTCCATCTTCTTTAGGAGTACTGGTAATGAAGATAATTCAAGAACTGCAAGTTGAAACCAATGATACTCAAAGAAGGATTAACCAAACCATACACTTGCAGCAAACCAGGGAAGAGGTTTATGTTAAGTCTCGAGTTGTCCAAGAAAACATCAAAAAGATATTTGACAAGAAGAGTAAGGAAGATGATTTCTATATAGGTGACAAATTTCTAAAGTGGGATTCAAGGAGAGAAGAGAAACGTAAACATGGGAAATTTGATTTTTTATGGAAATGACCTTATGTTATTTATGGTTACAGAGGTAACAATGCTTTCTTTTTGAAGGAGATGTATGGATCAGATCTGATAGGTGGACCTGTCAATGGTAGAATTCTGAAGCATTACTACTTTTTAGAATAACAAATAGTTCACTTTGTTTACTTTAGTCATTGTACATAACATTGCAGATTTTAGATTGGATTGGATGTTTTTCCTAGCAAAGTTGAAGCTCGAAGAGAAGGCCCTAAGCTTTGAAGGATAAAATATCATAAGTATGAATAATTGTAGAGCTCAGAAAACATTTCCAAGGCCAGGATAGTCAAAATTCAAAGGCTACTAGTCTCAAAGTTCTTGACATTTCATCGGGAAATTCCATCCCCATGTGGAGCCACTGTTAGGGTCCTATAATAATAGGATTCAAAATTTTTGAATTGACTTTGATTAGTCTTGTAATATGTACATATTTTTCTTTATGCAAATTGTTTTCCCATATTAGAAAAATATAATAAAAAATGTAAAGAGGGTAAAAAGTACTAAAAGAAAAATAAAAGGACTTAAAAGAAAAGATAAAAAAGAATAGAAAATGGACCCCAAACAAAAAAGAGATAAAAATGAAACATTAAAGTGATGCTAATCCAAATGCCACTACTGTTACTTTTTACTGTAAAATAAATGATTATGTGCAGCTTGTTCAAAATGCCATAATCCATGATAAGTAAAATAGCTTAATCTTGACTTTTCATGCTTTAAATTTCATGCTGATAGATAGAGAATAAAGATCTTGCCAAACAGTTTAATCTTGGCAGATCAGTAGTTAGGTAGAGAATAAATGAGAAGCTCAACAGTTTAACTTGAGCCCTTGGAAGAAATAAGGATAGAATTAGTTAGTTTGCTGTTTTAAAAGAAAAATGAACGAGGGTTTGCAAACTCAAATGCACCCAAGTAAAATGAAGAAAAAATGTTAGGGTAGCATAAGGGTAGGCAGAAGCAGTTTTACAATCATGGATAAGCAGAAATTGGGTCAATTCAGTCACTGACTTCCTTCAAATAGTCATTTCCCTTGTAAAAATACTTCATCCCCTCCATTTTGATTATTTCCCCTTCATTTTCCCTTTTTCCCATCATCATTTAGTTTCACTTCCAAAAATACCCTTTTCCTAGGTTTAAAACTCATTATACTTAAGAAAAGTAAAAACTTTAACTAATTCCCCTTTTACTCTAAAAAAACCCAAAAACTCAAAATTTTTTTTATCCTAAGTTTAAACATAAAGATATTATATTGGGACTCTTAACAATTGTCCCTTTATTTATGTTTTACATTAAACTTAGTTTATTTTTATACCTCTTCGCACTTCATTATTAACACATTAATTTTATAAAGTAACTCCTTATTAACCTATATATCCTATATTATATTAAATCCTTTTAATATTATCCCAAACCCATATTATAGTTCTAAGCCTATGGTTCTTTTAACCCACGTGACATATTATCCCCACTCCCATAGGTTAAAACTATCCCTTTTTATAAATACCCTGCCTATGCTAAACTTACACTAATATGCATTACATTGGTTAATAAAACCTACACCTGCATATCAGATTCATATATATAAACTATATATTAAAACCTATGTTTTAATATATAATCCACTTCTGCCGTACAAATAATCCTGGGCCCCACGCCCATTACCCCGCATCTTCACCACTTAATCTCAACCATTCGCTCCATTTCGTAAGATCTAACGGTGCAGATCTACTATCACATATTTGATTGCGCGGTCAATAACGAACTAAAAACTTGTGATAAAAGCTATTTCAACACTTTATCTCTCCTCCACGCGTCTCATTTCTATTGGATCACATCAATCCTCCTGATTCAGCTTACCACCTTTCGTTGTTGCGAAAACCACCTGGCGGTTATACCCTCCCCCGCGCCTAAACCAGCTTTTTGTTTGAAATGACCTATGTTTAATGCCTTTACTATTCACTGAAAATGCTTATAAATGCCCGAAATGCATTCATTTCAAGCCTCTGTTACCATTTTCTGCTCACAAAACCTTCCCAGACCAAGAAAAATACGCTGACGCTTCTGTTTTATCCAAAAAACAAATAGAATTCGCCAAAAACAATTGCTACAATATTGCGGAAGCCTCTAGACTACATATAAAGGCCAAAAGAAGCTTTTGAAAGGTTTCAAAACCTAGCAAACCCTTCTTCGCAGCATAAAATCCGAATTTTACAGGTATTCTTCAGAAAAAGAGATTTATCCATCATTTTGAAAGAATTATACCATTAATTAAAGCCTTATAAAGCTTGTATGCCTTAAATAATTCCTCTTTTCTTCAAATAAGACAAAATCCTAAGCATTTTTCAGTTTCTAAAAAGCCTTGACCTGTTTTAAAAGAAAAATTGGAGTGAATTTTGTCATCTGCAGACTTAAAAAGCCCTCTGCGACATCCAAAGACTTTTCTACAATACTCTGAAGCCTTTATGCATAAAAATTAAGGTTTTAAAGTTTGTTCTACCACATAAAGTCTAATGTAAACCCTTGATATATTTTGTTGAGGCTATCAAAGTCAGGAAATTGGTTTTTTATACAGAATTAACAGTTTTGAGTCAAGAGTAATCATAAATATCCTTTTGCAGTCAAAGATAGAACATTTGTAATATTTAAAGTCCTTCTGTAAACAATTTAATCTTACAGAAGTGTTTCAGTGACCTAAAAATAGAGTTTTAAATATCAAGAGTGTTTAAATTGATAAATCAAACCTAACAATGGCATCCAAAAGCACTATTGTGATCAACCCTCTACAACCCCCTGTTGTACATGTAGAACATACCTCCTTGGCAGATGTAGAATTGAAAATCACAGATCCTGTGACAGAGTTTAATCTCCTTGAGCTCCACTGCTGGAGCTAAGAGAAATCCTTGGACCAAGCAGATGATGTGTTTATTTGGGAATCAATATTGCCTAAATATGTTGTCACTCATACTCACTAGTGCCCAGAAGCTATCATATTATGCCAATCTCATTATTTTCTAGATCAAAGAGCCATTGTCAATTTTGAAAAATAAGTATTGTTTACCATTACAACTGAATCTATCAACCAAATGCTTCAATTACATCTTGAGCCTAATGAAGTGCCTTTATCAATTGAAGCCCTCACAAAGTTCTATTTGGAGTTAGATTTTCCTAAGAGATTTCAAAATTTTCAAACTTTCATGCCATCCTATGTGGAAATCCCTAAGCTCAACCCTCCATACTCATCTTCTAATTTCTTAGAAAGAACCAGGCACATTATTTCCATGCTATATTTTATCCTTGGATATTTCACTGATGAAAATGCTGATGGATCAGTACTTGGTTTCTTGTCTATTTTTGTACCTGGCCAGCCTCCTACAATTATTTTCAATTTTTCCCAGTATATTGCTGATAGCATACTTGAAAAACTTGTCAAACTACCTACTGAAGGTGTCTTTAGGTATACTTCATTTCTTTTCCACATGTTTCTTTATTTTTAGTCTCAAAAGTTCCCTATAACTCTTTAGAAGCTGGATGTGGAAGGAAATCCACAATCTGTTGTATTCTGGACTTCCTTGATCAGGAAGGAGTCAAATGAGTTTACTTATGCAGAGTTTACTGATTCTTTCATTCATCCATTGGTAAATATGCTAAACAACAATGAGCAACCTAGGATCAACAATGAAATTAAGAAAGTTTTATAGTTGTCTGAACAAAGCAAAACATGTGATTGGTATTTATACAAAAATCACATTGAAATAAGAGTTTATGGGTCAAACCTCATTCCTTACAAGTTGCTAAAATATTTACATATGAGGTTGTTTGCTTTAGAGTATATAAGGCAAATTTTGAACACATATGGTGTAAATTTCTTGGCTGTAAAGAAGAAAACCCAATTCAAATTGAAGAATCAAGTTGGTCCATTTATATGTAATAACAGAGAAGCAGGTGCAGAGGTAGAAAAGCAGATGTTAGAGTACAAATTCAGCACTAGCTTTCTTTGGTATTATGATCCCTATGGTATTATCAGCAAAATGAGAGTTAAATGTAAATTGACTCCATACGTTCATGAAAAGAAGCTTGGCACTGAGAAATTCTCAAACCAAACAGAATGGTTAGAGAATACACTGGTAGAAGCTGATAAGCAAAGTGATACTAGTCACATTTTGCAGACTTCAGCTCCAGAAGACAAAGGTATAAAAAGAAATAGAGAAGAAGGCTCTTACACTGTTGAAACTACCATAGAGAGAAAGTTCAAACTCAGGTATAACAAAAAGACAAAGATTAATCCAGCAGATAAATAAAAAGAGACAGTAGAAAGCATTGGCACAAAGATTGTAGAAAAAGACACTGTGCCTCCCATAGTGGTTGAAAATGAACAACAACCAACCACTTCTAATACACAGTTGATTCAAAAACAACATGGTATATAAGTGTCATCATCAAAGCAGACATAAGAGAATGATATGGACATCAAGAAAAGGTACAAAGAAATTAAAGCTAAAAATGAAGAAATGAAGAATGAAATACACTCTTAGTACTTAAAGCAGACCCCCAACATACAAAACAGGCTGCTTTCAACCTTTGATTACAACAATAAGAAACTGCTGATGACAGTGCTTCAGCCCATAGTGCCAACTCCTAAAACAACCACTGTAATTCCTATAGTTACAACAACAATGCCATCTACTCTGGCAAAATAACTAGCTCCAAATGTTCCATTGGCTACAACAGTGTCAGTAACTTCATCAATAACTTCTGCCACTGAGTCTTCCACTACATCAATCCAGCAATCAGATGAGGAAATTAAATTGGTAAAGGCAATGCAGGACATGTCCATTCAAACCAATGACATAAACAGGTTAAAGGAACAAATTAAGAATCTGGAAGATGCCAAAAAGCTTGCACAGATTAATTCCAAGACTAAAGAGAAAAAGGCTAAAAGGTTGAGTGAACAACTAAATAAATTGGAAACATAATTGGCTTTGAAAGAACCTATGGCACATGTTAAGAATCAATTATGGTCCAATATCATTGAATCAGTCAATGATACTTGGCCATCAATATAGGTAATTTATGAACATAAGGATTTACTAAAGCAACAAAATAAGAAATACAAAAGACAAAGGAGGAGCTAGGTAAAAAACCTGAAGAGGCCTTGGAAATTATCAAATTCCTCAATTCCAAAAATAAACAAGAATTAGATGAAATTGGAATTACAGACAGAACATAGACCATACTTTAGGTAAGAAAAGTAATATCCAAGAAAAACTTGATGAACCAATTAGAGGAAAAGTGCCAAAACATGGAATTGGCAATCACAAGATTCATGATAAAATTTGATATTTTAAGGCAAAAAGGCCTTCCTAATCCTCTGGTAATCAATGAAAAATTGATGAAACAGGAGGATTATGACAAAAATATGAGAGAGTTTGCTAAAGAACAAGATTCAAATCAAATTGGCAGGGAATCCAACAAGAAATGTTTTGCATAAGAATCTTGAAAATATGTTTTACTTGCAACATGAAGTAAAACACCTTTTTGTTAGTAAACCAACATTGTCCAAATACACTGAAGCTGATGAAAACTTCAGAATGTTAATGAAGATCAAATTTCTAGAAGCTGAGTTCCAGGAGAAGTTAACAGATTTACTGTAAGATTAAATTACAGTGAGGATAGCGCATGAAAGGAAAAAATAGAGTTTGCTGTTTTTTACATCAGCAATGCTATTTTTTACATCAGTAGTAAACAATTTTGGCAGTCAAAGTGTATCCGTCAAAGAGTATCAGTTAAAAGTGTATCAGATGAAAGGATGAAGACAAAATCAGATTGAAGATAACACTGCTAGCGTGAGGGACACCTCCTTTGTCCAGATGCAACCCAAATCCAAATAGCAAGCTATTTTGTTTCAAGAAATAGGACAACTAGCAATTAGTTATGCAATTGTCACTATCTTCTTGCAAGAAGATATTTTATTTTCCAAGAAAAATTCCTAAGATTGTTCTAGTATATTTTGTACTAGTTTTTATATAAATACTTCATCATTTGAAGTATTGAATGTGGATTAATTGCTGAAAATTTTTGTAGCTGTAATATTCTGAACCTAAGGGTTTTTTGTATCAAGTTCAATTCAACAGACTAGATCACAGGAAATAAAGAATCATATTACAAGATTCATGTGTTGGGTCACTGCAGTGAAGTATTTCACTTGTCATCTTGTCAATTTTTCTTATGTTTTCCATCCATTCAAGAATGTGCTTTAAATTTTAATGATAACCAAGAATTGTTATTTTAGAATTTGTTAAAAGCACTCTATTATTGACTGATTATCATTTAAATGTTTTGTACTGATATCCAGACTAGGGAACCCTTAATTTCTCCCTGATTTTGATAGACCTCTCCCTATTCACTCTTAATTTGGATTTAAGAACCATTAATTTCTCTTTATCCTGATCAAAACCATTTCACCATCAACTTTTGAAGATCTGAAGTGACTCTGCTATCTTGCCCTCTAAACATTTGCCTTTAGACCTTGATCCTGATCTGACTGCTTGACACATTGACTCCATTTTCCCAATGGGATATAGATCTATATCTATCCATCTGAGTAAGTGATTTTCCCATCAAACCAAATCAAAACCCCAAAACCAATTTTCCCCATATAACTAGCCTAAAATAAGATATAAAAACAAAGTTAAATCTTATAGAGAGAGTCCTCTCTGAGCATTAGGAAGGTTAGATCCTAAAGCTTAAAAGTAGGTTTGTGGTTACATCTGATATTATTCAAACTAAAAATCTCACAACTTTAAGAATTATTAGAGTGATAACAATGAGCACTGAGAGAAGGATGACCAGAAAATATAGTAAGGGGAAGGGCAAGTCAACTGATATTTTGGAAGCCATTGAGATTGAAGAAAGCCTAGATTTACAGCCTGTAGAGGTGACAAAGACAAAAACTTAGAAAAAGAGCAAGAGAGCAAAGAAACTGGATTTTACACAAGAGGAATCAGGTTTTATCTTCAAACCAAGAAAACCTATTACAATATCAATGCAACAAGCTGAAAAGATGCCAAAAGTGCCTTTAGAAAAAACAGAGCCAACAAAGAAAAGGAAATCGAAAGAGCTTGTGCAAGAAAAAATTCAAATAGAGGTTTTAAAAGAACAATTGAGAGAATCCAGACAAGAAGTGATTGATTCTAAACTACTGTTTTAGGAGTTGAAGAGGACGTGTCAAAGAAGCTAGATTTATTTGAAAGGTTTGGAGAAGATTCTAGAAAAATGGTGAAGAGGACTCTACCTTTACACATAATGCTAAAACATGTGTTCAAAAGGAAATTTGGCTATAGGAAAATAGGAACAAGTTGTAGAGTGAAGTCAAACTTAGCATTAGAAACTCAAATATAAATGACCGAAGTTGAACTTGCAAAAAGAGATCTCAAGCTCATAGCTGAAATAAATGGCACTTCTTGAGTATGGTAAATTCTTCAATTTTTGCCTATACTATGTTTAACTAACGTACGAGGTTAGACAGGCTAAAAGGACTGACAAGGAGGCTGAAGAAATCGTGAAAAAGAAAATACTCAGAAATTTTACAGTTTCGTAGCAACTCCCCATAGTTAAGCTGAATATTTGCTACAAAATTGTTGTAGCTTATCATGGAGGAGAATGCATGTAAAAATCTCAGCTTGAGGAGTCATAATGGCACGAGTTTAGGTAAAAGGCATAGATGAAGACTTCAGAACTTGCAAAGAGATCATATAGGTAGAAGAGGGGTGTTTTTTGTGACCTGCTACGAATTTTTGCTATGAAATTGTCATATTGTTTTTCTATGTTATAAAGTTTTGATTGGGCATCAGACAACAAGGAAATTGGATGGGCTACATGTCATAGGAGTGTCCACATCATCAGACAAAGGACTCCTATTTTTCAAGAAGACGTGTCAGCAATTTAACTAGGTCAACATCCACGTGGCAATAGCATATCAACATTCCAACACATTTAGCAATTGGTTAAATTCAATAAGGTTGAGAAACATAACTTTTGTTGAGCTCATAAATGATAGAATAATCCTATTTTTATTCAAATGTTGTCAAACAAAAAATCCCTAAGAAGACTCATATGTTTTATAAGTCAAATAGGATTAGGTCTCTTAGCTGTTGATTGAATCTAGCCCAGGTGGCAGATTTTGTAATTTATGAAAGATGGAGATCTCTCTCTATATATATTTGTAGTTTTTTTACTCTATAGGTGTTGATCGATAATGTGAGAAGGCCACTCTTTTGTAAAATTTTGTTCAATTAATATACATTTGTAACATACTCAGTTTTTCCACCCGAGATTCAGTTTTGGCTTCTATGTTATATCTTCATTCTTTTATGTTGTTATCAGTTTTCGTAGCTTATTGATTACTTGGAATTCATGTCATATTGCTCCAAATTTCTTCAATTTTCCTTGTTTAACTATAAATGTTCAATTCACACTAGTTTAAAGTAAAAAATGCCTCACCTTCCATAAAGCAGTGTTGTTTGTAATTGAATTTTCTCTTAACTAACTCCATGCCCAATGGTTGCAGTCATCACACTCTCTTTCACCTTCAAAATCACATAAAAACCCAGAGTTAGCCACATGTAAATTGAGTTTTATTTATAATATTATACTATTATCCTTGAGAGAGTCCTCTCAGACTGGAAGGGCTAACTTCCAATTAAAATTTGGTTTGAAATAGTTACTCTTGGTTGGAGGTTGACACAGCCCAACCTGTCCTAATAAAGTGATAAAATTTTGGTGCGTATGCCAGGAGAAAAAGCTTTATCTTCCCCAGAGAAGAATGAAAAAGATCATCTCTGGTTGCTAATGGTGAACAACAGTTGGACATCAATATGTTGTGCATATTTCACTTGGCGACTCCAGTGTCAAAGAATCCAAAAGTTTAGATTTTTCATGGCGACTCCACTCTTCAAAGACCAGCAACTTGAAGAATTTTTTGGTGACTTTACTGTTTTCAAGATGAGTTCAATTGTAAGAATGAATTCCAGGTATGCCCCTATGAATCGATCTCACATCCATAACTTTCCAAATACTATGCCCATCGTTGTTTGGTTAACTTATCTTCCCATATTTAAAGATGAAAAGAGAGATAATGATTCTCTTCATTTGGTTAGATTCCATATGCATGTACATAAGTTTCGAGTTGAGTTTCCTGAGGATTGTCTCATGAAAATGTTTATGGCGACCCTAGAGGACGAAACTAGAACATGGTATGAAGGGTTGCGTCCAGGAACATTCTTCTCTCTTAAATATTTCCATGGGATTTTATTCGAACATTATGAGAAATCCCATTCTTCTTTATCACTGTTACAAGAATCTTGTGATTTTTGTGAGGTTTTTATTCTATATCTTAAAAGTCTTGGTGATAATGGAGAGTGGATATGTTAGAGGCACTTTACAAATTCTCTTCTCAGGTTAGTTTTCATGATAATCAAGAAGGTTTCCAACAAGCATATGTGTCTTATTTTCTTGTAGATTTAATATATCAGTACTTTGACAACCAAGTTATATCCCATGAAATTTGTGAAAATTTGCAACAACCTTGCCAATATTTAGGTGATAAAGAGGAACATAAAGATGGTCAGTTACAGGGCTCTTGAATTTGTTAATTTTTTGAACCTTTTTTTCAAGAAGATCATACCCAAGAAATTAATGATAATCCCCAGTATATGAAAAAAATTCTGAGCATATTGAGAACAAAGAGTTGAATGCTGAGCAACATGAAAATGGGTAGGAGCAAGGAGAAGCTTATGTGAATCATGTTTCTTTTCATCATGAGGATGAGTTTGATTCCTTGAGTATGCTTGAAGGTTGTCATAAGAAGCACATATAAATAATAATAAGCAACTTTTGATCCATTTGTGGTTGCCCCAAAATTTATTGCTACGGATTTAAATGATCAAAATTTTATGTTTGTGCATGATGATATAAATGAATCTCCCACTGCAATGCATGAAAAGTAACTTTTAAACATCCATGTAGCACATGATATGGTTTCTCCGATTGAAAATTTTCATGAACAATCAGAGTTATGTCTTGAGAATGATGTTGAAAATGAAGGTATAAAATAGGGACAACCTAAAATTATGAATGAAGATGATCCTCTGAATCATTAGGACATGATAATTTTCAGTGTTTTCAAGGATCCTTTTGCTGATTTGCTGCTTTCATCAAAAGAGAGGCTTTTTGATGGTTTCCAAGATCCAATGGTAAGTCTGTTGCAGCCATTAGTCAAGACAATTTTTTATGTTTTTTATGGAGCATGTATTCAATTTTCATTCTGAGTTGCCAATAGATGATCCTCTTCTGATTTTGTTCAAGCATAGTCAAGAAGCCCAGGTGTTTGATCAACTCTTTGACTAGCTATACTGAAAGTTTCATATTGCTTGAATCGAATGTTTGGTTTTCAGTTGTTAGAGTAGGATTGGTATGTACATAAATAAGATTGCTGGATAATAATTTCTTTCAGCATTGAGTTTGAGGATTGTAGTTGAAATTTTTGGTTTGTATAATGTTTTTGCTGCAAGAGTATGTCAAGGGTTGAATGCAGGCTGGAGAATATGAAAAGAGGTTGGGGAAAACCTAATGAATAGGTACATGGTCTATGGGTTCTTTGCTGCACCACAGGGCCACACAATCCCCATTGGATCCACTGTTATCCATGATAACACTTAGAAATAGTTTTTGAGTTAATTGGTCAAATTAGTTAGGGTTTTGAATTTTTTGAAAATAAAAGTACATGTACAAAGTGTTATTTGGTCATCTAGTTAGTTTCTAGAGTCAATTTGAGTTTAAGTGGGATCAAACATAAGAGTTAGGATCCAAGATTCCATGTGTGTTAGACTTATTTGGTCATGATTAGCATTTAGAAAGTTTTGCAGAAATTCATAGCAGCTTTAGTTAGGGAAACTGAGGGTTTGCTACAGAAGTTCCTGCAACTTCCGTAGCAGATATGTCTCTTCAAACACCTGTTCCACCACGAAACTGTGCTGCTATTGGTAACAGTGTGGTAACTATACAATTTTTAAAAAGGTTGTGGGTTAGAGTCATGATGGGTCATGAATATGTGTTAGAATTTACCTTTATATATTATCCCTAAAACGTTCAAACCATATAGGTTAATTCTTACCTCATTTTCTTTTCACTTTAGCTTGGTCTTGCTGCGATAGGAAAGAGTCTATTGTTGTCATAGTTGTTTTAATTGTATTTAGGAGGAATTGCAGGTGGCAGGGAGCTCGCTACGTGTTGAAAATATGGCACAGAAAAAGCAATACAAAGGAGGCTCAGTTGTACACTATGAACCCATGGACATGAGGCTATTGGGGGAAGACCTTACTTTCATTTAATAATTTTATAGCGTGGGATGCTTAATTTTTTTCCATAATTTGTAGGGTTACCATGGGAAGATTGCCAAATATTTTTCCATCAATTTCACAGGGACATAATCAAAGGTGGGCATGTTGAATTTTGCAGTATACACTGATACAATTTCCTGTGTCATAGAGATCCCTAGGTCTGGTGAGATGTGGTTCAAGTTTCAGAAGTTTTATCTGCTCAAATATGATGAATTTCTCAAGGAATAATGCAAAGGGATTGATATGAGTATTGCCATCTCCAGGACTTGCCTCAAAGAGCATTTTTCCAAACTTATAATGGTCATCTAGAAGTAATTTACATGTGAAGGCAAGTTCAACATGGTTTACCAGTATCACTTCAGATTGCTCTTGAATTTCACAGTTAAATAGCCTCTAGACATTCCTTTTTATCTTTATAGGAGTTTGGGGAAGATGGCTGACAAGGTCCAGGCCAAGCCTGATGCTAGCAATACTTCTGTTTTTCATCATGGCCTCATCAAATTGTTGGTTGTAGAAGAGCTAAATAGGTTAAACAAAGATTGGATTATCTTTTTATTTTTGAGTGGATATGATCTAGATGATTCCACACCTTCTAGAAAAGCCCCAAAATCTCAGTCAGTAAACCCTATGGAAGAGAGTCAAACAAAGGCAGAACCTATAGTGAAGACTTCCACAAGCACTTTGAGAAGGATGACCAGAAAACAAAGTAAGGGGAAGGGAAAGTTAACTGATATTTTAGAAGCCACTGAGATTGACGAAACCCAGATTTACAACCTGTAGAAGTGACAAATACAAAAACTCAGAAAAAGAGAAAAAAGAGCCAAGAAAATAGATTTTACACAAGAGGAATTAGATTTTATCTTCAAACCAAGGAAACCTGTTACAAAATCAATGCAACAAGTTGAAAAGGTGCCAGAAGTGCCTTTAGAAAAAGCATATCCAAAAAATAAAAGGAAATGGAAAGAGCTTGTGCAAGAAAAAAGTCAAATAGAGGTTTTACAAGAACAATTGAGAGAAGATAGACAAGAAGTGATTGATTCTAAATTACTGCTTTAGGAGTTGAAGAGGATGTGTCAAAGCAGCTAGATTTCTTTGAAAGGGTTGGAGAAGAATCTAGAAAAATGGTGAAGAGGAATCTACCTTTACACATAATACTAAAACATGTGCAAAAAAGGAAGAACTGGCTACAGGTGGACATGAAAAGTTGTAGAGACAAGTCAAAGCATTGGAAATTCAAATAGAAATGATCAAAGTTGAACTTGAAAAAAGAGATGTTAAGCTCATAGTTGAAATAACTGACACTCCTTGAGTATGGTAAATTATTCAATTTTTGCCTATACTATGTTTAACTAATAGTTTAAGAAACATGCAAGGTTATAAAGGCTATAAGGATTGACAAGGAGGCTGAAGAAATCATGAAAAATAAAAAACTCAAACATTTTATAGTTTCGTAGCAACTCCTCATAGTTAAGCTGAATATTTGCTACGAAATTGTTGTAGCTTATCATGGAGGAGAATGCATTTAAAAATCTCATCTTGAGGAGTTCTAATGGCATGATTTTAGCTAAAATGCATAGATGAAGACTTCAAAACTTTAAAAGAGATTAGATAGGTAGTAGAGGGGTGTTTTTTGTGACTTGCTACAATTTTTTTCTACGAAATTGTCAAATTGTTTTTATATGTTATAAATTTTTGATTGGGGATCAGAAAGAAAGGAAACTAGATGGGCTATAGCTCATAAGAGTGTCCACATTATTAGACGAAGGACTCCTATTTTAAAAAAGACATGTCAACAATTAAACGAGGTCAACATCCACGTGGCAAGAGCATATGAACAATCCAACACATTCAACAATTGGTTGAATTTGATAAGGTTGAGCAACTGAATTTTTTTTGAGCTCATAAATGATAGAAGAATCCAATGTGTATTCAAATGTTGTCAAATAGAAAATCCCTAAGAAGACTCATATGTTTTATAATTCAAATAGGATTAGGTCTCTTAGCTTTTGATTGAATCTAGCCTAGGTGGCACATTTTGTAATTTATGAAATATGGAGATCTCTCTCTATATATCTGTAGTCTTTGACTCTACAGGGGTTGATAGATAATGTGAGAAGGCCACTCTTTTGTAAAATTTTGTTAATTTAATATACATTTGCAATATAATATGTTTTTCCACCTGAGATTCAGTTTTGGCTTCTATATTATATATTCATGCTTTTATGTTGTATCATTTTTCATAGCTTATTGATTGCTTGGAATTCATTTCATATTGCTCCAACTTCCTTCAATTTGCTGTGTTTGACTGTAAATGTTCACTTCACACCAGTCTAAAGCCAAAAAAGCCTCAAATTCCATAAAGTAGTGTTGTTTGTAATTGATTTTTATCTTAACTTACTCCATGCCCAATGGTGGGAGTCATCACACTCTCTTTCACCTGCAAAATCACATAAAAATATAGAGTTAGCCATCTATAAATTGAGTTTTATTTAGAATATTATATTGTTATCCTTTAAATGGCCCTCTTAGACTAGAAGGCCTAACTTTCAATTAAAATTTGGTTTGAAATAGTTACTCTTGGTTGGAGGTTAACACAACCGAGCCTGTCCTAATGAAGTGATAACAATTCCCATACCTTGTCCTGAAGGCAATCTTGTGGATGTCCTCTTCTTTGATGCATACCTCATGATATACTGATCATAGATCAATCTTTGAGAACATTGTTTCTCCCTTAAAATGATCAAACAAGTATTTAATCCCCATAAATGGGTACCTGTTCTTGTCGTCACCTTTTTCAGCAACATGTAATCAATGCACAACTGAAGAGTACCATTCGTATTCTTCATGAAAAATACTGGTGCACCCCAAGGCGATACACTTGGCTTAATGTATCTCTTATAAAACACTTCCTCCAACTTCAAATTTAGCTCTACAAACTTTGGAGCGCTCATCTTATAAGGTGAATTTTATGTTGGTGCTACCCCTTGTACCAACTCAATATAAAAGTCTACTTCCCTGTGCGAAGGAAACTCTGGAATTTGTTCTTGAAACACATCCTGAAATTGCTGCAATACAAGGTACCTCTTTAAAATTTCTTCATCCTCAATATCCTTACCCTTGTCACTGGAAATATGAACTACAAACATCACACACCTTTTTATGCAACTACACTTAGCCTTCATAGCTATGACCATCCTCACTGATGTAGGCTTCTTCTTTCCCTGCAAGATTCCCCTTTCCCAATTACCATCCAGGCACTCACTAGCCTTGTCATAACAATCTACTTTGGTCTTGTGAAGATACAACCAATCTATACCCAAAGGAATACTAATGATCCCAATGGAAATACATTCAAATGTGTTGTTGTAGTCATACCATTCAACTCGAATGCATGTTATGCAACCAAATAAAAAAATAGAAGAAAAGATAGATAAACGACTTAAAAATTATCCTCTTCAAGGGGGAAACCTCTTTTACATTACATAAATGAATAATTGTTGGATGATACAAATGGAAATACCTCTTTTCTATATATAGGAGTCTAAGGGGTCACAATATAATCAAATCCTACATAACAATAATAATGTAAGGACACACCAATAACAATAGTGGGCTTATATGGGGCACAATAATAACAATATGGTGGCTACATGGGCACAAAAATGATAATAAGGGGGCTATACTAACAATAACACTAAGGGGGATACACTAGTATTATAGGGACCTAACATGCCCCTCTCCTTCAAAAAAGTGTTGCCCTCAATGTTTGAGTATTTCTAGGTGCTTTTGTATAAAATTATCATCCTCTCGTGTGGAATCTTTAGTGGTTAAGTTCTTCCACTTAATGAGATACTCTGAAATTGATAGATGCCAAGTACTCTGAGAATCTTTAGTGGTTAAGTAGCTGCCAAGTTCTTGTTTCCGTGACTTCTTCAAGCTCAAATATGATTTTCCCTTCTTCATCCAGTTTTAGAAACATTATTTGAAATGGAATCTTATCACCGATAACCTTCTTTAAGCATGAAACATGGAAAACTAGGTGTAATCGGGAAGATGCGGGAAGCTCCAGTTTGTATTCCATAGTACCAATATTTTGAAACACCTTGTAAGGACCGTAGTACTTGGGTTATAATTTAGTATCCTTGTTATCTTGCTTGAGAGACATTTGTTTATATGGTTGTAGCTGTAAAAATACCTAGTCACCTACATCAAAAATGATTTCACCGTGATGTTGATATGCTCGTTGTTTCATTCGATTTCGCGGCATAGTGAGGTTATCCTCTAAGAGTTGGAGAACTTGTTGTTGATGCTCAATGTGACATTCTACTTCTTGAACCTTATAATTTTCTCTTGAAGATGATGTGATGGATGGTGGATGATATCCATAAAGTACCATAAATAAAGGTCATTTTTGCTGTAGTATGGAAGGAAGTTTTATACCACCATTCAACTAGAGGTAACCACTTTACCCATTGCGTTTTCTTATCAGATACAAAGCAATGAATATATCTTTCAAAACATTTATTCACTATGTCAATTTTCCCATCATATTGAGGATGATATGATGAGCTATGAGCTAATTGAGTACCAAGATAAGAAAATAATTCGGTCCAAATTTTTCCAGTGAAAATAGGATCTCTGTCACTTACTATAATATTTGGGTTTCCATGAAGCTTTTGAATTATTTCCCTAAATGCAGTAGCAACTATACTGGCTTTAAAAGGATGAGATAATGCACAAAAGTGTGCATACTTGGTAAGTTTATCAACTACCACCATGATGACACTATTTCATTCAGCATTGGGTAAACCTATGATAAAATCCATTCAAACCTCCTCCCTACACAACTTGTAATGGCTAAAGGTTGTAACAAACCTAGGGTATTAATTGTCTCAACATGTTGTTGGAAAACCAAAAATTCTGCCGCAAAATTATGAATATCAGATTTAAGGCCATCCCAAAAAAATTCCCTCTTGACCCTATGGTAAGTTTTGAGAAATCCTAAGTGTGTTCCTAACAGAGAGGTGTGTAATTCCAAAAAAATATTTTGTTTGAGTTGGGAATTCTTACAAAGATATAAGTGATATTTGTACCACAATGAATCATTTTTCCTGCTAAATGTATCAAATGTACTGAGATCTTGCTACAACTTTTGAACCAGTTTCCACACCTCTTCATCATTCTTCCATTCATCCCTTGCTTCAGTTATACACTCAGGTTGGATAATAGAAATGGCACAAAGCAATGCTTCCACATCCTCATGCTTTCTTGAGAGTGCATCTGCAACAAATTTTTTCTTCCCTTTGTTGTAGATGATTTCAAATTCATAACCCAACATATTTTTCATCCATTTTTTCTACTATTCTAAAGATAATATTTGCTGCAAAAATTATTTAAGACAATCATGATTTGTTTTTACCTTGAAGTGTCTCCCCATTAGGTAAGATTGCCATTGATTTAGTGCAGGTAGTATTTCCAACCTTTACTTCTCATAAATAGGTTTGTGTAAATACTTTCCTTTGATTGGACGACTTTCAAAAGAAATGGGTCTTCCATCTTGCATTAAAACAACACCAATTCCATTTCCTCAGGAATCACATTCGACAATAAAGGTTTTTGGGAAGTCTAGCGTAGCTAAGATCAATGCTTGGCGCATTGCGTCTTTAAGATTTTCAAAGGCCTTAGTTTCTTATGGAGTCCAAGAAAATACATCTTTCTTTAGTAATGATGCTAGAGGTGCCGATTTTCTCCCATAATTCTTAACAAACATGTGATGATACACCGTCAACCTAAGAAATACTTGAAGATACTTTATGGTTGTGGAGATTTTCCATTCCTTAATGGATTTAATTTTGTTAGGGTTTACCTTAACACCCTCATGAGATACAATATGACCCAAATATTCCACCTCCTGTACTCCAAAGAAAAATTTAGAGGTTTTTGCATATAATTGTTTATCCTCCAATAGTTTGAGCACCATGTGAACATGTTGAACATGATCCTTCCAAGACCTGTTGTATATTAATATATCATCAAAAACTACTAAGATATATTTTCTAAGGAAAGATTTGAAAATAGAATTCATCAAACCTTGAAATGTGGACGGTGCATTAGTAAGTCCAAAAGGCATGAAAAAAAATTGCATAATGACCAACACGAGTTATGAATGTTGTTTTCAGAATGTCTTCAGTATTCATTATAATTTGGTGATATCCTGAACGAATATCCAACTTGGTGAAGTAAATTTCTCCATGTAATTCATCAATGAAAGGAATGGGGAAATTTTATTTAATAGTGATATTGTTGAGCTCCCTATAATACAGAAACATATGCCATGATCCATCCTTATTGTGGACCAATACTACTGGAGCATAGAAAGAACTTTGACTAGGTTGAATTATACCAGCCTCTAGCATTTCTACAACCATACGTTCAATTTCACTTTTTTGGGCATAATGATATCTGTAAGGCATGATGTTTGGAGGAACACTTCCTGGAATCGAATGAATAACATGATCATGATCAAGAATAGGTGGGAGGCCTTTGGGAGTCTCAGACACCTTGGAATTATTGTCCAACACTTTTTGGAGATATGGAGAAATAGATGATTTTGAGGTTTGAACTTCTAGTGAGCATAACTATGCAATTATACCACGTTTTTATTTCTTTAGAAGATTTTTCATGCCATTAAAGTTGATTATATTTCCTGGTTTCCCTATGATACCCATTAATTCAACTTCCTTTCCTACCCAAAATATTTTCAGGAAAAATTCTTGAAAATTGAAAGCTATCATCCCTAAAGCTTGTAACCATTGGACTCAATCAACACCATCCATTGGAATGGAAATCATTGGACTATTCAATACATATTACCCCATGGTTAGCTTGATATTATGGCCCTTTCAAGAGAAATTTATAGTTCTTCCATTTGCAACCATCACTTGACACTATGGTGTTGGTTATAGGAAGCAATTCTATTCCTTGGCTATCTTGTAATGAATAAAATTATGGGTACCACCAGAATCAATCAACACTATTACCTTTTTATTATTGATATATCCTTCTATCTTGAGAGTTTTAGGAGTGGTAATAATGCCAATGCATTAAAAGATATGGTTGGATTCATTTATTCTTTATCTGGGGTTGGTTATTGGTGTATATCCTCCTCTTTTGATGTTTCTTGTTCCTTTTCTTCCTCCTCTTCACAATCTATGTAGAATAATGTATTCTCAGCACACTTATGACCTTAGTGTATTTTATATCACAACTATAACAAGTAATTTTTGCTCTTTTTTCCTCCAATTTTTGTGGTGTCAACCTTGTAGGTTGTGGAAGACTAGGAGAAGCAACAATTCCATGTTTATAGTTGTGAGTCGTAGACTTCCTTGTTGCCATAATTTTGCTTTAAACTTTTTTTCCACCCTAAATGCCTTCTCCTATGAATCAGGCTCCCAAAGGTGAACCTCATGTTGGATGTTATCTTTTAAAGTCCCTATGAAGACATCAATCCTATGCTCCTATAGAATATCAGCTACCCTAATATTCATTTTTTGGAAGTCTTCAATGTGCTCCATCATTGAACCCTTTTGTTTCAGATTTATCAATTGGCTAAATAAGGTATTTCTCTTTGTATCTTCATAATGTGCTACCATTTCCTACATAAAATTTGACTAGGTGAAAATGGTTTACGAGAACAAATCCATCTATAAATACAAATTGATTGGATTCTAAATATAAAGATGCCACTACATACCTTTTGTGAGGGTTGCACATCCTGTAGATCAAAATATTGCTCCATCTGTAGTATCCATGTTACTAGATCCTTTCCATCAAACTTCCTCATATATATCTTTGGAATGTGGTGTTTCTTAAACCCCATATTGGAGTCTCTAAAATCATAATTCATATTCATTTTGTCCTCATCATGATTTTCATGGATTACCTTGTCATCACCTTGAAGCCTTTCATGCAACAACTTTTTCAACCCTTCCAACTTGACATTCATCGCATCCATGTCTACTTTAAAAACCTCCATGTTTCCTTTTATACCATTCATGCCACCTTTTATGCCATCCATTCGCAATTTTAGTTCATCCTTGGTTGCTCTTTGTGAGAGCGAAATTTGTTGCACTTGGTTCCGTAATTTTTATATATCATGGTGCAATTCTTCCTCTTCATGCGTCATAGTAGAGATTCATGAGGGCTTAATGGGTGTGGATTAATTTTTTTTGGAGGCATTTTAGAACCCAATACTGATATCTATGCTTCAATATGCCCTTGGAATCACTTCAAACTTTTTTTCAAACAAAATTTATGCAATTTAAAAAAAAATTTCTTTCTTTTAGGAGCTCGATATTGAAATGATTGTAACTCTATAATTTCATATCTCCAAGGTCTGAAATTTGGTCGTGTGGTAGCCCTCTGAATATCCTTTCCAATGTCACAAGTCAGACCAATATTGGATTCTTCAATATAGAGTTATTGAAAATATCCCACGATGACCTGATTATGGACGGGTTTAGTAGAGAGAAGTTGTATGGGATACTACATGTCATTGTTTCAACCTTTGACCTTGAAATTGCTACAAGAAAAACTAAATTCCATGCGTTTTCAACCACTTCTTACATAATTCAATTTTGATTCCTGAAAAAAAATTTATGATGATTTTCCCTAAGTCATATGTTTGATACTGAATTCTGGAGCGTGCAAAACCCTAACTTCCCCGGATCATATCTCAAAAACTGTAGCAAACCAAGATCTGAAAATTTTACGTGAAGTTCACCAAGATTTCGACTCCACATGACTAAAATTTTGGCTTTTGAAGCCGCGTAGGAAAAATTCTATAGTGACAATGCCAAGATGACATGTTTGGAGAAGTGAAACCCTAGAATCCAAAGCTCTGATACCAAATGTTATGCAACCAACTCACAAAATACAAGAAAAGATAGGTCAACGACTTAAAAATTATCCTCTTCAGTGGGGAAACCTCATTTACATTACATAAATGAACAAAACCTAGAAGATACAAATGAAAATAATTCCTTTGTATATATAGGAGTCTAAGGGGTTACAATATAATCAGATCCTACATCACAATAATAATGTAAGAGCACAACAATAACAATAGTGGGCTTCTATAGAGCACAAGAATAATAATAAGGGGGATACACTAGTATTGTAGGGACCTAAAAATGCACAAGCTCTTACCCAATGATGAACCTCCTTATTAGTACCTGTAGCCAACTACACCAACCAAGACTTTGCATGCACTTCTTTTCTCAAACCACAGTTATCCACTAGTTCAGGATTAACATAACTATAGTTATATCCAGGATTAATCAAAATATAAATAACCTAATCAGAAAGCTTATCGTCCATATCAATGATAGATTCGTGATGATATGCCTGCTTTTTGTCCACAGCTGCATAAATATGAGGAATAATATAGCCAACATCCCCAACTATCCACACCTCATGAGCATTATATATCTGAGGCCTACCTCCCTGATACAATGTACAATCCTTCTTACAATAATATTTTCCACATATACAACACTATAATGATACACTAATATCACCTCTAGTTTGTTGCTCTCCAGGATGTGACCTATGTCCCTTCTCAAATGTATTGAAATTCTTGTAAGGAACCTCATTTTCTTTCTCACCTATATCTTGAGGTATTCCCCACTTCGGTGGCCATTTCCCTTTTACTTTCTTGTTTCCCTTCAAGTCACGTTTAGGTTCGGTTTTTCGCTTTGACTACTTAGAAAAATGATTCAATTTATAGATGGGTTCCTCTAACGATCTAGGCTCATCAAACTCAATCTAGTCTCTATAAATTGCTGGAAATCCATTGATGAATCTCTAAATATTAGCCTTCTCCTCCTTGAGATATGACACTTTCCTCAAGAACCCCAAGAATATGTTAGTATACTCATCATCTGTCATAGAACCCATTTGTAGCTTCATAAAAATCCTTAGCTCTGTCATCATAGTACCTCTCTGATAGGTACTTCTTCTTGTAGATCCTATCAAGATCATTCTAAATCCAGTCTTCATCCTCAATGCCCTTGAAATTATTCACATCTTCCCACTAGATATCTGCTTTCCATTTAAGACTAAAGGTGGCTATTTTGGCTTTCATATTTTCTGGGAATAGCTATGCAATCTGAAGAATTTCTTCATTCAAGAAACCATGCCTCTACATATTCTGAATTATTCATCTCTCCATCAAATGTAGGAGGCTTTAATTTCTTGAAATCCTTAGGTAAATACTACCTCCTCCTATAAGGATGATGGTGATAATGACTGTGATGATGTCTCCTGGATGAGGAACTAGAATTATTGCTATACATACCAATCCTCTTGTCAAGTGTATCCAGTGATATTCCACCTCTAACTCTGTCCCCTCTATACCATCTGTATTCGCATTGATATCTGCTGCCATAGGCTCCATTAATTTCCTCTTCTTGCTCTTGACTGATCCTCAACTATCCCTATTTATTCAACTTTGACATGCTTCGAAGGATTTCTGCATTAACCTCTACTTGCTTCTCCTGAGCCCTTGCAAGTCTTTCCTAAGCTTCAACTAACCTGCCATTTTCTGCTTTGCGACTTCTGATATTTTCCCTCAAGGTTCTAAATGTATTTGCAATACCAAGAGAATAATCTTCTCCTTGCTGCCCAACTGCTTTGTAGGGAGATTCATAGGAACTATAGTCTACCATTTTTATTCTCATCATGAATTCTATTCTTCCTCCAAGTATACCATTTCAGGTAAACCAAATAGATACCAAAATCAAATCCATATCTCAATGATGTTCATGGGAGGCTTATATCATCTACAAGATCATCCCACATTAGCATGTACATGTATAATAAAACATATATCCATGTAATAACATAACATCACAAAAAAATCATGCATGACCATACCAACTGTATACCATGACCCCATGCATGAAAACCATAACCTTGACAAGATCATGCTTTACCCAAGGAGAGCGAAACCACACTCTAATACCACCCTGTAACAGCCTCCTCCCACATTTACCCACTTTCATCGGATTGCCCGAGTAAACATGAGATGAGGGGCTACTATTACAAGACTCAACCTCTTATGTGACCTTAAGGAAATGGAGTCGACAACCTATGAGTTTACTGACTTCCCTCAGGTGCCACAAAACCTCCAGGAGTAACCCAACCCATCCATGTGTCTAAACCATAAGAAAACTCACTTTTTCCCTGACCTGGAGCCCCAGTCGCTCCCTTTCTAAGGCCTCCATGCGACTATGGGTTCATAGTCGCACTCATAAGCCTACCTCCATGAGACTATGGACTTTTCTTCTTAGTTCTATGCAAGAGACTCTGAATTATGTTCCACTTTTTCAGGCTAGGACTTAGGTATCTACCCAAAACTCAATGAAACTTCGAGAGAAGATGAAATATAAACAATGTTTGTAAAAAAAAAATGAAACCAGGAATTGACCTGACTATCCTAGACTGGGAATGACATTTTTTCAAACACTTGGTGAATATACAACCTACAGGTCATGAATGCAAGTCTGAACATAAGGGACTGAAAAATTATCTAAGATTTAACAATAAGGGTCACTATCTTCTCACATTAATTGTCATAACACCAAGTAGGTCTTGCATTCATTACTCATTCAGTTACAAGTGAAAACATGAAAAGAGCCATGAATAATATATATCATATAACCACGCTTATAAGCAGATAAATAGCAATAAGAGAACAATAATAACAAGTGCAATTCCTTGTCAAAAGCAAGAGAAACTTAACTTTTATTAAACATAGGAAAATTTCGATTGAGTTCGGGACTTCCACGTTCCACCCGACCATAGATTGGCTGAACCAAATATTTCTTTCAACTAATCACCCTCATGCCATATTCCAAGCATGAATGCGAGATCTCATGGGATAAACCTATAACACCCTCTTTCCACATATACCCAAGTAACCTGCCAACTGTGGTAAACATGTGATGAGAGGCTACTAATATGAGATTCAACCTCCTAGATGACCTTGAGGAAGTGGAACAACAAGACAAACACACCTTACACAACATCAAAAACCTCCTCAGGAGGTAACCAAACCTTCCAGGCCCCTGAACCTCGAGGGAGACTGAATTTTTAACCAATTTGAGCCTTAGCTGCGGGAATACCAAGGAAATGTAGTGGTTAAAATCCAATATTAGCGGGCATGACAAGGCAAGGTAGCAGCCAGGGCTCGGTTTGGTCAGTTCTGTGCCTGTAACTCCAGGATTTATGTCACCTTTTTAGCCCCAAAGCCCAGGTCACTGCCCAGAACTTCATGAAACTGTAGGGGATGATTAATAACATTAAAACAAAGGTAAAAAAGCAATCACATCACCATGAACTCATGTGGCCCCCTCTAGCCATGAAAGACATTTCATCAAACATGTCACAAACATTGCATTTACATGTATAAACAACAGATTTAAACATGTGGTTCTCTAACTTATTTGAGAATCGCTAAGAAGCATTGTTCCCCTACATCATAAGATACAATACATTCTATTTTACCATAGATACATTATGTATTCATTTACAGGTAAAAACATGGATAAATCCATACATCATCACTGATTTAATACATGCTTATAACCAACATAATAACAACAAAAATACAATGGATATAACAAAAATAAAATCCATACACAAAATAGTACATTTGCATATAGAATACCAGAGGAATGAGCTCTTCATTACTGAATGTAAAAACCAACTGGAGATGGGACTTCCACGTTCCACCTGACCATAGATTGGCTGAGCGAAGTCTCACTTCAACTAATCACCCCCGTGAAATATTCAAAGCATGAATGTGGGATCTCATCAAACACATCAATCAAAATCAATCCAGGGCTTCTAGAAGAAAAAATGCCTCAACTACTGGTTCCACCTCACGGTCAGAAATCACAACCATCACATATTAGTCTCTATCCACGCTACTCTAGGGCTCCATAGTGTTTGTTCTAAGCAAGGATCTAGGGCTAGTAACTTAACCCCAGCTATTTCCGGGCTCGAGAGTGTTTGTCCAAATAAAGCTCCAGGACTAGTAACTCAACCCACCTAGGGTTCCAGAGCGTTTGTCCAACCAAGGCTATAGGGACTAATAACTCAACCCAATAGCTAAAGGAATCATGAGAACCAACTAGAAACAATCAATGGAATAAACCCATAACATCACGAATATCCAGGAAATGGAAAGGCTAGGAAAATCCACATGCATACA
Organism: Pinus albicaulis; assembly: GCA_034641835.2. Taxonomy (NCBI): domain Eukaryota; kingdom Viridiplantae; phylum Streptophyta; class Pinopsida; order Pinales; family Pinaceae; genus Pinus; species Pinus albicaulis. The sequence continues at coordinate 1,198,657,580 of CM076574.1, forward strand.
CCATGCATGCCAAAACTAGAGAGGAAAACATAGATACAACTTGGTACCTGCAATCAAATCCCAGTGTAGCTGTTGATCCCGATGTCCACTTGCGCTTTCCTGCTCTTCCTTTGCCTTCTTGCTCCATATCACCAAGTATCCACTCTCCAAGTGTGCTCCAAGAAAAATCTAAGTATCCAAGAGTATGAGAGGGAGAGAGAGAATAATGAGAGAGCTCCAAAACTTCACTAAACAAAAGCTTTAGCAAACGCTTCCGAACTGATCCTTAGAAGTGTTTTTATTAATGAGGACTCTATTTTCTTCATTTTCCATTATTTTCCTTCGTTTTCATCCTCACATGCAACCTGTGACCTTTCACCTTCCTTTTCTCCTATTTTCTATTATTTTCATAAACAAAATTACAATTAATGTTTCATGCCTTTCCAAATCCTTTGCCTTTTCCTTTTCCAATTTCCTTTAGCCATAATAAACCGAATGAACACCCACTAGGATGTTTTTCCCAACATTCATCTTGGAATACGTGTCCCATAAACCGTGGTCTTATATATTTTTACATGTATTTTTAACCAGGGTTGTTACAGAACTCTCCCCCTTGGGGGAACACCGTCCTTAGTGTTCAATGACACCTACAACCAACAAACCGCTAAAAATAAAACATACTTCCTATGGAGATTTATAACATAGATCGTTGCAGTATTTACAATGATCACTGCCGAAACATGAAAAACATACCATGTAATGGAGCTTTATAACATAGCTCGTTGCAATATTGTATTTATAATCACAACAACATATACTTAAGCACATTTTCTTCAACCATCAAATAACCATACTGTCTATGGAGCTTTATAAATCCAACTCGATCTAGTATTTACAATAATATACACATATACACATATAGACATATACACATACACATATACACATATACACAATTTCTCAACCAACAAATATAAGGATACGATGCTCGTATCAATAACAAGGGAATCTAGAGGTTCAACCTCCACCCTCAAAAGTAGTACTAGGATTGAAATCCTTTTGACGAAGTCCAGAATCCACTGCAAAATTCAAATCTACGTCCAATGTCAAATGCTACAATCCTGCGCCGCTATACCCTTAGTGAAAATTTATCGATTGATTGTTCCAGGGTACACTCCCAATGTGCATATGATTCCATATGGAAATTCTAATTACCAAAACAAATCCATCCCCGACCTTCCCTTCTGTTAGCACCCAATCTGAACCTCAGGCTGAAAAAGGCAAATCAGGGTAACAACTAGACCACGCTCAACCTTGTAGCTAGCCCTACAAGGACAGGAGAGGGCTCTATCCATAGAATAGATATTCAATAACAAAATAATGAACTGATTTTAGGCTAGGTATATAAATGTGAAAGGGGTTTTGATAAATGACTGAATTTTCAGGGATGTATGGAACAAAAATGAGACAGTTGAAACCGGGAATTAAATCTGGACACAGGATATTTCATGGGGCAAGATAGGCAGGAAAATTAGCAATTAAAATTTAATGAAGATGGGATGGAAAGACTGGTGCGGAGCTGAAAAGGGCACAATAAATGGATCCTTTTCAAACAAACTTAAGAAAAATACAGAGTATGAATGATTTCCCAAGGCAGAGCATATAGAGATGGATTCTACCTTTCTATCTTGAAAGCCTCCAAAAGGAATGTTTATGGATGAAATGAAACACATAACAATTCACATATGAAACAAAGTAGAAACAAATGCTAACTCTCATACCACATGGATCCCACAAATCAGAGCTGCATCTCTTATAAATTCCTGTCAAAATGTACAATGGAGCGCAGAGATGTTCTTCCACACTATTCCCCAGAACTCAGATTGCTTTACAAATGATTTAAAATACAATAAATAGGCTCAAATGTGGGAAAATAGATCGACGAAAATAGGGAATTGTTTATCAGCATTAACAACTGAAATCTAAAGAGCCAACCATCTGTCCTAAGAAGGAGCAGTGTTACATTTTTCCACTCGAATTTGCTGATAACCAATGAAGAGGTGAAAACTGTAGCGTAAATCCCTTTGAATCGTAACTGAAGAAAAAATAGGCAATCCAATCCTATTTCTTTGCTGTTGTAGATATCTTCATTTTAATTTAAGCTCTCGGCCTTTGACTGTTCGCTTTCCATTATTTCTTTATTCTCTGACCTTTAATAAAATGCCGTAGATGTAGAAATTAGCTGAATAAATCACTTATTCACTGAAGATTAACCTGGTCATATATCAATTTCGAATTGCATACATAACACATAACCTTCTTCTACAATTAATTGTCACATGCGGAAATAACAGAAGCAATCTCACATCAATTCAATCACACATTAACTCAGTATGTATGGGGAAAGCCTATAGCTGAAAACCCCGCAGCTATTGTGTATATTATAATGGAGAAATCAAGTAACCAAACAAGTACAATACTCCTCACAAGTGCTCAGTACTCTCTCATGAAGTTACTCACAATCTGACTCAGTTTTGAACAAGTCTGAGGTTCAAAACTCCCCGCCAATTGCCTTGCCTCTATTGCGCAATCATGGCCCGTATATGAAGAGGTTCAAGGTTCGAATCCCCTTCCCTTGATTGCGTAATTGTCATGGACAATTCCTCCAAGTGTAATGCAAATCTCATGCAAAACAAATCTACCAACCGATAGCTTTACTCACCCTTTCATCTACCTCTTCCACTGGTCTCCACTGAACTGATCATGCACTGTAAAGGAATCGAAGCCAACGATGCAAGATGCCATCAAACCCTAGGAACCACGTGATTCCTTGTGTCAGCTGCATGAGCCACCTCCATGACTCAAACTGAAGTGCGCCAAGAGAGTAAACTGCTGTTTATAGTCAAAATATTATTAAGGGTAAATAATATTTGACTTCCATATTTTTAGGAGATCAGTCTAAAAATAGCCTGGGTCCTAAAAATAAGGGTCTCATCTATTTTTACCGACATGTTGCATACTCCAAGAATATCCAAGTAGAATTCCCAAATTATGCTCCGTATGTCTAAAAATAGACATAGTCTAAAAATAGACTTTACGCCAGAATTTGCCTGCGGGCCCACTTAGTGAAGGCGACTTCATTTCACTAAGCTCCATCATCTTGCTGCATTCTCAACAGTAGACATAGAACTGAATGAAATTATATGCTTTGTGAAGGGTAAAATGAAATTTAAATGGGAAAAAGGAAGGGAGATGGAGGCAGGACCCGCATATAAATCGCAATCGCAATTGGAGTGGGGCGAAGAATGATCACAATCGCAAAATTTGCGATGCGATCAAAGGAGGGGGCAGGACTTGCGATCGGAGTGTTTGTGATGTGATCAGAGGATTTGTGATGCGATCGGAGGATTTGCGATGCGATCGGAGGGTTTGCGATGCGATCGGAGGGTTTGCGATGCGATCGGAGGATTTGCGATGCGATCAGAGGGTCTGCGATGCGATCGGAGGATTTGCGATGCGATCGCATCGCAAATATTTGCGATGGGCTCATCGGGGCATACAAATGAATTTTGTGATTTGCGATGGGAAGCGGGGTTTATAACTTAAACTTTATTATAAAGTTTAAGGGGTCATGGAAAAGGGGAAGTGGTTTATAATTAAATCGCAAATGTACAAAAATATTTATCATGTGTTATTATCATCGGAAGGGGGAAAAAGGGGAGGCTTAGGGATATAAAAATTTAATAAAGCAAAGTTGAAGGGAAAAATGGGAAATAGGGGATATATGGAGATATAGGGACTTTTACTTCACTTAAGCATAAATTTCAATCCAGAAGTCAGTTTTGAGAGTGCTAGTATACCGTTGGAAAGCTCTTTCTGGGCTCTTTCTGATGGATCTGCTTTGAAGATGATCTGGTGCTGAACATGCTGCGGAAAAATTCTCTGAAGGCAGGGACATCACTTTGTGGAGATAACAGCTTCTGAATTGTGACTGAAAGGCAAAGTATTATGTTTTCACCTCAAAACATGGTTTTGAGGTGAAAATTACATCAAGCTGAATAAATGATATCTCTGATCTTCCAAGTACTGTGAATTTGTATTTATTGACTTCCTCATGGCCTTGTTGATCTTTATTTGACACTTGACTCATTAATTTGACCATGGTGAGACCTTGGAGACTAATGAGACCCATCCTATGACCTACTGATATGATTTTGAGAATGAAAGTGACTAATGACTGAAGACCATAGGGAGGAAAATCAGCAAGTACCTCATGAGGGAAAACTGATAAAAAATTACTACCATCAATGAATCCATGACCTAGTGGAATGGTGAAATTGATTATTATGGGACTCCTAATATGAAAATGCAAAGAGTAACTTTGATCATTGATGGCAGTATGACTAGACTGACACTAACATTGGCTCCAATGAGGATGGTAGCTCCTTGGAGGTGCCAAGAATACCGTAGACCAAGTAGCCTTATCCATTGGGCATGGAGTCGAAAATACTGAAACAAGATACAATGCATACTGACTCTGACTGAAGGCTAAGACTGAAAAACCATAATAAAACCAAACTGACTTAAGACATGACTAAAACACAACTGGAAAACTGGAACAATGCTCATAATTGAGCTTATTCATCAAACCTACTCTAATTTTTGCATCCACCACTTAATCAAGTGAAATGGAACAACCAATGCAACCATGTAAGCATCCTGGATGCTATTTGATTTCTCCACAAGTGCTTTCTGATACACAAAAAAGGGAAGAACTGAAAGGCAACTCCCAAGGAAACTTGGAATCAAGTTGAATGCTGATAAACTTGGAAAGCATGAATTGACTGGATGACTTCAAGAATACTGCGAAATGATCTTCATAAACATAGCTATTGATTTTCATTAACACATCACTGCTCTGGTCCAGGTAATCTCCACACCTTGATCTTAAAATTTTCCTCACCTCTGAGATATCTTTCTCTAATGACTGCATCAGGCTGTCAAAAGCATCTTGAAATTCGTGAATAACCAATCTCTGCTGATGATCCCAAACAAAACAAAAGTCTTCTTCATTATTCTGCTCATATGACTGCAAACCTTGATGTGGGCTTTGTAATAAAACATCTGTTGAACGAGACAATGAAGTCGGCTGTCGAATAAAATTGTTATTAACATTCTTTTCTGGCACACGATTAGCCAATGGAGAAGGACTTTTACAACAAATATCATTCAACACACGAGCAATAGGATCATAGAAAACTTGAGAAGACTGCTGCGACGTATCTATTGAAACTGTATGACATTCTACAGGCTGTTCATCTTTTTCTTTAGAGATATCACGTAGATTCTGCTTTATGAACTGAAATGTTTTGAAACATAAAGGTACTAAATCTTCTTGCATCATTAAATCATATGTTTCGGCTTCCAAACGTTTATCTGTAATCTGACCTTCAATTGCGCTTGGTGGCTGCAAATCTGGAGCTAGGGAGGATTTTATATCGCAGATAATTTCATCAGTCGTTTCAGGGGAGGATTTCTCATAAACAACTTGCTCAAGAATTTCGCTATCTATCTCAACCTCAACATTAAAAATGAGAGGTTGTTGATTTCTATTTGCATGAAAGTTATCTTTGATGAACTGAATTGAAGCAAAACAAAGAGGCAAAGATCTTTCACTTACTTCCCAATTTTCCAGACTTTCCTCATCACTGTCCTGGATGATATGCATCGGATGATTACTGTTTTCAAGCTGTTGAAATGGAACTTCCTCCCACAAATCAACAGTTTATTGTGCTGCAAGACTGGCTTGTGTTTGGAGAAAATCATCATCATCATATTGATCGAATTTTGGAAAATCATCAACATAAAACATATCATCAAGCATACCAGTCATATCAAGAGATTTCTCATCTTCAAGATGTTCTATAACACAGTCATTATTATATGGATGATAACTGGGATAAGAAAGAAGATGTTTTGAGTCGGCCACTTTTTCGTGAACGTCATTTTCATTTTTTGCAGTCATTTTCCACATCATCTCTTCTACTGCGTTTACCAAAAGGTCAAGCTTTTCTTCTGAAAGTGTCAGGTGCTCTGCAACATTCTTTTTTCTTCTTCCTTTAGCTTTTCTCTTCTGATCAACAGATTAGCTTCTACATCTACTGCACTGTTCTGTATCTCTTCAAGTGTTGCTAAGTTCCTTTCTCTCAGCTGAAACTCCATTTCTAGATCAAAAGCGCCCAGGTAATGTAAGAGAGCCGAGCCAGGAGGGGGTCTTATATTGATAGGTATCGAATAATAGACTCGATTAAATCTGGCGGAAAACTGTTGTACTGTTTCCCCTGACTGTCTTTTCAGCTGGGCATACTCGTTTAAAATCAGGAACGGGTTCTGTCTAACCACCCATCTGTCGAGGAAAACTCTGACGAACTGCTGGAATTCTGAGATGCTAGCATCAGGCAGGGTTTTGAACCAACTCTTGACTTTGCCTTGCAAAGAAAGAGCAAAAAGCCTAATACTAACATCTTCTTCATCAACCTCAAAAAGGTCTAGGAAAGTCTCAACATTCTGCACATGTTGCTCAACGTTGACATTGTTACATTCACCATCAAATCTTGGCAAATATAGGTAATAATTTGCAGGGAAAGCATGAAGTACAGAAGGTAAAACAAGAGGTTTATACCTATCCGGGACTATAGAAGGTATAGGAGTATATACAAGAGCTACGGGATCAGTTTTGGTCTCTTTAGGCTGATCAATCTGAAGAGAGTCATCATATGATTTGGGAAAAGTATGAAGGCCGGGATCAAAGGAAAACTTAGTATTTACACTTTTTGAATAGGTTGAGTGAAAATTTTGATCACCTTTATCATACAACAAATTCTGAAAAACTTTCTAGACAGCTTCAAGAAAAACAAAGAAGTAATTTACAAGAAAGCAGATTAGATCCTGAATATCATTCCACTTTAAATACCTGAACTTTGTGTAAGATCCTTCCATTTAAGAGTCAGTCGTCTAGTGGAGTCTTTACATTGAGTTGGAGTCGCCAGGTGAATGATTTCAACCTTTATATGCATCTGATTGTTGTTCACCATCAACATTCATATCTAAACTTTGTCATCCTTTACTAGGGAGAATATGCTTTATTGTTTCAAATAAATTACGTCCCTAGTATGGTCGCCAGAGATGTTAGCACCTGAATTGGACCTCAGGCTGAAAAAGGAAAATCAGGGTAACAACTAAACCATGCTCAGCCTTGTAGCTAGCCCTACAAGGACAAGAGAGGGCTCTCTCTATAGAATAGATATTCATTAACACAATAATGAACTGATTTTAGGCTAGGTATATAAATGTGAAAGGGGTTTTGATAAATGACTGAATTTTCAGGGATGTATGGAACAAAAATGAGACAGTTGAAACCGGGAATTAAATCCGGACACAGGATATTTCATGGGGCAAGATAGGCAGGAAAATTAGCAATTAAAATTTAATGAATATGGGATGGAAAGATTGGTGCGGAGCTGAAAAGGGCACAATAAATGGATCCTTTTCAAATAGAAGAAAAATACAGAGTATGAATGATTTCCCAAGGCAGAGCATATAGAGATGGATTCTACCTTTCTATCTTGAAAGCCTCCAAAAGGAATGTTTATGGATGAAATGAAACACATAACAATTCACATATGAAACAAAGTAGAAACAAATGCTAACTCTCATACCACATGGATCCCACAAATCAGAGCTACATCTCTTATTAATTCCTATCAAAATGTACAATGGAGTGCAGAGATGTTCTTCCACACTATTCCCCAGAACTCAGACTGCTTTACAAATGATTTACAATACAATAAATAGGCTCAAATGTGGGAAAACAGATCGACGAAAATAGGGAATTTTTTATCAGCATTAACAACTGAAATCTGAAGAGCCAACCATCTGTCCTAAGAAGGAGCAGCATTACATTTTTCCATTCGAATTTGCTGATAACCAATGAAGAGGTGAAAACTGTAGCGTAAATCCCTTTGAATCGTAATTGAAGACAAAATAGGCAATCCAATCCTATTTCTTTGCTGTTGTAGATATCTTCATTTTAATTTAAGCTCTCGGCCTTTGACTGTTCGCTTTCCATTATTTCTTTATTCTCTGACCTTTAATAAAATGCCGTAGAAATAGAACTGAATGAAATTATATGCTTTGTGAAGGGTAAAATGAATTTTAAATGGGAAAAAGGAAGGGAGATGGAGGCAGGACCCACATATAAATCGCAATTTCAATTGGAGCGGGGCGGAGAATGATCGCAATCACAAAATTTGCAATGCGATCGGAGGAGGGGGCAGGACTTGCGATCAGAGGGTTTGCAATGCGATCGGAAAATTTGCGATGCGATCGGAGGATTTGCGATGCGATCAGAGGATTTGCGATGCGAACAGAGGGTTTGCGATGCGATCAAAGGATTTGTGATGGGCTCATCGGGGCATACAAATGAATTTTGCGATTTGCGATGGGAAGCGGGGTTTATAACTTAAACTTTATTATAAAGTTTAAGGGGTCATGGAAAAGGGGAAGTGGTTTATAATTAAATCGCAAATGTACAAAAAGATTTATCATGCATTATTATCATCGGAAGGGGGAAAAAGGGGAGGCTTAGGGATATAAAACTTTAATAAAACAAAGTTGAAGGGAAAAATGGGAAATAGGGGATATATGGAGATATATGGACTTTTACTTCACTTAAGCATAAATTTCAATCCAGAAGTCAGTTTTGAGAGTGCTAGTATACCGTTGGAAAGCTATTTCTGGGCTCTTTTTGATGGATCTGCTTTGAAGATGATCTGGTGCTGAACATGCTATGGAAAAATTCTCTAAAGGCAGGGACATCACTTTGTGGAGATAACAACTTCTGAATTGTGACTGAAAGGCAAAGTATTATGTTTTCACCTCAAAACATGGTTTTGAGGTGAAAATTACATCAAGCTGAATAAATGATATCTCTGATCTTCCAGGTACCGTGACTTTGTATTTATTGACTTCCTCATGGCCTTGCTGATCTTTATTTGACACTTGACTCATTAATTTGACCATGGTGAGACCTTGGAGACTAATGAGACCCATCCTATGACCTACTAATATGATTTTGAGAATGAAAGTGACTAATGACTGAAGACCATAGGGAGGAAAATCAGCAAGTACCTCATGAGGGAAAAATGATAAAAAATTACTACCATCAATGAATCCATGACCTAGCGGAATGGTGAAATTGATTATTATGGGACTCCTAATATGCAAATGTAAAGAGTAACTTTGATCACTGATGGCAGTATGACTAGACTGACACTAACACCTTCTTTGCTACATAGTCCCTTGGGAAATATGGTAATCCCCTTCCATGCAATCACTCACCTTCCAAGTTCCATTGGAACCCCCATCTCGGGTAGTCCATCCCTTGGAAAGGCTTCCTCGCATCAGAAGGTCAAATAACCAAGGAATATACCTACCTTAAAACCCATCATACCAGTCATAACATGCCCATGCAAATAAATTGACACTATTGGGTACCAATTTCCCATAATGGCCCTGCTCCTGGAGTGATTTACCAACATACTATTTCCTATTTCAATTCCTCATGTTGTTGCTGCTAATTCTTGCAGTTAGTTTCAACCACCCAACCGGGAATTTTCGTGCTTCCTTTACCAAGCACATAATTTCCATTAGATTCAAAATAAATTGAAATAAATTCAAATCATATCTCATTGGTAGCTCGTCAATAAGGTACACTTGCAATCCTTTTCACTTCCTGTCACAACATGTCAAACTAGTTGTTTGATCAATCGTCATGTATAAAAATATGACATATGGTTAACTCAAAACAAAACCATCATAGGTCAAAATCATGAATCACATGCAATCATCATAAACCATAATAAAAAATAAAAAATAACCATCATAAGTTAAAATCATAGATCACATGCATAACATAATGGAAATAAAATACTGATATTTTTCCTTCATCAGACCTTACTTCTACCTTTTTTCTTTCTATACACACATTGGATCAGTTTCCATACCCATCAAGAATCTAGTTCCTTTGCTTATCTTCAATCACGTACACATACACACAGTGTAAATCATGACATGTATACCCACATATGACATACACCACCATACACCACCATACAACACCATACAACACCATGCAATACACGTACCCACACCAACATACGACATATACACCTACACCCGGTGTACAATAAAACACAATACATATGCCTACATTGACATACAATAGATACAACTACACGTAGTGTACAATACAACACAAAACATACACCTACATATGATGTACAATAAAACACAATACATATACATATATGGAGTATAACACAACAAATACACATGTCAAGATACCACGCCTACACCATGCACATAAATATTACTGCATTCCCACAACACAATATGTATGACATGCCCATAATACCACATGTATACCAATACCATATGCACAACATGTACATTGTACCACCTGTACACGACACTACCTACAAAACGTGTGCACAACATCACATGCACACAACACCATTGTAAAATGAGCACACAACACCAAATGTATACCGCACCACCTGTAAAATGTTTACACAATACCATATGCACAACATGTACATGACACCATATTTACACAATGCCACATGCAAAACATGTACATGACACCGCCTGCACACATCACCATATGTACAACATGTACACAACACAACATGCACACAACACCATACGTACACAGAATTTCATATGCAACATGTATCTAGCACCATACATACACAAATTCGCATATCCAACATGCGCACAACACCATATGCACACAACACCGAATACCCAACATGCACACAATACGATATGTACACAACATCGCATATCCAACATGTACATAACACCATCTATACCTAGCACTACATATGCAATATACACACAAAAACATATATACAACGAACATACAACGTCATATGTACAAAATTCTACATAGTACACATAACCAAAGGTACAATTATTGAATATACAACATGCAGAACATATACACAACAATAGCATTGCACGTCCATATACCACACACTGACCCCACAAGAAACCTTGCTTCTAGTGTCTTTCCACCAGCCATGCTTATCCTAGCACGCCACACTACTTTCACTTCATTGATGTACACTTCAAATTTACTTGTCCATAACATAAACATAGGCATAGTACAAGCATATAATATCAATTCATGTCCACATGATACTGACCTTATAGATCTGTCAAAGTTACTCTTCTCGCTTGATTCCTCATAAGACCAAGAACCTCTTCATGCCATTCACTTGCATAAGCAATGATTCATCCACAATAATGATCCTTGAAAATCCTGTCATACAGTGACATACATACATACATACATATATATAATCATTAGCATAAAACAATCATGATCCCGTCAGAAAACGACATACATATACATGTACATGTAAACATTAGCATTAAACACTCATGATCCATGATGACCCTGTCAAACACGACATACATACATACATACATACATACATACATATATGCATACATAAAAATCATAATAAAGAAATCATGATCTCGTCAGATAATGACATACATACATGCATATATATACATATATATATATATATATAAATTATCATAATCATGATCACAACATAATTACCAATTATCATAAGGTCTAGGTTAAGAGAAATCCCTTTATCCGTGCACAAAATGTACAATGTTGAGAACAATAATTACCAACATAGCTAAGGCGTCTAACACCTTAGATCCATTCACTTTACCTTTCGTGTTACCTTTCTAATGACTATTCTACCACCATCTATTTTCTTCAATGAACCTAACCAATCCAACCAGCTTTCATATTCTTACCTTTCGTTGTGCTTACTCATGCAGTGAGCTCCATTCGGGCCTTACATTACCTATTGGATTTCATTCAACTCTTCCTGATCTCCATTAAATTCCTCTTTCCCCAACCAATTCCGGATACTCTCAAAACATAAAATACAATCACAAGAAACAAAGAAGGAGACCATGGAAAACCAATAGCAATAATACACCAAAAAAAGTGGTATGGTAATACACTAGACATAAACAAAGCCACAATCAAGCACAGCAATCCAAAAAATACTAAAAGTGCAAGACTAGAAACAAACACCATGACTCAATCCCCATGGTTCCCAGTGCTTCCAAAGGAAATCTCAACCCAAGCCTTCTTTAAATACTTCATGGAAATCTCTTTGCCATGCAATCCCTACATCATACTGCCATAAACACATAATTGTCAGTGCATAACTAAATATAAAAATATACCAGTTATCTTACCTTGTCGTGCTAAGCACGCCGACCTATAAATGAACACACATGTCAACCATATATACCAAATATCAAGACGACATATCTATCAATTTGAAATCAATTTTTTCCAAGGCTAACAACCATTCCATAATCAAATAATAGTCAAATCATAATACTACAACTATCACTTACTTATACTCAAGTACATATCATCCATCCCAACACATATGCGTTAATACAACCATCTTAAACCAAGATTATTTCTTCATGTAGTCTTATAAACACATACTCATATCATGTGATTAGTCAAACATTCAAACAAAAGATAAACACACCATGTTAAATAAATAAACTAGGCGACATAATGGACACCAAACACTCAACACTAGATAGATGACATAATCAAGCAATCAAGCATCAAGTACACGACATAAGAAAAATCATACCTTAATGTATCTTAGGGGAGGCTATCTTGTCTGCACAATCAATCTAGATTAGCACAATAGAATGTTGTGTAACCAGCTTCAAAAATAGAAGAAAAGAGATATCAACGCCTTAGAAATAAGCCACTTCGAGGGGGAAACCTCCAATACATTACATAAATGAACAATTCTTGGATGATACAATTTACAAAACCTCCTTTCTATATATAGGAGTCCATGGGGCCATAATGTAATCCTAGTGGGGCACAATGTAATCCTAGCCGACCTAACAATAATAATTTAAGGGCACAATAATAACAAAATGGGGGTTACAAGGGTTCAATAATAACAATAAGGGGGTTACACTAACAATAATAAGGGACTATACTAGTGATATAGGGACCTAACATGCCCCTCTCCCTCAAAAAAGTTTTGTCCTCAACGCTTGAGTAGCTCCGAGTGCTTCTTTATAAAATTCTCATCCTCCCATGTAGAATCTTCAGTGGGTAAGTTCTTCCACTTGATGAGATACTCTGAAATTGATCGATTTCGTAGCTGTCGAGTTCTTGTTTCCATGATCGCTTTAGGTTCCAATATGATTTTTTCCTTCCTCATCAAGTTCTGGCAATATTGTTTGAACTGGAAGATTTTCACCTATAACCTTCTTTAAGCATGAAACATGGAAAACTGGATGCACTCACGAAGAAGCAGGAAGCTCCAATTTGTATGCCATAGTACCAATCTTTTGTAACACCTTGTAAGGACCATAGTACTTTGGCGATAATTTATTATCCTTCTTAGCTTGCTTGAGGGACATTTGTTTATATGGTTGTAGCCGTAAAAATACCCAATCTCCTACATCAAAACTTCTCTCGCTGCGATGTTGATCTGCCTGTTGTTTCATTCGATTTTGCACCAAAGTTAGGTTATCCTTTGAGAGTTGGAGAACTTGTTGTTGATGCTCGATATCATCTTCCACTAATTTATCATCCATATTAGATATTATTTTATCCTTCAAACCATCCAACTTAGCCTCCATTTCTTCTTTTAAACCATCTATGTCAGCTTCGGTTGCTCTTCTTAAGATCGAAATTTGTTGCACTTGGTATCGTAATTTTGATATCTCATACTGCAATTCTTCCACTTCATGCATCATAGTATAGATTTCTGAGGGCTTAATGGGTGTTGAATTCTTTTTAGGAGGCATTTCAGAACGCAATACTGAAATATATGCTCAATAGGCCCTTGGAATCACTTCAAACTGATTTTTCAAACAAGATTTATGCAATTCGGGAAAAACAATACACACCTTTTACTTGCTTTTGAGGAACTCGATATTGGAATCGAATTATCTCTGTGATTGTGACTCTTCAATATCTGAAAGTCAGAAATGAAATATCCCTCTGATTTATCTTTTGAATGCCTGTTGTTTCATTCGATAGCCTCCCCTAAGATACATTAAGGTATCTGATACCAAATGTTGTGTAACCAGCTCCAAAAAGAGAAGAAAAGAGATATAAACGCCTTATAAATGAGCCACTTCGAGGGGTCAACCTCCAATACATTACATAAATGAACAATTCTTGGATTCTCCAAGACAAAGTTGTGTCCAATCTCCCACAATGACCTAATTATGGACTGGTTCAGTAGAGCGAACTTGTACGACTTGCCATGTGTCACTGTTTCATCCTTTGTCTCTAAAATTGATAGCCAAGAAACTACAGTCTGTGTAATTGCGACCACTTTTTATGGCACTCCAATCCGATCCTCAGAGAGAGAGTTATTGAACTTTTCCCACGATCACCTCTTTGAGATGAAATTCAGGAGCCTGAAAAAGCACTACCTTCCACAGATCATATCTCCAAAAATATTACGAACCAAGCTCTGAAATTTTTTGACAAATTTCCTCAGGATTTCAGCTTCGCACCATATGAATTTCAGATTCTGAACCTTCGTAGAACAAAATTTATAGTGTAAATGCCACGATGACCTGTTTAGGAGCCTGAAAAAAGACCTGACTTCCACAGACCATATCTCCGAAAATATTGCGAACCAAGCTCTGAAATTTTTATACAAGCTTCCTCAAGATTTTGGCTTCGTACCATAAAAATTTCAGATTCTGAAACGTCGTAGAAAAAAAATTATAGCGACAATTCCGCGATGACCTGTTTGGAGCAGCAAAACCCTAGAGTCCAAAGCTCTGATACCAAATGTTGTGTAACCAACTTCAAAAATAGAAGAAAAGAGATATCAACGCCTTAGAAATAAGCCACTTCGAGGGGGCAACCTCCAATACATTACATAAATGAACAATTCTTGGATGATACAATTTACAAAACCTCCTTTCTATATATAGGAGTCCATGGGGCCATAATGTAATCCTGGCCGACCTAACAATAATAATTTAAGGGCACAATAATAACAAAATGGGGGTTACAAGGGTACAATAATAACAATAAGGGGGTTACACTAACAACAATAAGGGACTATACTAGTAATATAGGGACCTAACATAGAACTTCACAACATATCACTCAAACATAAATAAGGTCATGATATCCATAACAATATCCAACTAACATGTTCACATCATAAGCTCATAAACAATTGTAATTCATGCATAACAATCACAGATGCACAGTCAACCTAGATTAGTACAATACAATTTCACAAATATATCGACTCATACATGAACGTAATAACCCTAACTATTTGCATAAGCCAATCAAAAGCAATATGATACATATAAGATCAATATCTTAATGAAATAACCTTGATCATCAAGCTACTATCATATAAAAACAACAAGATATATATCATGCTCATCAACAACATATAAGCTAGCCAACATAAAAAAACAATAGCAATGCATACCACCACAGGTTGCTATCATTCATGACTATACGACACATGTACATATAACCGCACTAATAAAATATCATCTATAATGTATGTAACCATAACATCAATAGAATGAGAGGAATACTCATAACCATAATGGATATAACAATCCTTAACCTACATACCTATATGCCCAACATCCAAACCTGTATGAAGAAATTCTCTTGCCTCGAGGTCCAATGCTGCAACTTCTCTTTTATTGTCTACATCTCCTGCTCTATCTTAGTCAACACATTCGCACCCTAATCATACCAATATCATCATGATGACCTAATTGTATACAATGACCTTATGCATAATAACCTTCACCAAACCGATGCAAATTGACCATATTCACCCACTTGAAATGTATGACCAATCATGAAAGACCAATGCATGTCCCACATATAACATCACATAAGAAAGAATACACTAACAACACACAAGCATGAACAATATGTAATGCTAGCATAAGCAAGCAATGCATGTATAATATGTAATGATATGTAAGAAAATGTGCATGAAAAATACACAAGCATGGGAGACACATAACCAGTCATACACTCATGACAACATGGACAACATGTTGAAAACAACACTATCAACACTTCCATGATGACACCACTTCCACCATGGACAACACAATTCGGATGCAATAAGCACATATAAACCATAAGCATACTAAACACATAGGAAACCAACAGAAAAGCATGACCAACACACTGCCCATCCAATCTAAGGGTTGAACCATGCTTTGATACCACTTGGTAACACACTGTTCCCATATCTACCTAAGTAACTAGCCAACTGGGGTAAACATGTTACGAGAGGCTACTAATACGAGATTAAACCTCCTATATGACCTTAAGAAAATGGAATCGACGAAAACAAGACAAACACACCTTACACAACATCAAAAAAATCCTCAGGAGGTAACCCAACCTTCCAGGCCCTTGAACCCTGAGGGAGACTGAATTTTTGACCAATTTGAGCCTTAGCCGTAGGCATGCCAAGGCAAGGTAGTGGCCAGTGCTCGGTTTGGTTAGTTATGTGCCTGCAACTTTGGGATTTGTGCCACCTTTTTAGCCCCAGAGCCCAGGTCACTGTCCAGAACTTCATGTAACTGTATGGGTTGATGAATAACATTAAAACAAAGGTACAAAAGCAATCACATGATCAGGAACACATCTGGACCCCTCCTAGCCATGATAGGAATTTCGTCAAACATGTCACAAACATTGCATCTATAGGTATAAGCAACATATTTAAACATGGGGGTCTCTTACTTATCTAAGAATCACTAAGAAGCATTGCTCCCCTACATCATAAGATACAATATAGTATATTTGACCATAGATACAAAGTGTATTCATTTACAAAGAAAAACATGGATAGATCCATACACCATCACTGATCAAATACATGCTTATAACCAACAAAATAACAACAATAAAATCCATACATAAACTAGTACATTTGCATACCGAATACCATAGGAATGAGCTCTTCATTATTGAATGTAAAAACCAACTAGAGATGGGGCTTCCACGTTCCACCTGACCATAGATTGGCTGATCCTAGTCTCACTTTAGCCAATCACCCTCGTGCCATATTCCAAGAATGAATGTGGGATCTCATCAAACACATCAAGCAAAATTAATCCATGGCTTCTAGAGGCAAAACCACCTCAACCCTTAACAAGTGATTCCACCTCACGGTCGAACATCACAACCATCATAGATTGGTCTCTATCCAAGCTTCTCTAGGGCTCCAGAGTGTTTGTTCCAACCAAGGCTCCAGGAATAGTAACTCAACCCGAGCTGTTTATGGGCTCGAGAGCATTTTTCCAACCAAGGCTCCAGGAACTAATAACTCAACCCAAAAACTAATGGAATCATAAGAAATAAACAGAAAAAATCAATGGAATAAATCCAAAACATCATGGATATCAAGGAAATGGCAAGACTAGGAAAATCCTCATGCATACACCATGCATGCCAAAATTAGCGAGGAAAACATACATGCAACTCGGTAACTGCAATAAAATACCATTGTAGCTGCTGATCCCTATGTCCAATTGCACTTTCCTGCTCTTCCTTTTCCTTCTTACTCCAAATCACCAAATATCCACACTCTCCAAGAGTGCTCCAATAAAACTCTTAAGTATCCAAGAGTATGAGAGGGAGAGGGAGAGGGAGAATAACGAGAGAGCTCCAAAACAACATTGAACAAAAGCTTTAGCAAAATCTTCCCAACTGATCCTTATAAGCCTTTCTAATAACGAGGCCTCTATTTTATCCATTTTCCATTATTTTCCTTCATTTTCCTCCTCACATGCAACTTGATAACTTTCACCTTCCTTTTCTCCATTTTTCCATTATTTTCATAAATAAAATGCCAATTAATATCTCATTCCTTTCCAAATCCTTTGTCTTTTCCTTTTCCAATTTCCTTTAGCCATAATAAAACGAATGAATACCCACTAGGATGTTTTTCCCAATATTAAGCTTGGAATACGTGTCCCAACAATCATGATATTATATATTTTTACATGGATTTTTAACTTGGGTTGTTACAAAACCAATGCAAAGACAACCAAGGGAATCAATAGGTTAAACCACCTCCACCCTCTCCACACCGTGATCTCACCTAAAGTAGTGCCGAGATCACAAAACCAAACCAAGCTTAGATTCCTCATAATTTCTTCACCAATACCTTGAGGAATTTTTCATTTCTCCAATCTCAGGCTTTACCGTGTATCCCGCCATTACCGGTCAAGGGACTCCTAGGCCTTTGGGAATTTTCCTGAGACCACCTCAACTGGATCCAAAATATTCCGACAATCCAAAGCTCTCAACTGAGAACAATCCCATCACACCATGGCTATCCAGAAATGGCAAGGCTAGGCTAAAATTCACTGTCGAAACACGACAAAATCCATGCCAATGACAACAAAAGAACCAAATACCAACATGCACATGCCATGCATTTAGAAACCAACTAGGAAATCATATATGAAACCTGTTACCTGCAAGTATTCCCAATGAAGCTTCTTGATCCTTGCTTTCCTTTGGTTTCCTTGTCCTTCTTTTCTTTTCATT
This sequence comes from Pinus albicaulis, assembly GCA_034641835.2. NCBI lineage: Eukaryota > Viridiplantae > Streptophyta > Pinopsida > Pinales > Pinaceae > Pinus > Pinus albicaulis. The sequence continues at coordinate 1,198,676,292 of CM076574.1, forward strand.
TCCTTTCCTTTCCTTTTCTTATTATTCAATTTCTTGTTTTCTTTGTTTCTCCTCTTGGGGCTCTTCTCCTCTCTGAAACAAATTATGACACTCAATTGATAATGAAAAAATCTACCAACTAATGCTTTGAGGTATTTTTATTGATGAGGCCTCTAATTTCTTCAATTTTCCATTATTTTCCTTCATTTTCCTCCTCACATGAAACCTGTGACCTTTCACATTCCTTTTCTCCTAATTTCCATTATTTTCATAAATAATGTTCCAAAATTACTATTTTTTGCTTTCCAAATTCTTATCCATTGACTTTGTCAATTTCTTATAGCCATAAACACAACAAGTGATGCCCACTAGGATGTGTTGCCCAACATTCAGCTTGGAATAAGTGTCCCTTTCTCGTGGTCTTATTTTTCCTTTATTAACTTTTATTACATGAACTTCTAACCCAGGGTTGTTACAATATACAAGTTGGTATGTCTTTAACCTATTTGAAGGAGTAGTTAGTTGGATGAGGAAGAGACAGTATGCAGTGGCACTTTCAACTACAGAGGCTGAATACATAACATCAACTCATGCAATCAAGAAATAAATTTGGTGTAGAGATTGTGTTCATGTATAGGGTTGGTACATCGAGTTATAAAGATTTATTGTGACAACCAAAGTACATTTTTTTTGGTAAAGAACCCTACCTATCATTGAAAGACAAAGAATTCATTGTTCAACATCACTTTGTAAGGGGAATGGTTGAAGACAAAAAGGTTTTATTGGTAAAGGTGGACACTTTAAAGAATGTTGTAGATGCATTGACAAATTTTGTGAGCACTAGGATTTTTTCTTGGTGTAGAGAAACAATGGGCATTGTGGCCCTGTACCAACGACTGTGTACTCTTGTGATCCCCTGTGTGCAAAGAAAACAACAAGTGGGAGAATGTTTGGTACGTGTTATATTCTTAGCATGACTAGCCTTAGGAATTTTTACGTTACATTGGGCGTAGCGAGGGCATTATAAGGGGGTTGACAGCTCCCCCTGCTAGGGGGTTTGTAGGGCGAAGATAGCCCCCCTGTATGAAGTTCAGTGAACAACTCCAAAAACAAAAATAAATTTTAGGCGGACCCACTTGTGATGGACTGGAAATTTCCATGGTTTTTTTTCATAATGGTTTTTCCCATGGTATTTTTTAGATTTGGTCAATGGAACTACGAATATGTTCTACTATAGGGTTAGTGGATTGGGGGTTTATGAATGATTTCACATGTATATAATGTATTGTAAAAATGAAAGGAATATAATGAAAAAATCAATCTGGTTTTCCCAACTTTGGTGTTCAGGAGAAAAATCTATGTATAGTTGTTGTTCTCGCCATTGTATATTTTTTGTGTTATTTTAAAGGATTTGTTTGTAAGTAATTTTTGTAAAGGGTTAAAACCCTCATGCATGTCCCCAATGCGATTGGGGCATAAGGAGTTGGGACTCGAAATAATTGAGTCCTTGCAAGACCATCCTTGTTGACCTCGACGACTTCCCATGGAGGAAGAAAAGAAAGACAAAGGAGCAAGAAATCTTATTAAATTGTTTCTTGAGGAAGTTGTTGGGCAATTTAATTGTCAATTAAATTATTTATCATTTATTTTCAAACTGTGGGTTCGTGAACTTGTGAAGTATACTTTCATTATATGTGCTAGGCATTCTATTTCCAATCAAAGAGGATAATATAGATACAAAATGTAAATTTAATCTATCTATGACTAATTCTCATTAAGTATATGCACATGTTCTTTATATAAGACCAATTAATCTAAAATCAATTTCTAAGAAAATTATGCTAACATTCAAGAATTCAAAACTAAATTAATTGGCGAGAATTTTTATTCTAATTGAGTTGGAATGGAAGTTTATCCTATTGATAAATAACCAAATTCTATTCTATTGAATAGAAATCAAAGGCTATTGTATTAAACATAAATTAAATCCTAGTATATTGAGTAAGAATTTAAATCTAATCTATCGAAAGATTGAAATAAATATATTCTAGTTACCTAGAAAGGAAATGAGTCCGTTTAACCTTATGTTATAGAACTTGAACAAAAGGAATATAACTACGAAAGAAGAAGAGCAGTGATCAAATCATCAAATAAATGAAATTTGAAATGAATCATCATTTATAGATTATTGGTGTGAACATCCTTAATTCAAGAATTCAAAATAAACCTGAGACTATGCATGAAGTTTAGATAAGCAAGCTATGAAAGAAATATTTTTTATGTTTTGGTTTTAATGTCGAGCGCTCAACCTGTTGCAAAAGAGAACTGCGCTTGAAACATAACATTAAACAAAGCATGAAATATCTAACTAAATTGAAGTGAAATGACTGCTAAAATAATGAAATTAAAAGAAACTATGTTATCTCACAACTCCATAGGGGCCCCTCTCAGTGAGTGCGAGATGCTACGAGCTCAAACCACGAGTTTGAAGTAATTAGTAATGAGATTCAAATCACCATAACAAGGATTCTATTAACTGGAGTGTGCAAAACAAAGTTTACATAAAAATATGTATCACAGTATGCCAAAAATCTAATTGTCATTTGATTCTAGCTGAAGCATTTAGATAGATTTTACATTACAAATACATTGAGATCCTTATGGCTAAGAATTAGAACTAAAATGACACCTCATTTCTACTAATTTTCTGAAGTATAACTCATTCCAACTTATTTTTTCTTGACTAGGCATTTGATGACACATTAACAAATAATTTACCCACACAATTTGCAAAAATGGGGTTTAAAGAACGAGAAAAATATCCCAAATGGTAATGAATCTGAGAAAAATGTTGACACCTAATCTTTGGGATTAGGTAAATTAATGTAAATAGTAAAAATAAAAGGGAGTTGGAAGATAAAGATACATTGGGAGATGAAACCCAATAGTCTCCCTCTCCATGTATATATTCTTGTTCTATCTTAATGAAATTCAAGTTATTTCATGGAGTTACCCTCCTAGCTTGACATGGTATAAGAGACAACCCTTTTTTAGCTTCCTCCTACTCTTGTAAGTCCTATTTTCCTACCCTTATTCTCTCATACATCCTCTCTCCGCCTTGAGTGCGTTAAACGCCCCATTAAACTTCAATTACTCTCAAAATTCCTGCTTTTAATTAAAGAATGTGACTGTCAAGAGAAATGAAAAACAAAACCCTCTCCCCATGACAAACTTCATGCTCATTTAACTCAATTTCCACGGATTAGATGTTTTTTGTTGCATATATGAAATCGTGATGGTGCGGTGAGTGTGGAGAAGTCAAGTTTGTGTTTGGTGCGGTGGTTTTAAGGTTGCGCCGGAGGATGATAACTCTGGCGTGTTGATGGCACGCCCGATGGGACATTGAGTATGTTGGTATGTTGAGTTTGGTCATCTTGAATTGGTATATGAAATGTAAGGGTCCTTCGATGCGTTGTTTATATGCGGTGAGTTTTTATGACAATGTTGATGTTCCTTATGACTGTAAATGGTGTTTTGGAATTATTTATATACATTTGAATGGTGTGTTGAAGTTAAAACTATGACCGTGTATCATTTTTATATCGACGTTAGCCTTTTTTAAAGCACATGTGTGATATATGATGGACATGGCATATTCATTGATTTTTTTTGTGATGGCCACATAATATATTATATGAAATCACATATACCAAGGTATATGTTGGGGAATATATTTGAGAGCCTATATTTTTTAATAGATGATTTTTTTTTTTTGAAGACATAACCGATTAAATTTATTGCAAATACATAAAATTTTTATTGCAACCAGTGTAACTTTTAGGCCATATTAGACTATATGATGCATTTTCTCATCTCCATTGTGGGTGTAGTTCTCTCTAGATAAGTTAACTATCATGAGAGAAGCCATAAGATAAAACACACCCTCATTTTCAATGAACTTTGGAAAGGAATATGTGAAGAAGAAGGAGACAATGCACCGAAAAAGCCCAGTTTAGACAAGGAGCTTGCCATTTGGGAAAATAAGAACAACAAGGCCTATGCCTTGATTCCAACATTAGTAAATGAATAGATAAGCCATCATATTTCACCATTTTAAAATTCCTTTTAAGCCTTAAATAAGTTGAAGGAATTGTCCCCCGATCAGGGTGTGGGGTTACCACATCCTCTATGGTGCAATGAAGGCTGGAGTATGTTGAGATTGCAACAAGATGATGAGCTTATTGGAAAGGAGTCGCCTTCACTAAGTGGGCCCGCAGGCTATTTTTGGCACAAAGTCTATTTTTAGACATATGGATCATGTTCTATGAGTTGCAGGATGCTATTTATGGATGGTTGGTCAAGTCGGAAAAAATAGATGGACTTCTATTTTTAGACATACTGGGCGGAATCTATTTTTAGATTGCGAGTCTAAAAATAGATATGTCGAATATTATTAGCTCTTAATAATATTTGGACTCTAAACATTATCTTATTCTCTTGGAGCACTTCAGTTAAGTGCACAGATGTGGCACAGGAGCTGACAGAAGGAATTACGCTATTCCTGAGGGTTAAGTGGAGCTATTTCATGGATACTTCGGTTAGAACTCATGTGACAGAGTTTGGTGGAGTTGATTGAGGAAGTTAGTGGAGTTGTATTCAGTTTAACTAATCTAAACATAGTTGAGCTATTTGTATTCAGTTTAACTAATTGATACAATTAGTGAGAGTGGTGTGAATTAATTATTAATTAATTCATTAATTATAAACTCATTAATCAACTAAAGAATGCATCAGTTAACTTCAGTGCATGGACAGTTTCAGTGGAGACCAGTGCAGAAATAGGTGAAAGAGCAGGTTAACTATCAGTTGTGACTATACTGTTGCTATTTGCAACACACATATAGGTGGAGAAGCCCATGAGGATTGCGCAGTACAATCCAGGTGGTTTATCTATTTAATGAAGCCATCCCATAGCATTGATTACGTAATAGAGGCTGGCTATCAAGTGGCAAAATATTGGAGCATGTGTTTTGCTAGATCTAGCTTGATAGTGTGTAGCAATTGAGGGTGTGCATGAGAGCTTGTGAGGAGCTTTTTTACTATGATTGTTACATGATATCCATGACATACAATATACAGATAGTTGGGGTTTTCAGCTTTAAGCTTTTCCATTAGATACTGTGTTCATATGTGTGATTGTTTGTGGTTTTAATGTATGCATGCAATTGATTTTATTTCCGCATGTGATGATCAATGGTAGAAGAGATTCTGTATTATGCATGAAGCTAAAATAGTATGTGATCAGGAGAATCTCGGTGAATAATATATCAGTTATTCAAATTTCTACATGGTATCAGAGCGTTATTGATCATTGGAGAAATTGCAAAACATTGAAGCGGTTGAGTTTTGTGCTGGTGGAATTCGAATTTGCAGCAGTGTTTTCTTGGTGTCGAAGTTGAGATGTATTTCAACAGATTGCGATCGGAGTATGCCCTTGAGGGTAGCTCAAATTATATTGCATGGAAGGACATGATGGAGGCGGTGCTGGATGACAATGGGTTGAAAAAGTTCATAGATGTAGAAATTCCAAAGCCTACTTCTAATGATGCTGTCGTACTTGATGCATGGCAAAAGAAGACAACAAAGTGTTGAAGGATTCTATTGGAAGGTGTGAAGGATCACATAGTGTCCAGCCTTCATGGTAAGGCTTCTCCATTCTTGATGTGGAAAGCGTTGACAGAATTATTCCAAAGAAAGAGTGACCATAGGAAGTTGGCGCTCAAGGATATACTCAAAAACATAAAAATGTGATGCAGGGGCATTAGGCACTGGCCAGCAATGTAGGAAGTTTTGTCCACATGTTGTGGCTAGGAGGGTTTGGAAACATTCGAATTATTCCAGCTAGGTGTCAATACCTTAGCTGATTGTAACTATTTAGATTAATTAGAGTCAGAGGAAGTCGAATAGCTCAGTTTGTCTAGCTATCAGTTCAGTTATTAAATAAATTGTAACAGGCTTTTGGTTTCCGAAACGGTCCACCTAGAGGAACCAAGGAGTCATATGTGTATATGTATAAATATATTCTCGGATGTAATTGAAACATAGGAGAGAGAGAGGAAGAATAGAGAATTTCCTGCAATAAAATCTGTGTATTGTCGATTGCCCCAATTGAATGAATTTCTACTTTGTTGATTATCAAATTGCCTTGGAATGTTAATTGCATGGTAATTCATTTGATTGTGAGGCATTTGTGTACTGATATCCCGTTCTCCGTCTTTGAATTCCCATGAAGAAATCCGTATGGAGGCGAAGCCTGTTAATATTGGCGAATTCCCCGTATAACAAGATAACTCTGTCCATCGTTAACTGAAGACCAGAACCGGGACTTACCCTGAGTCAGATATATACAAAGGAGATCGTGACCCGACGCAACCCGAGTCTAGCACTGTAGCAGAACCGGAGGCGGATTTCGAAGGTGGGTTTCCCCCCTTTCGCACCACCTTCCGACCGTGAGTGGTATCCGTAGAGCAGGGAGCGATTCCATTGAAGAATCGATGCGTGGCAGAGTGGCCCCGCGGGAAAACCGCTTTCCGTATCTATTTCGCGTGTTAAAAATCGACATTGGACGCCGAGCGAAATGCACATAGGTCGTCGATCTGGTGCAGGAGCATCGGAGGGTGATTGTTGAACGAAGATGCAAGACATTTAAACCTAAGGTACGACACACACATTGATTGGTTGTATATATATAATGTGGGGTCCAGGCGACGGATTATCATAAAGTCGCGTATTTATAATTGTTGGTTTATTTAATACAAAGTCTGAGGTTTAACCAAAGGCCATTTAAAAGAAATATAATCGAAGAGAAGGTGAAATTTATATAGTTCAATGTTATAATAGCGAAAGTCGTGAATAGTGTTTATTTATCAATTTCTTTGAAATTGACAAATAAACCCGAATAAGTGAACAATAGAGAAGACCACGGGGAAAGAAGGAACGAGGATAAAAAGAGTTGGCTGACAGAGCCATGTCATAGTTGACCACACTCTCCTTTGGGTGATCTTTAGTTTTGTTGCATCATTTGTGGTATCAGAGCCAGGTTGACGTTGTTTTGCTGACATGGCAATCCGAGTTGGTAGAGGTGCTGGCAGGAGAAGACCTGTTGCCAACGCTGAGGTGTTGGGAATGTTGCAGAGGGTCGAGGCCAGATTAGATGCCATGGAACAAAGACAACCCAGAGATCCTGAAGACATCAGCGAACCTGAAACGGAAGAAGCTGAAGAAAATGTTGAAATTCCTCCTGACATGAGGCTCCTGAGAACCGTTCTGGGATCTGCAGTTAAGCCCAGAATTGAAGTGTCTAGTTATGCAGGGGGACTGAATCCAGAAGAGCTGGTGGAATGGATAAATGAACTAAACAAGTGCTTCGATTATGAAGAAATAAATGAAGATAAGAAGGTCAAATTTGCAGTGACAAAGCTGAAAGGACATGCTGCACTTTGGTGGGATGGAGTGCAGGCAGAAAGGAGGAGGATTGGCAAGCAGCCTATCAAGAGCTGGACCAGAATGATGGCTAAACTAAAAGGTAAATTCTTACCCAGTGATTATCAGCTGACATTATATAGACAAATGCAGAACCTGAGACAGAAGTTGCTGATAGTAAAAGAATACACAGAGGAATTCTACAGAGTGAGCATAAGAGCTGGGCAATTCCAAGATACACCAGAGAAGATTGCTAGATATGTGAATGGTCTCAGACTGGAGATCCAAGATGAGATTGGTCTCTTGTCTCCTAAGACAGTGGAAGAGGCATACCAGATGGCCTTGAAAGCAGAGGAGAAACTCCTGAGGAAACAGTCTGCCAAGAAGAGAGGTACTTTCTGTGGGAAGGGAAGTCAGGGTGGTAGAGGAAAGCCTACACCCAGGCATGGAGCTAACAGTAGCTCACCTCAGAATGAATCTATAGAGGAGGATGCAAATGGCAGAAGGGGTTCTTACAGAGGAAGAGGAAGAGGAGGCATAGAGCTGAGGTGTTATAGGTGTTAAGGAGTGGGACACAAGCATTATGAATGCCCAGAGAATGTGGGTGCTAGTCCAAGGAATGCTGTTGTTTCCCAGGTTGAAGAAGAAGCAGAAATTGAAGAAAAATTTCTTCCAGAGAGGGGAGAGTCCTTGGTGGTTAATAAGGTCCTGTTGAAACAAGCCAAAGAAGTCACTGAACCTGCACAAAGGAAGACTTTGTTTAGGAGCATATGCAAAGTCCAAGGGAAATGCTGCCAGCTAATCATTGATAGTGGCAGCACAGACAATTTGGTTTCCATTGAGGTGATAGAAAAACTGAAGCTGAAGACTAGGGAGCACCCCACTCCCTACAGGGTGTCCTGGCTGCATAAAGGGCACCAGCTGGTTGTGAAAGAATAGTGTGAAATAGAGCTGCAAATGGGAAAATACAAGGACAAGGTTTTGTGTGATGTAATGCTCATGGATGTGTGTCATATACTGCTGGGTAGACCTTGGTAGTTTGACAGAGCAGCAGTGCATGATGGCAAGAAGAACACTTACAAGTTCTTCAAGGATGGGGTACATCATATATTGATTCCCATGGAAGAAGGAGAGCCATCCAGCAAAGTGATTGATCCAAAGACCTTGTTGCTGAGTGGGAAGGAATATCTGCAGCAGATAGAAGAAGAAGAGGTAAGCTTTGCTTTAGTTTGCAAACCAAAAGTAGTTCTTACTTCTACAAAGATTTCTGATTTGCCAATAGAAATCCAAGAGATGTTAGATGATTACTGTGACATTGTTGTGGATGATTTACCTGATGAACTGCCACCTGTGAGAAAGATCAGCCATCAGATATTTTATCCCTGGTTCAAATCTGCCAAATAAGGCAGCCTACAGAATGACTCCCAAATAAAATGAGGAAATCAAGAAACAAGTACAGGAATTGGTGGACAAAGGACTGATCAGAGAAAGCCTGAGTCCATGTGCAGTACCAGCAATTTTGAGCCCAAAGAAAGATGGAGGCTGGAGGATGTGTACTGATTCCAGAGCAATTAATAAGATCACAATCAGGTACAGATTCCCTTTACCCAGAATTGAGGATTTGATGGACTGTTTGAGTGGTGCTAAATATTTTTCAAAGATAGATTTGAAAAGTGGATACCATCAGATTAGAATAAGAGAGGGTGATGAGTGGAAAACTGCCTTTAAAACAAATGAAGGATTGTATGAATGGATGGTAATGCCTTTTGGGTTGTCAAATGCACCAAGCACTTTTATGAGACTTATGAATGAAGTAATGAAAGAATTTATTGGGAAATTTGTGATCGTATATTTAGATGATATATTAGTTTTCAGCAGAACTAAAGAAGAACATTTAAGGCATCTTAATCATGTGTTGAAGAAGCTGCACGAAGAGAAACTGCTGATAAATTTGAAGAAATGCTCATTCATGAAGGAAGAGTTGGTGTATTTGGGTTCTTTTTTTTTCTGCAGAGGGATTGAAGATGGACCCAGAAAAGGTTAAGGCAATTATAGAGTGGCCTTCACCCAGAAATGTCTTTGAGGTAAGGAGTTTCCATGGACTTGCTAGTTTTTATAGAAAGTTTATAAGAAAATTCAGCAAGATTAATGCACCCATAATTGAGACCATAAAGAAGAGAAAACAACCATTTAAGTGGACTGCTGAAGCAGAGAGAAATTTTAAAGTTTTGAAGCAAAAGATAACAGAGAAGCCTGTTTTAATTCTGCCTGATTTCACCAAACCATTTCAAGTAAAATGTGATGCCAGTGGGGAGGCCATTGGAGCTGTTTTGAGTCAAGATGATAGGCCTGTAGCCTATTTCAGTGAGAATTTGAATGATACCAGGAGAAAATATTCCTCTTATGAGAAGGAGTTCTATGCAATTGTTCAAGCACTGAAGAAGTGGAGACATTATTTGATGTCCAGGGAATTTGTATTATATTCTGACAATCATGCCTTACAGTATATTGTACAGTAGCCCAAGTTGAAGCATAAGCATGCTAAATGGGTTGAGTATCTCCAAAGTTTCAATTTTTTTTTGAAACATATAAGTGGCCAAGCCAATAAAGTAGCTGATGCTTTGAGTAGGAGACATTTTCTTGTTCAAGAGACTAATTTTGAAGTTGCAAGATTCAATTTTCTCAAAGAATTGTATAAAATAGATCCTGATTTTAAAGAAGCATTTGAAGCATGTAGTAACCCTGTTCTAACAGATAGAAGTCAGTGGCTGGATTATTTCCTGCAGGAAGACTTGTTATTCAGAAAGAATCAACTGTGTATACCAAAATGTTCCATGAGAGAAAATTTGTTCAAAGAAAAGCATAGTGGTGGACTTGCTGGACACTTTGGTACTGATAAGACTTATGAACAGCTGAGTCACTTTTATTTCTGGCCCAGGATGAGAACAGAAGTGGATAAGTTTGTGAAGAATTGCAAGATTTGTCAATATGCTAAAGGAAGGAGCCAGAATGCAGGATTGTATACTCCCTTGCCTATTCCAGACAGGCCTTGGGACATGGTGAGTATGGATTTTGTTCTAGGATTTCCCAAGACTCAGAGAGGGAACGATGCAGTCTTTGTTATGGTGGACAGATTCTCCAAAATGGCACATTTTATTCCATGTTACAAAACTAGTGATGCCACCCATGTTGCTAACTTGTTTTTCAAAGAAGTTGTCAGATTGCATGGGTTTCCCAAGAGTATTGTTTCAGATAGAGACACCAGATTTGTGGGTCATTTTTGGAGGACACTATGGAAGAAAATTGGCACTAAACTGAGTTTCAGCTCAGCTTATCATCCCCAGACTGATGGAAAAACTGAGGTAGTGAATAGGAGTTTGGAAATTTGTTGAGGAGTCTTGTAGGAGAACATCCCAAGTAGTGGGATCATATTTTGCCTCAGGCAGAATATGCATATAATGATTCACCAAACAGAAGCACAGGGCAGAGTCCATTTCATATTGTTTATGGAATGCACCCCAGAGGAATATCAGAGTTAAGAAATCTGGGAAGAGCAGAGCTAAGGAGTGCAGATGGTGAGGAATTTGCTTCAGAGATCCAGGCCATTCATGAACAAGTGAAACAACAACTACAAGGCAGCAGCATCAAATACAAAAACAGAGCAGACTTGAGCAGAAAATAAGTTCACTTTGAAGTAGGAGACTTGGGGCACACTTGAGAAAGGAGAGATTCCCAAAGAAGCAGTATAATAAATTGAAGTTCAAAAAGATTGGGCCATGCAAGATACTTAGAAGGTTTTCTACAAATTCTTATGAGATTGAATTGCCACCTGATGTTGGAATATATCCCATTTTTAATGTTGCAGATTTGTACAAGTATGAAGATGATGGTGCAGAAGAAAGATCAGCAGACAAGGAACAAATTGAATGGAAAGAACAGCTACCACCAGCACAACCATTGCAACCAGAAAAGGTATAGGATAAAAGACCATTCAGGAAGACCAGAGGACAGGAGTACTATCAGTACTTGATCAAATGGAAGGATAAACTAGAGGAAGATGCCACTTGGATGACGGAAGGAATGTTGCAGAAGATAGGCAGATCAGTGGAGGAGCTCATGGACAGGAGCCCATGAAGAAAATTGCCCTCAGGAGTCTGATGCAGGGGCATTAGGCACTGGCCAACAATGTAGGAATTTTTGTCCACATGTTGTGGCTAGGAGGGTTTGGAAACATTCGAATTATTCCAGCTAGGTGTCAATACCTTAGCTGATTGTAACTCTTTAGATTAATTAGAGTCAGAGGAAGTCGAATAGCTCAGTTTTTCTAGCTGTCAGTTGAGTTATTAAATAAATTGTAATAGGCTTTTGGTTTCCGAAACGGTCCTCCTAGAGGAACCGAGGAGTCATATGTGTATATGTATAAATATATTCCCGGATGTAATTGAAACAGAGGAGAGAGAGAGGAAGAATAGAGAATTTCCTGCAATAAACTCTATGTATTGTCGATTGCCCCAATTGAATGAATTTCTACTTTGTTGATTATCAAATTGCCTTGGAATGTTAATTGTGTGGTAATTCGTTTGATTGTGAGGCGTTTGTGTACTGATATCCCGTTCTCTGTCTTTGAATTCCCGTGAAGAAATCTGTATGGAGGCGAAGCCTGTTAATATTGGCGAATTCCCCGTATAACGAGATAACTCTGTCCATCGTTAACTGAAGACCGGAACCGGGACTTACCCTAAGTCAGATATATACAAAGGAGATCGTGACCCGATGCAACCCGAGTCCAGCACTGTAGCAGAACCGGAGGCGGATTTCGAAGGTGGGTTTCCCCCCTTTCGCACCACCTTACGACCGTGAGTGGTATCCGTAGAGCAGGGAGCGATTCCATTGAAGAATCGATGCGTGGCAGAGTGGCCCCATGGGAAAACCGCTTTCCGTATCTATTTCACGCATTAAAAATTGACATTGGACGCCGAGCGGAATGCACGTAGGCCGTCGATCTGGCGCAGGAGCATCGGAGGGTGATTGTTGAACGAAGATGCAAGACATTTAAACCTAAGGTACGACGCACACATTGATTGGTTGTATATATATAATGTGGGGTCCAGGCGACGGGTTATCATAAAGTCGCGTATTTATAATTGTTGGTTTATTTAATACAAAGTTTGAGGTTTAACCAAAGGCCATTTAAAAGAAATATAATCGAAGAGAGGGTGAACTTTATATAGTTCAACGTTATAATAGCGAAAGTTGTGAATAGTGTTTATTTATCAATTTCTCTGAAATTGACAAATAAACCCGAATAAGTGAACAACAGAGAAGAACACGGGGAAAGAAGGAACGAGGATAAAAAGAGTTGGCTGATAGAGCCATGTCATAGTTGACCACACTCTCCTTTGGGTGACCTTTAGTTTTGTTGCATCAAAATGGAGAAAGGAGACAGTATGCCCAAGTACCTCATGAAGTTCATCCAATGCAGGGATGAGCTGGGAAGTGTGGGGGTGACTGTAGATGATGAGGACTTGGTGAGCTTGGCTCTCCTTGGGCTTTTGAAGAGTTGGCATTCCTATCAGGACTCTGTCAATGGTCGGGAGAAATTGCCAGGATGGGAGCGACTTTGGTCGGATCTTGTGCAAGAGGAGATAAGGCGGAGTACCAGGGATGGATCTTCATCAAAGAACTCTGATGAAGAGAATTGCGCTTTGACTGCCAAAGAAAAGAAGGGGAAGAGCAAGAAAGCTTCTCAATCCGGTGTGAAAGGTAAGAAGTAGGACATGTCCAAGGTGAAGTGATTTCACTGTCACCAACATGGACATTACGCCACTCATTGTACACAGAAGAAGAAAAATAAGCAGGCTACTAGATCTGCAGCTGGAGAGGCCTTAGCCTCACAATTTGAGCTAGATTTTTCACTGATCGCATGCTTGGTCTCAAGTGTGACGGGTTCAGTGTGGTTTCTTGACAGTGGTGCATCTTTTCACATGACAGGAGATCAAGATTTGTTTACTGATCTGGATAAGAAAGATCTTGGAGTGCACATCGAGATGGACGATGATGGTAGATACAGTGCGACTGGTATCGGTACCATTTCCTTTGAGAGGGAGTCTGGTAAGCCCTTCGTATTGAAGGAAGTGATGGATGTTTCAGGATTGAAGAATAATCTTATCTCTGTGGCGATGTTAGAAGACAAGGGATATGATGTTGTCTTTAGCGAGGGAAAGGCTTTCCTGCGCAGTAAGGAAACTGGTGAGACCCAGAGGATAGGGGTTTAAGTTAAGAACCTTTATCAATTGCAGGTAGATGGCTGCGCAACAATGGCAGGCAAGGTAGAAGGAGTGGTGAGCCGGGATGATGGCGAGTTGTGGCACCGAAGATTGGGCCACCTTCACCATGGAGCTTTGAAGATACTGCAGCAGATTTCTACTGGGCTTCCTAAAGGCACTCTTGCGTAGTCAGATCAGTGCAAGGGGTGTACCTTGGGAAAATTTGTGAAAGCCACCTTTCACGAGAAGGATAGTCGCGCCACGACGATCCTTGAGATAATTCACACAGACGTGTGTGGACCTTTCTCAGTAGCTTCGACAGCAAAGCACGGGTATTATGTGATATTTGTTGATGATTTTTCTCGTAAGTGCTGGATCTTCTTCATGCAGAAGAAGAGCGAGACATACTCAAAGTTCTGTGAGTTCAAGGCACTGGTTGAGAAAGGATCGGGGAAGCAGGTGAAGGCTCTTAGGAGCGAAAATGGTGGTGAATTCATCTCTGGAAAATTCAAGGAATTTTGCAGTGCAGAAGGAATTCGAAGAGAGCTCACTGCTTGCCTCACCAACCCACAACGAACATGGTTGCGAGCGGAAGAACAGAACGATCGTGGGTGCTGCACGGGCGATGTTGCATGATCAGGGCCTACCCCTTCACTTGTGGGCTGAGGCATGCAATACAGCAGTGTATGTGCAGAACCGTTGTCCTCACAAGATACTTGGCATGAGTACACCCGAGGAGGCATTTTCTGGTAAGAGGCCTGATATTTCCCATTTGAGGATTTTTGGTTCACCTGTTTACATTCATGTGACGAAGGATGCCAGGAAGAAGCTGGAGCTGACTGCAAAGGTTGGGATATTTGTGGGGTACACTGATATGCCCCACAACTATCGTGTGTATTTGCCAGACAGTCGCAAGACTGTTGTGCGACGGGATATCAAATTTCATAAGGAGAAAGCCATGAAGTGTTCACTTGAGAGGGAGCCACACTTGCATGCAGATGAGGAGCTATTAGTTCCTAAGGATGAGTCTCAGGATGTGGATTAGCCACAAGATGAGGTTCATGGATTGGAAGAGATCACTCAGGAAGCGCCAACCATCAGAGGGCGGAAGCGCACTACAGAAGCTAAGCGACTGGCTCAAGATGCAGAGAAGGTTGTAGGAGCACCTACATCACAGTGCAGACAGAGACAGTCACCTGCCCGGTATACTGGATACATGGCTCTTATGAGCAAGTGTATCGTGACAGAGCCATCCTCTTTCGAGGAAGTTGTGGAGGACCCTGCATGGGTAGATGCCATGGTGGAAGAGTATGATTCGATTGTCAGAAACAGTGCATGGGAGATTGTCCCGAGACCGGAGGGAAAATCAGTGGTGGGTTCAAGATGGATCTACAAAGTGGAGCAGGAAGCTGACGGGAGTGTGGAGAAGTATAAGGCAATATTTGTTGCCCAAGGCTTTTCACAGATTGAGGGGATCGATTATGAGGAGAACTTTGCACCTGTCGCAAGGTATTCTTCCATACGGATGATTCTTGCTCTCTCAGCGCAGATGGGGTGGCACATTCATCAGATGGATGTGAAGACTGTGTTCCTCAATGGAGTCATTGAGGAGGAGGTGTACATAGAGCAGCCCGAAGGTTTCGAGATCTTCAGCAGCGAGTCGCATGTGTGTAGGCTCAAGAGAGCGTTGTATGGGTTGAAACAAGCACCTCGTGCTTGGTACACACAGATAGACAGTTATTTCACCGGACTTGGATTCTCCAAGAGTGAGGCGGATCCTAACTTATACCAGATTGTGGTGGAGGGTAAGTTGCTGATCATTGTAATTTATGTAGATGATTTGATTTTGACAGGTGATGAAATGTTGATACACTCATGCAAGGCTGATCTTGCAAAGGAGTTTGAGATGAAGGACTTGGGCCTCCATTATTTCATGGGATTGGAAATTTGGCAGCGTAGTGGTGGAATGTTTGTTTCTCAGGGTAAGTATGCCCGGGAGATACTGGAGAAGTTCATCATGCATGGATGCAATCCTGTTGATACTCCTCTTCCTGGTGGTTGGAGGAAGGAGGATGCTACTTCAGCAGAGGTAGTGGATGCCACTATTTATAGACAATTGGTAGGGTTGCCTATGTATCTGGTCAATACACAACCTGACATATGCTATGCTGTTAACCAGCTTTCACAAGCTATGGTTAAGCCAACCAAGCTCTTTTGGAAGGCGGGGAAGCATGTATTGAGATATCTCAGAGGCACATCAGGATATGGATTATGGTACAGACAGTCGGATGAGGTGAGGCTGTGTGGATTCACGAATGCAAATTGGGTAGGGAGCCCAACGGACAGAAAGAGCACATCTAGAGGGATTTTCAGTATCGGGTCGACAACAGTTTCTTGGTACAGCAGGAAGCAGAGATCCATGGCACTCAGTTCAGCAGAGGCCGAGTATATGGCAGCGAGTTTGGCTGCATGCGAGAGCTATGATGAACAGGAAAGATCCTGTTGGGTGGCGTTCGGTTCCATAGAGCTTATTTGTGATTTATTGTCATAATCGAGTTGCATCAGAGAAACCTCTCGGTTAATCCGGTATTTCATGATAGATCTAAACACGGTGACATCCAGTATCCATGCTGCTCAAAGATTGTGCTTGCAGCGAGAGGTCATGTTACTTTCATACATTCCTACGGAGGATGGGGATGCGTGTCTTGACGAGCGCTCACGGGGAGAAAATTTGGGCTGCTGGGGGCGGGGATGGGGACACGAGATAATCCTTATGCGAGAGGGAGTGTTGGGGTGCAACAAGATGATGAGCTTAGTGAAAATCAGTCACCTTCACTAAGTGGGCTCGCAGGCTATTTTTAGGTGCAAGTCTATTTTTAGACTATGGATCATGTTCTATGAGTTGCGGGGATGCACTGTTATGGATGGTTGGTCAAGTTGGAAAAATAGATGGACTTCTATTTTTAGACATATTGGGCGGAGTCTATTTTTAGACTGCTAGTCTAAAAATAGATATGTCGAATATTCTTAGCTCTTAATAATATTTGGACTCTAAACATTATCTTATTCTCTTGGAGCACTTCGATTAAGTGCACAGATGTGGCACAGCAGCTGACAGAAGGAATTAGACTATTCATGAGGGTTTACTGGAGCTAATGCATGGAGACTTCAGTTAGAACTCATGTGACGGAGTTTGGTGGAGTTAGTAGAAGTAGTTAATGGAGTTGTGTTCAGTTTAACTCAGTTAGACACAGTTGAGCTAGTTGTATCTAGTCTAACTGATTGATACACTAGTGAGAGTGGTGTGAATTAATTAATAATTAATTCACTAAATATTAACTCATTAATCAACTAAAGAATGCATCAGTTAACTTTAGTGCATGGACAGTTTCAGTGGAGACCAATGCAGAAATAGGTGAAAGAGCAGGTTAACTATCAGTTGTGACTATACTGTTGCTATTTGCAACACACAGATAGGTGGAGAAGCCCACGAGGATTGCGCAGTACAAGCTAGGTGGTTTATCTATTTAATGAATCCATCCCATAGCATTGATTACACAATAGAGGTTGGCTATCAAGTGGCAAAAGATTGGAGCATGTGTTTTGCTAGATCTAGCTTGATTGTGTGTAGAATTTGAGGGTGTGCATGAGAGCTTGTGAGGAGCTTTTGTACTATGATTGTTACATGATATCCATGACATATAATATACAGATAGTTGGAGTTTTTAGCTTTAAGCTTTACCATTAAATACTATGTTCATATGTGTGATTGTTTGTGGTTTTAATGTATGCATGCAATTGATTTTATTTCCGCATGTGATTATCAATGGTAGAAGAGATTTTGTATTATGCACGAAGCTAAAATAGTGTGTGATCAGGAGAATCTCGGTGAATAATATATCAGTTATTCAAATTTCTACAGAGTAAAGGCCCGCATGTCCAAAGGACAACCCAGGCTGGATAGAGGCAAGTGGCATGCCGATGGAGGGTGGCGCATCCGCATGCGAAGGGGAAGGCACTCCTTCCAAAGCCGATGTCAAGTAAAGGGAGGGAATAAATGGTGGGTTTTGTGCTGCACTGATTACATTCAAGTGGTTTTTTTTTGGTTATGCACTATGAGAGAGATAGGGAGGCAAGGCGCGTCGCCGATGAGGAATTTGAAGCTCTGCCCCTGCAATCTATGTCAACGCCCGGAGGTTAAAGGGTATGTGAACATTCATTTTCCCTCATCGCCTTCTCAAATGATTCTTTCTATGGTTTATGGGTGGTATGTTGTTGGTATGATTCTTGGTATACTACATTTTGTATGTTTGCATGGGAGGGATCTGGGAAGGGATAGATGGATACTTTATTTTTGTGTGTTAAGATCTCTCTTTTTTCAGGATTTTTCTTATTAAAATGAGGGATGGGGATTGGGATCGTAGCTCTGCGAACTGGGTAGACCCAGATACCCAACCACGGTCTACTATAAATTTTGAAAAACATATTAAGGAGGGGTCTCTACCTGTGAGGTTTAGTGTCAAAGGGGATGGGAAGTCTTACCGTAGGATCACCACTGGTTAGGGAGCAAGGGGTACCACAGTACGAGACAATTTTGTTTCCCATGGGTATTGGGATGGAGTTTAGAGAACTGAGTCTCAGGGGGAGGGGCGTCATTGTTATGAGGCTAGGCAGGACCACCCAGAGAGCCCTCCACGTGGTCTGGGTAGTCAAGGAATGGGGCTGCATTGGGAGGTAGGCGCGGAAAGCTGAGACAAGTTGAATTATTTTTGTGACACTGATATCATTTTCAAGTGTTCTATGAATTTATGTTATGATTGTGTGACAACCTCTGGAAGGAAAAACCGAAGAACTGTGTCTACAACTACTGTTGGGGAATACATAATGGCTCGGCCTACTGTTGGGAGGAAGCACTCACTAGACAAGCTAAAGAAGAAGGAATAGACTTGGAATAAGAAAAGATTGTGCCAGAACCTAGCAACACCAGAGGCAGAATTGCCCAATATCATCAAAGCCTTCATGTTTACTGGAGAATGAGACATCTAATAGCCAAAGCCATCATGTAAACCACCAAGTTCATGCAAGTTGATCCTGCCATGTAGGAGATTCAGAAGGATTTCCAGCTGTTGCAATTCCAAGTTCATAGACAGAACACTCAGTTGAACAGGATAGAGAATTTTCTGAAGAATACGCAACAAACGGATATGCTTGGGTCCAGTGCTAAAGAACCGATGCCGATAGACTCTTCAGAGGGATGAGATGACAATAGTCTTGATACTTTTTTAGTTTATAAGTATCTATGTTTATGTTTATGTCGGTAAATTATGTTAATAATAGTAGCATGTCTAGCTTGTCGAATGGTTTCCGAGTCACAAATATTGCGGATGTAAAATATAAGCATGACAAACTATTTTTGTTTGTTTGTTTCTAGATGGCCTATAATGCCTTCCGGTGGCCAACAAATCTAGTTTCCCAGCAGGGCAGATTGAGGCCCCAAAAGTCTACTCAAGCACGTAATCTTCCTTTTTGAAAAATGAATAGAAAAACAAGAACTACTCAGCTTACAACAAAAAATTTGAAGGAATTGTATGACTGACACTTTGAACTTGAAGTTGTTAAATTGATGATCAAGTTTCTCAATCTTGCGTTGAAAAATGATGAACCTCTTTCCTTAGCATTAGAAGTGAGATACATTATTCATGACATAAAAGTCGCTGGTTTTGAAATAGATATTCCTCTCATAGCTTATGTCAAGGCACTATATCCCACCTATTCACATTATCTTGATTCATTGCAATCAAGTGGCACCCTTAAGGAGATTACCTTTGACCCCATTTAGGAGAAGTTTCCTAAGAGAGAGAAGGCTTTTTGGAAAAAGATAGCTCCTCATTATACTGAAGAAGCTATGTTACTTGCACAAAAGGAAAATAATCATGCATAATATTCTTCTATAGGAAGAGGTGGTCGAACAGGAAGAGGAAGGAATAATTTTAGGGGTGGGGGCGTACATTTGCAAGGAGAAAGGTCTTATCTTCATTGCATATGATGCAATCAAGATGGAAATGATGTTTCCACTTGTAAGTTTCCTTGGGACATAATTATGCATGAAATAAATGAAGGAAAAGGTAAAACACCCGACAAAGGAAAACGTAAAGCACCTAAGTCCTCTCATTATGTTGATTCACATTGTAACATTGGAGTAACTGAAGACTTATTCACTTGCTTCGTGGAAAGATTCTTGGTTGCTTGATTCAGGAGCAACGTGCAACATGAATTTAAAGAGAGATTTCTTTGAATAATTCATTGATAATGTTGATGGAGAAATATACTTTGCAGACAATTAAAAACTCAATCCATCAGGGCTTGGCACCACTAGGCTCAAACCGCCTAGTCTGCCATACTTTCTTCTACATGATGTTCTATACCTCCAGAAGCTGAGGAGAAAATTTCTGTCTTTGATTCACACACACCAATAAGGGAACTCCATTCACATATTTGATGGAAAGGTTGAGGTAAAAAAAGAATAATATCACTCACTTGTCATGATGGGGATTGAAGAAGAAAGACATCTGAAGATGCAATGAACCTCTAATCGTGCACAAAAATTCTCCTACAGGTCTCACTATGATGAAGGTGTTAGGTCCCTATATTACTAGTTGTTGTGCTATACAACAACCACCCATTTATTTTTATAAATAGGGACCCTTTAAAAATAAAATAGGAAATTCTTTGTATTTCCTAAAACAAAAAACTTAGAAAATAAAATTTCTGTTCCTTTCCTTTAAAAAGCGCATCACATATTACATATCTTATTTCAAAAAATAATTATAAAACGTAAGATATGTGAAATACAAAATGCGCTCGAAGCCTTTCTAAAAATAAATAATTAAAAAACCTTGTAAAATATCAAAATCACCGTTTCATTCTTCCTTTTTTGCATCGCATTTTAATTAATCAACAAAGCCATAAGAAGCAAATGACATAAGTTGCGATACTCGCGGACCTGACATACAAATAAATTAGGTAATATAAAACCTTTCGTGACCACGTCCACTTTAAGTTTTTCGCATTTCGCATTTCACATTGCGCACAACTTATAATATACATTCAGACGTTATCTTATAAAAGTTGCGATCTATGATTTGCGCAGATCACATTTCGCAACCTTTAAAGATTAAGCATCACGAAATATTATAAGAAATAATTGCGAAATGCGTATTAATTGAATTCAGCATGTGAAAATAACTTATGTCATATCAAATGAAATTTAAGATCTTAATTGCTTTAAAACGATTGATAGATCTTACGTGCGAGGCCATGTGATATATTAAATTAGGAATTATGAAAGATGATTGATAGATTGACATCTTCTCGTGTGCATTAGAAATAAATGATAGATTTACTCTTATGAGACTCCTTATATGCTAAATTTTCTCTGCTCTCAGGAAATCAAGTATTTGGTTGAAGAAGTTCAAAATGAGTAAAAGAGGCAAGGAAATTTCTCAAACATCCTCCACAGAAGACACAGATATGTCTTCATTATTTTCAAACACCGTCTGCAACAAAGACTGTGGTAGTTCGTCATGGGAGGCAATGTACAAACTCTTCGAAGATGAAGGACCAAGGGAGATAGACAAAGTTTCTACTACAGGCACTAATTCGATCTTTGATTCAACCCTTTTTGATGTTGCATGCTTGCACATTCACAGAATAGTAGCGAGACCAAAGATTCTTCCTTATACAGACATGGTCAAGTAGGAAATTGACCACTTAAACATTAAAGATAGAATTTTCAAAAATTCAAGAGGAGAGATTATGGGTTCTTTCAAAGCAGAAGATTTAGCGGCAATGTATCATCTACCAACCCCGTAACAGAGATACGATAATAAGTATGTGCAGACCTCCAAAGAAAAACATCCATATCTTATCAAAGTCATCCATGAATGGAAGGACAATGAAGGGAAATTGAAGCAAGACAAGTTTGGTACGTACTCAATTGCACAAATTCCTAATCCTTGTTGTTATGCCGCTGGTATGTTGTGTAGAATATTTTCCAAGCATGATAGTACTATATTTTCAAGAGATTGGGTTCCCTTAATTGACGCAATCGTCAATTCTTCTATCCTAAATTGGGCATATATTTTATCCAATTGCCTATCCAAGCATATCACTGAATATAGGAATAAAATAAGTGTTTCTCTCAGAGAAATACCTCCGTTTTATATGTATGCTTATGTCATGGATGCCATTTGTTTTACTTCTAATTTTCCTACCATGGGTTGGAAATGGACCATCAAAAACCCTACCCTGATTCATATCTACCATAGAGAACTCTGGGATTCTGAGTTCTACTTACACTTCTATAAAATCTGCTACATAGTCATATTGCCCATGCATCAAATGATTTTCAACAAAAGGGCTCCAAGGGTTTCTATAGAAGCCAATGTAGATATTCTTCTCGTAGCAAGATGGTTTGCTGAAGAAAAGTTCACATATATTAGATTATTTGGGAGTTATGCTTCTCCCCATGTTTTACCTTACTATGTTCCAGACAAATTACTTGCAAAAGAAATAACATATCAGCATGTTAACGGTATCACAAAGTAGTTGAAAGATGGTAAAAAGGATATTTGGCCTACTTTCCCTCTACAGTGTGGCACCTTTTCTCTGGATAATATTGGCCATACATACAAATAAGTTCCTAAGATTCAGTTGTTGAGATTGGCATTTATGCTAGGAAGATTATATGATCCCAATGATGTGATGACAAATTACATCACAGAGCTAAAAATGAAGTCTTTTGTAAACGAAGAAGATAAATTTGATGATTTCTTCCAAGGCATGGAAATTTCTCTGATGTTATCAAATATGTTTCTAGTCAATTAAGTCAAGAAGATGCTGAAGCTTTTCAAACATATAGAAACAACAGACTAGAAAAGGTTCCTTTGAATTTGTTGACTATTGGAGATGAAAAACACACTCCAAGTGTTAGTATAGATGATGAAATGAAAGAGGTATCTGAAAATGAATCAGGTCAATCACAACAACAATCTAATAATTCAGATCAATCTGAGGAATCCGAATCTAAGAAAGCAAATTCATAAATTGACCAAATTCTTCAAGAGATAGAAGTGCTGGAGAAAATAAAGAACAATGGGACAAAATCGAATTTCGAAACAGTTCAACATAATCATAGCATGTTGGATCAATCCAAGCCCTCTCAAGTGAGAGACCTGGTGAATGAATGTGAATAATTTTCTCAAGCAATAAAGACTTCAAAAGAAAATCCCAATATTGATCAGACATCAAGTTTTCAAACACCAAAACCTTCATAGAAAATAGTTGAAACTGTTAATCCGCTACAAATATTTCTAGCAGTACATGACAAAGAAATCATACCGGCCTACCCTGCAGATCAGATAGTTCTGTAGATTGAAGATATTCCATCATTAGACATTTTCTACAGTCCTAGCTACAAAGATGTGGTTAAAAGGAATAAAAGAAGAAGGATTGATGAAACAACTCCAAAACCAATAGATGAATCAATTGATGTACTTTGGAAGGATTCCTCAGATGATCCCATTGAACATCTAACCAAGTTATCACAATATGCAGGGGCATATGCCACCGCTACTGTTGATAAAGCTACTGAGGTTAGAATATTGTTGAAACAAAAGGAAGCCAAAGTACAAGAATTAGAACCGTTACTAAATGAAGAGAAAGCCAAGTCCATTGAACAGATCAAAATAAGCACAACTCAATTTCATGAAGATATTGAAAATGTCAAATTGAGGTCTCAGACAAAGCTTAATGAAAATCAAGCACATCTGGAAAAAGTAATGGCTGAATTACAGAATCAAGCACAGTTATAACAATTAATCAAAGAAGCACTTGATGTAAATACTATGTTAAATAAAGAACAATAAATGTTTTTTCACCAAGATTCTATGATTGATTCTTATTGTGATTCCAATAAGACAATGATTTAGAAAATAACAATTCAGAAATTGGAATGTGAAAGACTTGAAAAGAAAATCGAAGAACACATTCAGTGGAAAATTTCAGACACAGGAAAGAAAGACAATCTACCACAATTGGATAAGATACACAAAGAATTGTTATTCACAGAATGGAGAGCAAAAATTAATCAAGCAGAGAAAGCAACAACCAAGACATCCAAGAAATCAAATGAGATTATTCAGTCTATATGTGATCAATTATTTAAAACAGAACTTCTTAAAGAAAACACGTGTGATGTGTTTTTAGGAACAAAGGAAGTAGAACTAAAGTGGAGACAGAGAGCAGATACACAAGAGTAATTGATCAAAAAAGTTGACAAGTTTGATAAGGAAAATTAATGGAATTTTCTGATCAAACCTTACCATCAACATCAAACTCTTCAGTCTCTTATAGATTCAGCAAAAAGATCTCAGTCAGTAATTTCAAATGCTATTTTCAAGAGACAGATTCGGTCACGGATATCACAGCCAGCTCAGCTTAAAGCAATGCTAGATATTTGTCAACTTTGTGATCACACTCAGAAAGAAAGTTAGGATTCACAAAGTTAGGATTGTTAGTTCAAAGTTCCTAGATTATTGTTTAAGTTAAGTTTTTAGAGGAAGGTTGTTTGAAACCTCCTCTACATTTTTGTAATAATTTAATTTTAGTTTGTAGCTAGTTTAGAATTTAAACCCTTCTCATGCATTTAGAGAAGCGTCCAGAATTTTATTGAGAACATTTGGAAAGAATTATTAATTGTAAGTAAGTTTGTGAATGCCTTAATAAAGTAATGGAACACAACCTTTTCACCTATATATATCATTTTGTTGATCAATGATGATGCACCTTTGTATTCTTTGAAAGACTTATTGATAGAGGAGTTGAATGTGGTCTATTATCATTGGTCAGATGAACAGAGCAGTACACATCTGTTACTATTATTATGTATACTAAATCCGTTTTTGAATATTAGTGATGAATTCATTTTTCATGAATTATATATAAAATCGATTGTTATTTTTATCTGAAATATCATTTGCACTATTGTACGATATAAAGATAGAAATTGGTTTGTTTTATATATGATCATCAGATATATGCGATATGTTTCTCATTTTCTTTTGATTAACTATTTTTTCAAGAGAATTATCTTACAAAGTAATAATTCTATTAAATCTGTGATGATATTCATCATCACAGATTGAATAGATATCATTTTAGATCGCATTAAACTAGTATTATCCCGGGTTAGATTAAATTAGGTTTAAATTCAAAGTTTTGCATTTTAGAATTAATTTGTTTTATTTTTTAGTGATTATTCATGTAAATTCTTTGAGAGAAACCCAACAATCAAACAAAAAACCCAAATCTGGGAAACTAGTCCCATTATATCCAGTCGAAGCCACTATCCTAAACGGAAAAGGAGCTGTCTTAAGGTCCGGACCGGGTGGTTATCCCCCTTGTTGTTGCCACAGATTTTTGAGGTCTCAACATTTTTTGTGCTAGAAGGAGGGCTACTATGAATGGCTTATAAGTCTAAACCTCAAACTAGAAGCCCTCATAAGAGTTGATCTCCCCAAAATCATTCTACAACTTCCCGATCACACTCTAGATCACCAACTCAGAAATCGAAAATAGTAGAAACCTTTCCATCATCTCCTGAAGTATCTCGACAGTCAAATGATTTAGAATTCAATCCTGAGTCTCCCGAATTTAAGTCTTTAATTTAGAAATTAGAAGGAATATCTATTTCTGCTGAAAATCCTGTTAACCCAGAAACTTAAACGGAAAGTGTTACTTCTCTATTAAGAGAAACTGGTATATTAACTAGATCTAAAATTGAGAAACTTGGAATTCCACCTTTTGAATTTCCAATTGAATCATTTTCCAAAAAAATTCCTATATCCAGATCTAAGTCAGACACAAGTGAAGTTACATTAAATTTCCCTTCAGTTACTTCTTTACATCCTCTGATTCAATCTCCATCTTCTTAGTCTTCCATTTCTTCTACTCAAACAATCAGTGCCATTACAAGTAATATTGTTCCAGTTGCAAGTTATTCATTCATTCCTCCTACTTCTGGATCTACTTCTATATCTTCACAAAGTTCAAATCCAATTATGGCTAATCGACCTTGGACAAATCCTGGTGCTGTATTAATAACCAATCCAAATCCTCTTCCGAATCATCCAGAAAAATGGTCACCTAAATATAATCCAGTTATGTTAGCCATGAATCTAAATGGAGTTTCTCATGAAGATATTGTAGTTAGATTGTTTCCTTATACTTTACAAGGATCTGCAGGATCCTGGTATTTTTCACTTCCAGCAGGATCTATTGCCGATTGGGAAACTTTTGAACAAGTTTTCCTTGCAAAATTTGGAGATGATAGAATTGTTGCATCCCTAATCAATGCTCTTTCCAATATTAAAACAAATTCAGGGAAAAATATCAAAGATTTCTACTCTAGATTTAACAAGTTATTAAAAAAAATTCCAACTGCTTCCAAACCTGCTGTTGATGTACAAATAGAATGGTATATCTCTTCTTTGCCTTCTAATATAGCTATTTTTGTAGATAGAGCTGGTAAAGCCACCCTTTTAGAAAACATGAAAGAAGCTCTTGCTATAGAGAAAATAATTTTAGCATTAGAAAAACGTTCAGAAACAGAAGACAGGAAATCTAAGAAAGTGACATTCAATCAAGATTCAAAAAAGAAGGTCTCGAAAGATCCATTTGATCTTGAAGGTCTTCAAAAAGTATTAAAAACTATGTCAAATGATATGATTGAAATAAAGAAACAGGTTGTTTAAATCTCAACCCCTAAAAAATCATTTTGCCCATTTAAGAGAAATCCCTCTTCAACATCTCAAACCCCAAACATAATTTCAAATGCTGAATCCAATCAAGATACCGAAGATCCCTCACCATCTGAACAATAGTTAGAATCTGAAAAAGAAGTTGAATTAATGGTTTATGGGATTTAATTCTTCCCACAGAAGAAGAAAGTGAAGCTATGCCTATCTCTACAAGAAGTAAATCTTCTTCTGATTCAACTGTATCAAATCAGAAACAAAAATCTCTCCCCACCAAAGAGAAAACAACAGTTAGAAAATCTAAAACTATTCAAACAGATTCTATTCCACCAGATCCCAATAAAACTTCTAAAACTTTGATATTTTTAGATACAGTGGAATATAATATAATTGAAGATATGAAAAAGACTAAAGAAAATATTTCATTGCACGAAATGACCAAACTCAAGCAACAACAGAAAATTTTTCTTAGAGAACTTAAGGCAATTCCAGTAGAACCTATACAACCACCCGTTATAGCACAAGATTCTAAAGATATAGGGAAACCTCCATCATCTGCAAACAAAGTAAATCCCGATGATCTGTTTTTAATTGGTGATAGATCTATTTCACAAAATCCTCCTTTAATTTTTACTTATGAGATTTTCAACAAAAATGTTCATAACTGTCTTATTGATTCAAGACCTTCTTCAAACATTATGCCAAAAACGATATGTACAAAATTGAATATTACTCCTCAAAAGTCAGTCGTACATATAGTTCAGTTGGATAGAACAAGAGTTGAAGTTATTGGAGAAATGTTGTTAGTATCCATTAGGTTATCATCTAATCCCAAGGTACTACAAGTAATTGATATCTTGGTCGCAGACATCCCTGAATTTTATGGTCTTATTTGAAGCAGAGATTGGTTTGAAAAGTTACATGGATATTTTTCTACTGATTGGTCACACATGTGGTTAACATACAATGGAAAAACAAATCAAATCAGGGCTGAACATGACAAATTCATGAAACATACAGTTACTGAACTAGAAGAAGCAAATGAACCTGTAGCCTTCACTAATAATATCATAGGAAATTATTTATCTGAATCATTGCTTGGATCATTCAATGCTTAGGTTTCACCTTTTTCAATAAAAACTGTTATTTATCAAATTGAAAACTTTTCTCAAATAGATGCTTCAAGATGTGTTTATCTTAGTAATCAAATTCCAAAACAATCCTTATTTTTGACTCTATACTTTGATGGTTCAAAATCAGAAGATGGTGTAGGAGCATGTTGCATTTTAATTGATCCACAAGGAGAGAAGACAATGCTAGCTTATAGACTTGAGTTTCAATGTACAGATAATACTGCTGAATATGAAGCATTGATACAAGATATGTATAAAGCTATAAAATTGAATGTTAAATATTTGCAAGTATATGGAGATTTTGAAATAATTGTTAAACAAGTCAGAAATATGATTCATTGTGTTTCGGGACATTTAAAACATTATCAAACCTTAGCTCAAAATCTTACTTCCCATTATACTGCATTCAATATCTCTACATTTCCTAGATTACAAAATGCAAGTGCCGATTTACTTGCTAATGTAGCATCTAGACTCATACCAACTGAAGAATTTAGCCCAGATAGATTTTCAATTGAGTTAATTTTTAGGCCTTCCATTCCTGACAATGTAACAAATTGGAGAGTATTTAATAATGATGCAGATATAGTAGACTTTCTTACATTTGAAAAATCTTATGAAGGTCAGATCATAGATGAACATGAACATAATTTACAGATTGAAGATAAACCAAATACTAATTCAATTCCAAAATCTGTAGTCAAAATGGAAGATCTCTATGATCTGAAAGATAGGTTTAAAAAGGTTACGAATTCAAAAACTCAAATTTCTACTTGATCTCTATGATATGAAAGATAGGTTTAAAAAGGTTACCAATTCAAAAACTCAAATTTCTACTTTAAAGTTTGAATTTATTAATCTTGGTACACTAGAAAAACCTCAAAATATCAACTTAGGTCTTGATTTAAAGCCTGAAGAAAGGACGTCATTCATTAAATTGCTAAAAACATAAAAATATATCTTTGAATGGGATTATTTAGATCTTAAGACATATGATACGTCCATAATTCAGCATACCATACCTATGATCTCAGATGATAAGCCTATTCAACAAAAACTGAGAAAAATTCATCCAATTTTGAAAGTCAAATTAAATCCGAATTAAACAAAATGCTCAAAGCCAAAGTCCATTTTCATGGTAGACATCCGAAATGGGTGTCAAACATGTTTCCAGTTAGAAAAAAGAATGGAGACATTAGAATTTGCATAAACTTTAGAAATTTAAATAAAGCCTGTCAGAAAGATAATTTTCCCTTACCCACAATGGAACAGATATTACAATCAGTTGCAGGATCTGAATTAATGTCTTTTCTCGACGGATTTTCAGGATACAATCAGATCATGGTACACCCAGATGATAGATTAAAGACAACATTCAGAACAAAGTGGGGAACCTATGCATATCAAAAAATTCCTTTTGGACTGATTAATGCTGGTGCTACATTTCAACGTGCTATGGATATAGATTTAAGAGGATTAATCAATAGCTCAATTGTTATATACTTAGATGACATTACTGTTTATTCTAATTATATAAATAATCACATTAATCACCTAAAAAACATTTTTTAAAGATGTAGAAAATACGGTATTTCCTTGAATCCAAAAAAATGTTATTTTGCCTTATCAGAAGGTAAATTATTGGGATTCATCGCTTCTAAACAAGGAATCCATATCGATCTTGATAGGATTCAAGAAATTGAAAATATTCCTCTACCACACAGTAAGAAAACGATGCTATCATTTTTAGGACAAATTAATTTTGTAAAGAGGTTTGTTCTAGATTTTTCCCAAATCATCTTACCCCTACAATCAATGATCAAGAAAAATTCAATTTTTAAATGAGGAAAAGAAGAGAGAAATTCGTTTGAGTTGATTAAAAAAGCCATCATTGAAGCTCCCTCTTTGACCACTCCTGATTTTCTTAAAACATTTGTATTATATACATTTTCTTCTGATACATCATACGCAGCAGTTTTGACATAGTTAAATAATCAAAACAATGAAGCACCGATTGCATTTTTTAGTTCTAATCTTCAAGGCGCTGAGTTAAATTATTCAGCTGTGGAAAAACAAGCTTATGCTGTATTTAAAGATTTGAAACATTTCAGACCTTTTTTTCCTAAAAACACATACTAAAATAATAGTACCTTACTCAGCAGTAAGACAATTATTATTTCAACAGGAAGTAGGAGAAAAGAGAGAAAATTGGGTTACAAAACTTCAAGAATATGATGTAGAGATACATCTGGCTAAAATTGTTAAAGGACAAGGTCTTTGTAGGATGTTAACCGGAGCTTCTCATTTACCAACAGAAGAAAATCAATCAAATGAAATACAACTGTCCGAGGTAAGCCTAAACGATTCATAATCACAATATGTTGATTTGAATTTTTTCTTGAAAAATGGATATGCTCCATTATATCTCAACTATACAGCAAAGCGTGCTCTGAGACTTAAATCAAATCAATATCAACTCATAGATGATGTGTTATTTAAGAGAAATTATGATTATGTATTATTGAGATGTTTAGAAAAAACTGAAGCTGAAAAAGTAATGCAAGAATTACATGATGGTCCAGCTGGAGGTCATTTCGGAGGAAACACTATAGCTCATAAAATATTGCATGTTGGTTATTATTGGCCAACTCTGTTTAAATATGCACATGAATATGCAAGAAAAATTAAAGTATGTTAAATTGCAGTAGGAAGAGAAAGGACAACAACATTTCCATTATAGCCCGTAAATATCCAACAACCATTTGAACAATGGGGGTTAGATATTATAGGTGAAATAACTCCTAACTCTTCAAAACAACATAGGTATATTCTAACTGCAACTGATTACTTCACAAAATGGGTAGAAGCTATCCCATTGAAGGTGGTTAATACACAAAGTATTACAAATTTTATTGATCAATTTATAATCACCAGGTTTGGTCTCCCATCAGCTTTAATATTTGATAATGCATCTTACTTTTCTGGAAATGCCATGATAGAATTTGCTTTGAAAAGAGGTTTTTAAACTAAAATACTTAGCTAAATATTACTCACAAGGTAATGGATTAGCTTAATCTACAAATAAAAACCTTATTAGAATCATTAAACGAACTGTAGAAAAAAATCATAAAAATTGGCATAAAGCACTACTATTTTCTCTTTGGGCAGATAGAATCACTCACAAAGCTTCAATAGGTACTTCTCCATTTGTGTTAGTTTATGGGAAAGAAGCAATTTTACCCACAAACGTAACAATACCATCATTTGCTTTAGTACAATTATTGAAGAGAATCCTTCCTTTTCCCTTCAACTTAGACAAGATCAAATTCTTAAATTAGAAGAAGAAAGAGAAAAAGCCAAACAAACTCATATACATCATCAACAAATAATAAAAGCTTCATTTGATTTAATTTCTGCCAGTCCAAAGAATTTTCAAATTGGTGATTTGGTATTGAAGTGGGACAAAATGCATGAGGAAAAGGGCAAACACACAAAGTTTCAAAAACTTTGGCTAGGTCCATTTCAAATAATTGAAGAAATAGGCCCATCAACATTTCTATTGCAAGATCTAGCAAGCAAAAATGATTGTTTGCTTGTTAATGGATAGATTTAAAAAAAATATTTCTCATAGGAGGTAATCCCTTCTATCTTTGTATATTAAAATATTTTGTTTTTTCTTGCAAAAATAAAATCTTGATTAGTACTGATAGTTGGCCTTTCAAAATAAACCTCAGATAACTTTCTTTTGATTTTTCATTTTACTTATAAAAAATAAAAATGTTAAAGAAGGAAAATCAAAAGATTTAGAGAGACAGATTGATTCTATCTTTCTAAAAAATGGAATTTCAATAAAACACTTATTTGTTTTGATGAACTCTCATTTTTATATAGCGTGAATATTCTTTTATAAGTCCAGAAAAGAAAATTTAATATAGTAAGAAACCTTCTTGCAGAAAGGGAATTTAAAACTCGACATTATCATCCAGTATCTTAAAAGGACCTATGATTCATCCCATTTGGAAAATATTATAAGTTTTCAAAAGGAATTCAAAAGAAAATAAAAAGAGATGATTTGAAGAAAAGCTTAAAAGATAATAAGTCTCATCACGAGCTTTTTTACCATGTTCATACATAAATAGTTAAACTGACATTACTAATACTGTCTACCAAAACAGTGTAGTGACTTGAGATTATATCATATAGACAAGGGGTCTTATCAAGAGCCAGCTTGATCAGTTTAATTACTATTTGTGAATGGCATTGTCATTATTTGGTTACCAAGCCAAGACAATGGCTTTTAAGTAGATAAAAATATATAAGAAAAAAGTTTTCATAAATTAGAATTTACTTATGAAAATTATGAGAAATACTGGATGGAAAGATGGATCATACCTGGGTAAAAGGTAACCTTGCCAAAAGCTTAAATTTGCCTATTGGAACAGAGGCTCTATCTATGATAAAAAGAGTAAATTTATATAAAGCTGTTATGTAAAGGTTATTTACTTTATCCTTTTTTAACTAAGTAAGGACTAATATAGATTTTCATACTTATATCTTTATAGAGGAATTCTCATGAATAAATGAATAAAATAAATTTTCATTGTTTGGCAAAGATATTATTTATTTGAAATTTCTTTCCTTTGAATATTTTGTTTTCAAAAAAAAGTTTAGAATTTTCAATTTTTTTTTATCAGAGAAATCTGGTTCATCCAAGTGAATCGCCAATTGTTGTGCTATACAACAACCCCCCATTTATTTTTATAAATAGGGACCCTTTAAAAATAAAATAGAAAATTCTTTTTATTTCCTAAAACAAAAAACTTAGAAAATAAAATTTCTGTTCTTTTCCTTTAAAAAGCGCATTGCATATTACATATCTTATTTCAAAAAATAATTATAAAACGTAAGATATGTGAAGTGCGAAATGCGCTCGAAGCCTTTCTAAAAATAAATAATTAAAAAACCTTGTAAAATATCAAAATCACTGTTTCATTCTTCCTTTTTTGCATCGCATTTTAATTAATCAACAAAGCCATAAGAAGAAAATGATATAAGTCGCAATACCTGTGGACCCGACATACAAATAAATTAGGTAATATAAAACCTTTCGTGACCGCTTCCACTTTAAGCTTTTCGCATTTCGCATCGTGTGCAACTTATAATATACATTCAAACGTCATCTTATAAAAGTTGCGATCTACGATTTGTGCAGATCGCATTTTGCAACCTTTAAATATTAAGTATCACAAAATATTATAAAAAATAATTGCGAAATGCGTATTAAATGAATTCAGCGTGTGAAAACAACTTATGTCATATCAAATGAAATTTAAGATCTTAACGGCTTTAAAACGATTGATAGATCTTATGTGCGAGGCCCTGTGATATATTAAATTAGGAATTACGAAAGATGATTGATAGATTGACATCTTCTCGCGTGAATTAGAAATAAATGATTGATTTACTCTTATGAGACTCCTTATATGCTAAATTTTCTATGCTCTCAGGAAATCAATTATTTGGTTGAAGAAGCTCAAAATGAGAAAAAGATGCAAGGAAATTTCTCAAACATCCTCCACAGAAGATGCAGATATGTCTTCATTATTTTCAGACACCGTCTACAACAAAGACTGTGGCAGTTCGTCATGGGAGGCAATGTACAAACTCTTCGAAGATGAAGGACCAAGGGTGATAGACAAAGTTTCTGCTACAGACACTGATTCGATCTCTGATGCAACCCTTTTTGGTGTTGCATGCTCGCACATTCACAGAATAGCAACGAGAGAAAAGATTCTTCCTTATACAGACATGTTCAAGTGGGCAATTGACCACTTAAACATTGAAGATAGAATTTTCAAAAAATCAAGAGGAGAGATTATGGGTTCTTTCAAAGCAGAAGATTTAGCGGCATTGTATCATCTACCAACCCCGCAACAGAGATATGATAATAAGTATGTGCAGAATTTCAAAGCAAAACATCCAGATCTTATCAGAGTCATCCATGAATGGAAGGACAATGAAGGGAAATTGAAGCGAGACAATTATGCTACATACTCAATTGCACAAATTCCTAATCCTTATTGTTATGCCGCTGGTATGTTGTGTAGAATATTTTCCAAGCCCGATAGTACCAGATTTTCAAGAGATCGGGTTCCCTTAATTGACGCAATCATCAATTCTTCTATCCTAAATTGGGCAGACATTCTATCCAATTTCTTAGCCAAGCATATCACTGAATATAGGAATAAAAGAAGTGTTTCTATCAGAGAAATACCTCTGTTTTATATGTCTGATTATGTCATGGATTCCATTTGTTTTACTTCTAATTTTCCTACCATGGGTTGGAAATGGACCATCAAAAACCCTACCCTGATTCATATCTACCATAGAGAACTCTGGGATTCCGAGTTCCACTTACACTTCTATAAAATCTGCTACAGAGTCATATTGCCCATGCATCAAATGATTTTCAACAAAAAGGCTCTAAGAGTTTCTATAGAAGCCAATGTAGATATTCTTCTTGTAGAAAGATGGTTTGCTGAAGAAAATTTCACATATATTAGAGTATTTGGGAATTATTCTTCTCTCCATATTTTACCTTACTATGTTCCAGACAAATTACTTGCAAAATAAATAGCATATGAGCTTGTCAACAGTATCACAAAGCAGTTGAAAGATGGTAAAAAGGCTATTTGGCCTGCTTTCCCTCTATAGTGTGACAACTTTTCTCTGGCTAATATTGGCCATACATACAAAGAAGTTCCTAAGATTTAGTTGTTGAGATTGGAATTTATGCCAAGAAGATTATATGATCCAATGATGTGATTAAAAATTACATCACAGAGCTAAAAATGAAGTCTTTTGTAAAGGAAGAAGATAAATTTGATGATTTCTTCCAAGGCATGGAAAATTTCTCTGATGTTATCAAATATGTTTCTAGTCAATTAAGTCAAGAGGATGTTGAAGCTTTTCAAACATATAGAAGCAACAGACTAGAAAATGTTCCTTTGAATCTGTTGACTATTGGAGATGAAAAACACACTCCAAGTGTTAGTATAGATGATGAAATGAAAGAGGTATCTGAAAATGAATCAGGTCAATCACAACAGTAGTCTGATAATTCAGATCAATCTGAGGAATCCGAATCTTTTGGGGCCCTTGTTTTGAATTTTGAATAAAGAAAAGATTTTTGGGTTGCGGATCGACACATGGCAGCCGCAACTACGGTGAGTAGCGGAGCTACCGAGGTTGTGGAGGAATAGGAGATAGCTGACGAAGCTGACGCAGATAAATGCAGACAAAGAGAAGATATGGTAGAGAACAGATAGTGGAACTCATAGGCAACAGAAAGAAGCCAAAAGCAGCTGAAGAAGAACGCAAGAGGAACTAGCAGTTGCAATGGCGGGTGAATAAATAGCCCGTCACCCAGCCGTAAGGAAGAAGACGCACGGATGCAGAGGGATTGAAGAGGATCGAGCAGAGGCTGCAAAAGAGATCTGTCCTGAGCATGATATCCTTGTAGTTCCTAGGATTCTATTATCTATCTCTCTGTCCTATGGGATGTCTATAACAGAATTGTAAGCTCTTCTTGTTGAGCGATGTAATTGTGGATCCAGCTGAAGGTTATTAATATACTTGCAGGTTGCTATCTTGTTATGTGAGTTACATGCATGCATGATGTCTGTGGTATCTTAAAATTTTATTTTCTTAGTATCTGCAAAATGTTCTGAGACGCTCTTACATATGAAGTTGATTATGCAAACGATTCTATGTTAATCTCGAGTTGCGGATCCATCCGCCACTATTGATCTGTTCCCCTTCTGCATGTGGTCGCGACACACCTCGGGTGAGACTTTCTACTCTTCAGAGTAGGGTGAAAATGACGGCGTGGTTCTAGACTACAACGGACTCCTTTGTTGGTCCCAATCCCTGAACCTGGGTCTTGCCTGCGAGACCTGTTTTCTCGCCAACAAATGGTTCTGTTGCCGGGACCCTAAACTTCATGAGGGGAACTAGATCATGGTATCAAGGATATTTGAAGGAGAAATATGGAGATGGTGGGATAACCACCTAGACCAGTTTATAGCTCAGCAAGCAGAACTGACGAATCAGAAGGAGAAGGTGTTCAAGGATCTCATCCTTTTCTCGGATTCCGCCAGTGATACCTACGAGATCCTCTGGGGAAAATTCCCTAGCGACCTCTATAATTGGTTACGAAGGTTGCAGACCAAGGTGACTAGTGAAAAATCACAGAAGATCCACCTTAAGTGGGTGCACGGAGACCTGGTGGCCATGCATCGGCTGGATACTGAGTTGACTTGCGTTGTAGATTTCTGGGCAGAGTCTACTTTGGACGGGTATATTGTGGAGTTTGCCGCAAAGTGCTACCAGTCCTTCTCTAAGGCTGAGGCTATCTTCCGATCCGGGCTAAGAGGGAAGCTGCTTTAGGAAATTCCATTGTGGATTAAGGCCCTGATGGTGGATGAAGGGCTGATGGAATTCCAGAAATCAAGAATGGAAGCGTAAACCTCCAGTGCTAGGGGAAGGGCCTGAGGGACAAATGCTACATGAAGTGTGAAGTGAGGGAGTGGGGGAATGGATGCTGAGACCGCAAGGAGGTTGAGGGAGCGACATGCACATCGGAGGGTGCAGATCGTCGACAAGTGGCGAGAAAGGGTGATGCGGGAGTTGAAACGATGAGGGAGTAATAGGAAGGATCAAGAGGAGGCGCCTCAGAGGATAGTGAATATGGAAGGCCAGGTGGGTACCCTGGAGATGGAAGGGACCATTGTGGGAGTGTGGCGGGTGCATGGGAGCTTAGCCAGGAGATAGAGGGAGACGACGTATGATGAAGAAGATGCAGGTGTGCAGCCCGAAGAAGGTTACGATGGCGAATGGTATGTCGCAATGCAGCGGTTATTCCAAGAACGGACGACATTCATATCTCCAGGTATTCCTACTTCCCAAAGTTTGAACGGGAAGGATCCCTACCTTCCCCTAGTACTCTATAAACCTTTAAGTGATATTTTTGTTAAGTTACAAGAGTTGAGTCGATTGCATAGCAGTCCATTGTCAGCAGCGACGCATGTTAATAGCGATGTTACTAGTAGTATTGCAATTCCTAGTGGTACAATCATGCAACCAGGACCCGAAGGGTTTATTCTAGTCACACCTTTGCAAGCAAATATGGTGGGGTCATTCACCCGGTACCCAAAATTTTCTGGCCGGGGTAACGATGATGTGGAGGAACACTGGTACCTCTGTGAAGCTGTATGGAGGGCTTGACAGATGCCAGATGCGGGAAAGCTAATAGAATTCCAAACCACGCTGAGAGAAAGGGCATTGCGCTGGTTCATAAAGTGGTCAGAGGCCCACCCGAATCCAGCAATTGCGAACGTCAAGCGGGATTTTGTTCGAGAATTTAAGCTACTCCAAACAGACCAGCAAGGTCTGTCCAAACTATGGGAGATTAAGTAGAGAGAAGGAGAGACTGCGTGGGAGCTGATGCGCAGGTTCAAAGATGCGATCGAGAAACTCAACTACCTGATCGACCCAAACTATCAGAGGGACTGGTTCATCAAGGCTCTGCTTCCCTTGACACGAACCCCCCTCACTCAGCAAAAGATTGACAACCTGTAGGATGCTCTGGAATAG
This sequence comes from Pinus albicaulis, assembly GCA_034641835.2. Lineage (NCBI taxonomy): Eukaryota > Viridiplantae > Streptophyta > Pinopsida > Pinales > Pinaceae > Pinus > Pinus albicaulis. The sequence goes on from CM076574.1 coordinate 1,198,713,621, forward strand.
GCTATGAAGATAGAGGCAATGGCGGGCTACCCTCAGGAATATAGGGGAGGGCCGGCCCCACAAGATCCTTCCCTACTGGGACTGCAACATCAGATTGCCAATCTGACTGAAAAACTTAAGGATATGCAGCCTATAAGACCAGCCAGGCTGAAATTTTGGTGCACACACTGCCTGGTCGAAGGGCACGTGGCAACTGAGTGTCCTTGGTTGCGTAGCCCAAGAGTGGGGCCCTCAGTCATGGCAATATAGGGGACTCCACCTAGTGGGGGTGGCGTGCCGATAAACCCGCAAGGGGTCTATCCATCGCAATAACCTTACGCAAGGTTCCCACATCAACCAAACCAAGCTGCCACAGAGTATTGTGAAATTTTCTGGACGGTGGGTCATCAACCTCAGGCTTGTCTGATTTTGCAGAAGTTCTCCAATGTTCCAAACAACCTATACTATGAATTTTGTGATTCCATGACTCACAACACCAAAAAGTGCAGAGCTCTCAATGCATTGGCGGACCGATTGGACCGGCCCTCCTATAGGGTGAACGAGGCTTCCAGGGGCAGAGGAGGTGGTATGCGTGGAGGTCGCACAGGGGGACGGGGTCTGCTGAAATGCTACAACTGTGACTAGGAGGGTCACGTGGCCCATGAATTTCCCCTACCCATAAGACCGTGGTGTTCCCAGTGCCGCGTGAACACCCACGTGACAGAGGACTGCCCTGAACTTATCAAGAAGTGGGAGGAACGAGCACGACAGAGGGGCACGAATCTGGTAAACGCAGAACCTCGGAAGACAAAAACTCCGACCAGGCAGAACATAGCCATCGTGACATGAGGAGGAAAGAAAATGGGGGAGGATGCTCGCGAGAAGGAGCTGATACAAGGGATCAGGCCCACCTCCCCGAAACAACTACTTAGGCCGGAAGCACAGAAGAAATACTCCCAGGAGGCGGTGGAGACATTTTCCCAGCTGGGGGGAGACAAAGGCATTGAGGTACCCATGATGACCGATACTGGGGAATAGAGTGCTACGGGGGCTTTGATTGAGGAATGGCTCCATCTATTCCTCAAAATTGTTGACAATGCTTCAATGCGGGAATGATTCAAGCATACCTTGCAGGACGTATTGCAGGGGAACACAGGGCCGAGGGAACCCTCGAACACAACACCCCAGTATGTATAGTGGGTCAAGCGGAACAAACAAAGAACATGAAAAGATTTCTGGCTCAACATGCAGGTTGCAGGATTTCAGATTAGAGACACCATGCTCGACTTAGGATCTGACGTCAATATCCTACCTCAGAAGACGTGGGAGGCTCTTGGGCGGCCACAACTAACTTACTCGCCAATCCAGCTTAGGATGGCGAACCAGTACTGCATTGTGTCTATTGTGGATCATTATATTTGCATATCCTTTTTATTATGTCAAGTTTTGAAATTTTGGAAAAGGAAAATGTTTTAAAAAAATATATATATGAGGATCCGAAATATGCTATAGTATAAAGTTTTATACTTTAGTATAAGAAAAAAGATGAAGAAAGAATGCAATGTATTTCCATTTCCATTTTGATTTACTTTGAGTTGACCGACTTTAGATTGTTGTGTTTATGGCCAATGGTAAGTCCGAGCACTCTGAGGCCAGGTTTTACCCAAGGGAGCTGGGATAAGAATCACAAAGCCAACTAGCCTGGTTACCAAACCCGACTCCCCCCGCCTGACTGGGCCGGACCTCTGAAAAATGTCGATCGACGGCTCTGATTGATTGCGGGGGGTATGGGTTGGAGGTCTCCGCCGTACTCACAGACCCCCCGCATTACGTCATCCGCCGAAGTGGCAAACAGTTGTTATCCACTATGCGTGTCTTTCCACGTCACCCTTGCATTAATTACGGTTTCCGTTGTCTATAAGTGGGGTTTTCCGTTCTATTGTGAACCACTAAGGACTGCTGTCCGTTTTAAACCGTCCCACCACCCTCAAGACCGACCAAGGTTTCACTTTGTCAGCCATGGCCAAACGAGCATCCTTGTCTGGTTTATCCACTCTGAGCCCTCTCCTAGATAGTGAGAAAGATGTCCATGATACTGCGTCGTCCGTAAATCATCCTCATTTGCATTATCAAGTGACCTTGAACACCGACAAGTCACCTGTGTTTTCCGCCATGCAGAGTTCGGGAGTGTTGTCAGCCTGTATTCCTAAAACTCATGTCTTTCCTGAATTCATCTCTTGGTTGGTTTCGTCCATGTATCCCGGCAAATGTTTTGTCATGAACTCCCAGGGAGAAAGTATTTTGCAGGTTTCAGCCCAATTAATGCGTCAGGCATTATGCTTTCCGGAAAATGATTCCCCTTTGCAATTCTCAGAAGATTCGCTAGTTCAATATTTCGAGGAGATCTCAAATGAGGAGTTTAACCGCTGCATGTCATTTTTGGTATCGAGTCCGAAGAAGACCCAATTAGAATCGGGAAAGTTTAGTTTGGATGCATTTAATGTTCAATACAGGTCAGTTCTCAGCTGTATTATGGAGATTCTGGGAAGAGAAGATGATCGCGAAGTTGACAAGGCCGCCCTGGGAATGTTCACTCTCATGATGAAAACAGGAGTGGTGTTGGATATCCCATCCTTTTGGCAAGAAGTAGTGAATTCTCAGTTGATTGCTTTCCCATTAACAGGTTATTTCAGATTTCCCTCATTGATAGTTTACTTGTTTTTATATCAGAATGTGGAATAATTCATGGATATTGGTTTGAACATAGTGGATAACAACAAAAATAAACAGTCAGTTCTGCTCTGGACTGATATGGTCAGAAGGGAAGAGAACGAAGCCGGTTTATTTGAATTTGTTGAACACTTCATGACCACCGCTTATAAAATTCTCAATGGAACTCTGCCTCCCTGCTTCTTGCCAAAGGCCCAGGAGTTCTTGCAATTAGGACCTAATTGTAAATATGGACTGGTTTTTTTTTTATGATTATTTTGAAATAAGGCTATATGGAGTCAGTATTGAGCCTTATAGGCTTCCAACATTTGTTCCCATGAGACTGTTTGCTTTGGAATTCATAAGGCAAAGTCTCAATGTGGATCAAGTTCATTTTCTTCTGATGAAGAAGGGATTAATGTACAAGTTTCCCATGAGTGTGGGACCTTTTGTCGTTAACACAAGGCAAGCTTATGAGGAGGTATCAAGGATACTGGAAGGAACACAGTTATTATTGGGAGAGAAATGGGCCTATGATCCACATGCGATTATTTCACAAAGAAGGGTCGAGAACGGTTATGCTGCTTTTACTCATGTGAGTAAACCGGATTTAGAGAAGTTGGCTAATCCAGGAGGGCCAATTTTATCACGGATTAGTATTCAAACCCCTGTAATAGTGGAAAAGATGGGCAAGAGAGTGAGAGATGATGTTATTGAGATTGATGAGGAAGAGCCCCGAGAGGAGAAAAGGACTAAATTAGCAGAAGATCACTCCTCCAATTCACCTGGTTTTACCCTCCAGGTCAGTGAAGAACAGGGTGTTTCATCTCCTAGCAGATCAGAACTCCAGTTAGAGAAGGCTCCTTCCATGAAGCAGGTGTTCTCCCTAATTGAAGAAAAGAATCAAAGAATAAAGGCCAATATAGAGACACAAGCAGAACATCATATATCTGCGGATCAAACAAGACTATTGACAGTAATGGATTTGGAGAAGGACCAGTTCAAGATGGCGCTATCGCATCCGACAGGGATGTCTCTGGGACCCTCAGGCAGTTTTAAGGAGTTGAATATTGTTATGGATGTAAAGAAAATCTCCTTGTGGGACAAGATGAATCTCCACATGCAAACAGGTCAGTTAATTGTTAATGATTTAGGCAAGACTCATGCTACATCAGTCAAGACAGAGAATATGCTTGCTAAGGTTGTCAAACAGTGCAAGATGGAGAAAGCCAATGCCAGAGCATTGAATACTCAAAATGAAGAACTGAAGAAAATCATAATGAATATTGGCGTTGATCCAAATGATAAAAGTGCAATGCACAAACTAATAAAGGGCGCAGAAGCAGAAATATCTTCATTAAGGAAGAAGCTGAAATTGCCAGCTGCAGAGCATTCATTGGCAGCTGAAGTAGCAGAGGTAGAAAAGGATAAAGAGGAGCTGCAACAACAATTGATAAAGAAGGACGAAGAGCTTGATAAGGTAAAGCAAACTGCTATAACCTTACAAAATCAAATTCAGAACCACACTTGTACTGTTGATTTTTCTGCAGGTGTAGCCGACCCACAAGCCCAAGTTGCTCAACTGAATACAGAGTTAAAAATGGCGGAGAGAGATTGCAAACAGGCCCAGTCTGAACTGGACACAGCACTTAGATTGATGCAGGGATGGGAAGGAAAGGCAAATGAAAATGAGCAGAAGCTACATAAAGCTGAAGAAGAAATTAAAGAACTCAAGGAGAAATTGAAAGGAAATATTTCCCTTATTAAAGCTAAGGATCTCATCTGGAATGAGATCATTTCTGAAATACAAGCAAAATGGGACTCCATAAAAGTAATTGCCAGAGAGAAAAACATTGTTGCCGATCACGAAAAGGAGCTGTCATCGGATAAGCCAACTGCAATCAAAAGATCAAATTGGGCCAAGAGATTCATGAATTTTATTAATTCCAAAACAGATGAAGAGTTGCAAGAGATGGGGATACAAGACAGGTATTTTTATGCTGAGGAAATAAGCAAAATGATCATTAAAAACGATCTTCTGAAAGCATCAGAGAAGTGGCTACAGGTAATCAAAGAGGTGATTAAGAAATTTGACATTTCATTTGATAAATTGATAAGAACTGGTTTGCCCTCATGCTGGAAGGAGGGAGGTGAATTTATGTCCTAGAAGTTATATGAAGACCAGTTGGTGTTTGCAAAAAGCAGAGCAGATGGCCGACATGAGAAGACGCAGATACTAAAGGGAGAAACAGTCTTCAATTTCTTGCAAAGACATTTCCTTCTGCTGTGGATGGTGAAAACATTGTTCACAAGTAACCTCACTCACAGTCATATTGTTGCCTTCACAGTAGAATATCATCGTTATAAGAATGCTCCAATAACTCAAGATAAGCTCTGGAAGGAATGTAAGAAATTTTCTATTGACACAGAAAAAGGATTTCCAGCCAAACAGCCCCAAGTAGCCGTTCAGCCGCAAGTAGTCATTGAGTCAGCTGCTATTCCAGGAACATCAGTTCCTTTAGATTAGGAGTTATAATATTTTATTTTGTTTTAAGTGAAGTTATGTAAATGTAATAAAATTATTCCGAGGCATGTACCTCCGCTTCAGAGAGTAGTTAAGCAGTTATAGTTAGTTAGAATCAGTTTTATAACTGAAAACCATTTTGGTTCAGATTGTATTTAAAGACATCTTAAGGAAGAAAGAAGGTTCCGAGTTTTGGACCTTGAAGGCTAATTTTGTACTAAACAATATTGAATGAATGAAAAAGCTTTGAAAGTTTCTATTATCCATTTGTGTTGAAGAGTTTTCTTAGTTTTCATTTCATTTTCATGTCTGAGAATAAAGTAAGGTGATTAGAGTTGCAGGTCTCTTGATGTTTATATATCTAAGAGTTAATTATCCTTAATGGGCGCTCCTTTACTTTAGCTTATTTGTTATTCACTTCTTCAGGCTTTTATTATGGCAGTTTATGTTTTGAGCAGCATGACAAACTGAAATCCTTTTCTTTCTTCATCTTCCATTTCGCTCACTTCAATATAGAGGGAACATGGCATTGCAAAGTTTATAAAGATTTGATATTTGTGAAATATATTACTAATATTTGAAGGTTTTAATAAACAGAGACAGACATACATTTTGTGACATAATCTTTAATGTCTTGAGCATGGATTCCTGTTCACAACAAGGAATTGTTTCTCAAGGAACAACATTAATTGGCGCCGTTGCCGGGGATCGAAGAGTCGAAGTTCTTCCCTGGGTTTTATTCTAAATTTCCTCCGGTTGTTCAAAGAGGAGGAAATAGTTCACTGTGATTGTTTAAAAATAGCTCTGGCTCCCAAGAAACCTCACACGAGGTCAGACACCTCTTAGCAAACAGTTCCCATTTTGTCAAATCCTGAGAAGCTTGTTTCAAAGAAGGGCCAGAAACCAAAAATATTAGTTACACCTGAAACCACACTGCTCGCACGTGGCAGCAGTTCACACATTTCCTCATCCAAGAAAGCTTCCAAGAAACTCAAGAAGAATCATCACCATCACCCATTCATTTTCAAGAACCCACATTAAAAGAGCAATCTTTGGAGTTTGTGTCTTTCCCTTTTACAGAAACTCAGCCACATACAGCTGCCAGCTCTTCTGCGATTGTTCAAAGTCCAATTCCCATATCAGTTGTTTCACCTCATTCATATTTTCCAACAACTGGTATTCATTTTACCCCCGCTCAAGGAGCAGTTAACCCGGGCGTAAACATGGCAGTTCCTGCAGCCCCTGCTTTCTTGATGAACAGATATGCACCTCTAAATCTACCACAACCATTGCATGATTTTCCTCAGGAGTATCTCAAGTTACTCCCCAGATTTACTGGTGAAGATGAAATAACTGCAGAACAGCACTTGCCCCTGTTTTGCACTTTTGCAGAGAATCTAAACGTTGAACATTTGGATGTTGTCATGAGACTTTTTATTCAGTCTCTGAGTGGAGAGGCAAGGAAATGGTTCAAAGAATTACCGAATGGTTCCATTAATGATTGGGATGCCCTAGAAAGACGTTTTATTGAGAGATGGGGTGAAAAAAGGGACCACGGCTATTATTTGACAGAATTTAATGCAATCAAGAAGAAATTAGATGAAAATATGAATGATTTTGTTAAAAGATTTAACAAATTGTATAATAGTTTGCCTGTTGAAATGAAACCCCCTCCTATTGGAGCAAGGGTTGTTTTTGCTGGTGCTTTTGAACTAGATTTCAGTTTCACACTGAGGGAAAGGAGGTCCCCTACGTTGGAACAGATCCAAACAGATGCTTTGGAGATTGAAGCTAATATGTCCGCTGCTGGTAAAGTTTCAGATAAAGGAAAGGCTAAAGAAGATGCCTCAGCTCAGGATCAGAGAATTGAAGACATGACTAAGGTCATAAAAAATCTTTCAAATAAGTTGGTAAAGTTGGAAATAGACAGCAAGCTCCTCGCCAGACAGAAGAACGCCAATTCAAAAAAATTGATGTACTTTGCAAATTCTACAAAGAGAAAGGAAGGATCAAGATCGTGCAAGCACCTTTTGTACATAGGAAGAGTCGCCGCGCTCAAAACAGATGAAGATGATGACAGAGAAGATGATGCTCGAATTTCTGCTGTATATATGGAAGATGACGAAACAGAAGAAGAGATTGATGAAGAAAGGGAGAAGGAAGAGGAAGAAGCTGAACCCTCATTTGATCAAGAAGAAATGGACGATTACTGTAAACAATTCACAGATTTTATGCAATCCGACTTGCATAAAAAGTATGACTTGAGGTCAAAAAAGAGGTTAAGGACGCAAGAAAATGAATAAAAATAAGCAGAAGCAGCACCTACTCCTAAGGCGACTCCATTGCAGAAAGGTAAGCAGCAAGCTGAAAAATCCCAGACAAAAGAGAAAGATTCTGACATTTTGGAGAAGGTGGTCACAGTTTCTAATCAGAATCTCAATTCGAAGAAAGATCAAGAAGACCCTGAAAAGCTGACAAGATCAAATCAAACGTTCAGTTTGTCGAAAGAGTTGGAAAAAGTAAAGATACAAGTGCCTCTTCTTGAACTCATAAAAACACCGGGTTACAAAAAAGAAATCGTTGATTTCATTAATCTGTCCCAGCCTGACGAAGTGAGTGACACAGTGAACCTGCAAGAAGAAAAACCCGTGGTGACGTTTGGACCTCATGTGGAAGAGGTAGATTCGTCTGTTCCTCTTTTTTATATATCTCTTCTCTTGCATGATTTCGTTTTGCACAATTGTATGTTGGATTCTGGTGCATCACACAATCTGATGCCGTTGAGTGTGATGAAGGAGTTAAATTTACAAATCACTAAGCCGTACAGAGATCTTTACTCTTTTGACTCGAAGAGGGTTAAGTGTGTAGGTCTCATTAAAGATATGGTTGTTTCATTGGCCCAAATCCCAGCCAAAAGTATTATGATGGACGTTGTAGTAGCAGATATTCCAGCCAGGTTTGAAATGTTATTATCCAGGTCATGGGGAGCAAAGCTGGGAGGAGTTTTGAAACTGGACTTTACGTATGCTATTATTCCTGTTTTCAATGGTGAGGAAAGAAGATTGTATAGAGAGACTAGATTCCAGAAAACTGCCACCAAGAAAGATGCCAGTAATTCACCAATATATGGTCAAGAAAAGGATGATCTGTCATGTTTCATGTTGCAGGAGGTTGCAAAATTTGCTGAGGAATCTTAGAGGAAGCTTGATTCAGAAATTGTACATAAGGAATTACAGTCAGAAAAGCCGTGGAAGTGTTATTTTGATGGAGCATTTTCCAAAGAAGGTACTGGAGCGGGTTTCATCTTTGTTTCTCCGGAAGGTAACTTGGTGCCTTTTTCTTTCAAATTGGAGTTTGAATCTACTAATAATGTCGCAGAATATGAGGCATTAATTATTAGTTTGCAGACAGCTAAGCAGATGGGAATTAAAGCTATGACTGTGTTTGGAGATTCAGAGTTAATTATAAGGCAGATCAAGAATTCATGTCAAACCAAGCATCCCAGATTACGAGCATACCGGAATGAAGTATGGGATCTGATTGAAAATTATTTTGAAGCCTTTAATTTGCAGTTTGTGCCAAGAGAAGAAAACAGATTAGCAGATTCTCTGGCGGTTGCAGCAAGTACGTTCAAGCCTCCTATCAGCGTGAAACTAAGGTATGAGATAGAAATGAGACATAGGCCTTCGATTCCTTATAATATAAAACATTGGCAGGTCTTCGAAGATGATGAGCAGATTAAGCAGTTTTTGTTGATGACTGAGGATTTTGAAGATCATCAAATTGATCTGGAAAGTGATGAGGACGAGTTGGCTGATAAGACTTTTAAAAAGGAGATCGGTGGTCGAGAAATTATTCAGTTAAAAGACAATGTCTTACCCAGAGGCTTAGTACCACTTGAAAGATTGTTTGGGGCTAATGATGTTGCTGTGGATCAAAGGCAGAGGGACCAAGATGAGCCAGTGGAGGATTTCAATTTGGGTCCTCCACAAGAGCCTAAAATGGTCAAACTGTTTAAGGGGCTTCCGAAGGAATATAAAGAAAGGTATGTAGAGTTGTTTAAACAGTTTAAAGATGTTTTTGCTTGGTCATATGATGATTTGAAAACATATGATAAGAACATTATACAGCACAAGATTCCACTCAAGGAGGGAGTTAAGTCACATAAACAGAAGCTTAGGCAGATTAATCCCTTGTTGTTGGCTCCAATCGAGAAGGAAATTAAGAAATTGTTGCAAGCCAAGATAATCGTCCCACTCAGGTATTCATATTGGGTTTCTCACCTTGTACCTGTTCGAAAGAAAAATGGAGAGATAAGGTTATGCGTGGATTTCAGGAATTTGAACAGGGCTTCATTAAAGGACAATTATCCTCTGACGAAAATGGACTTTGTCTTACAGAAAGTGACTGGTGCTTATAGACTGTCTATGGTGGACGGGTTCTCAGGTTATAATCAGGTAGCAGTGGAGAAGGAGGATCAGAAGAAAACCGCTTTCACTACGCCTTGGGGAACGTTCATGTACGCCAGGATGCCTTTTGGCCTAATGAACACAGGGGCCACATTCCAAAGGGCTATGGATATCGCATTTGTGGGAGACACGTTTGTGGTGGTTTACTTGGATGATGTCACAATTTTTTCGAAGTCTGATGAGGAGCATTTACAGCATTTACAGAAGGCCTTCATGAAGTGCAGAAAGTTTGGATTATCACTGAATCCGAAGAAGTCTTTATTTGCCCTGGAGGAGGGTAAATTATTAGGCCACATTGTTTCGAAAGAAGGAGTGAAGATTGATCCAGCCAGAGTTGAAGCCATTCAGACAATCCCTCTGCCACGAAGTAAAAAGGATATCCAGCGTTTCCTCGGAAAGATTAATTTCCTAAGGCGGTTTGTCCCAAATTATGCTGAAATCGTTAAAAAGATTACTGACATGTTAAAAAAGAATGCTGAGGTAAGGTGGGACAAGGAGGCGAGGGAATCTTTTCAGAGAATCAAAGAGGCTTTAAAAGAAGCCCCTGTTTTAGTCAGTCCAGACTATTTGAAGCCGTTTCAAATTTTTTCATTTGCTTCTCCCTCAACTATTGCGGCCGTTTTATTGCAGAGAAATGAAGAAAAGCAGGAACAACCAGTTGCATATTTCAGTAAAGTTCTCCGTGATGCAGAATTGAATTATAAAATATTAGAGAAACAGGTGTACGCTCTGGTAAAGGCACTGAAAGCTTTCAGAACTTATGTTCTTCATTCTCAGATTTTAGCGTATGTCCCCAATTCGGCCGTGAAAGATGTGCTAGTACAAAGCGATGTGGAAGGTAAAAGAGGAAAATGGATCGCAAAGATCCAGGAGTATGATTTAGATATAAAGCCAACCAAGCTGGTTAAAGGATTGGGATTGGCAAAATTACTGACAGAATCCAACTTCCAAGCGCTGGGAATAAATTTGCTGGCCCCCGTAGAAGAAGCAAATGAAGAAACGCGTGACAGTCAGTCAAAAACAGCAGTTAAGTATAAATTTCTCTGTTCAGAATGGTATAAGGATATTGTACATTATTTGTGCTTTCTGTCATGTCCACCTTCCATTAATAGAGCAAAATACAGAGCCCTGAAACTTAAGGCTCAGCCTTATGTTATAATCGAAGCAAAATTATATTGGAAGGATCCAGCTGGTATGTTGTTGTTGTGTCTTATAGAGGAGGAAATTTCAGAAGTGATAAAAGAGTATCATGAATGCTTGTGTGGAGGGCATTACAGCTGGAAGGTAACGGCTCACAAAATATTCAAATCAGGTTTCTATTGGCCGACTGTGTTTTCGGATGTTTACAAGACAGTCAGAAGCTGTCAAAAATGCCAATTATTTGCAGAGAAGAAAAAGCTGGCTCCGCTACCTCTTCTCCCTGTTTTCGTTGAAGAGCCCTTTAGACAATGGGGATTGGATTTCATCGGAGAAATCAATCCACCATCCAGTGGGCAGTTTAAATGGATTCTTACTGCTACCGATTATTTTACAAAGTGGGTGGAGGCAATTCCTACCAGGAAAGCAAATGATTTGGTAGTGATGAAATTTTTGGAAGATAATATTTTTAGCAGGTTTGGATGTCCAGTGAAGATTGTGACAGATAATGCTCAGGTTTATTAATTTTTGTCAAACTTATAATGTGATACTGTCTCACTCTACATCTTATCATCCGCAGGGAAATGGATTAGCAGAATCCTCCAACAAAACATTAGTTAGAATTTTGAAGAAAACAATCAGTGAGAATCAAAAGAATTGGGACACGAAGTTAGTTTTTGCCTTATGGGCAACAAGAATGACTACAAGAAGGTCTACTGGCAAGTCACCTTATGAGCTCGTGTACGGCACTCAAGCTTTATTCCCCACACAATTGGTAAAACCTGTGATTTCTTTTCTCCAAGATGCCCAAGCAGAACCAAACTCCATGATACGAAGAATGAACAATGTGATGGAATTAAGTGAAAGCAGAAATCAGGTTCAGGACCGCTTGCTCACTTATCAGCAAAAGATGAAGGCAGTATTTGATAGAAAAGCAAAGGAAGTTTTGTTTCATGAAGGAGATTTAGTTTTGAGATGGGATACGCGAAGGGAAGATAAAGGCAAACACGGCAAATTTGATCCCTTGTGGTATGGCCCATTCAAAATTAATGAAGTCAGAGGAAATAACACCTTCGTGTTGGAAAATCTGGAAGGAGAAATGTTGGATATGCCTGTCAATGGGCAATATCTCAAGCATTATTTCCGACATTAAGCAGTTACTGGTCCATCATTGTATATATCCGGAGTGTTCACTGTACATTTTCCATCAAGCAAATTTTGACTCCATGCCCGAGGTGAAGGCACTAATCTGCAGGTTCTTAGTGTTTCGTGGCAAAAACACTATCCCCAGGTGGAGCCAGATGTTGTGGATCATTATATCTGCATATCATTTTTATTATGTCAAGTTTTGAAATTTTGGAAAAAGAAAATGTTTTAAAAAAATATATATATGAGGATCCGAAATATGCTATAGTATAAAGTTTTATACTTTAGTATAAGAAAAAAGATGAAGAAAGAATGCAATGTATTTCCATTTCCATTTTGATTTACGGAGCGAACTGACTTTAGATTGTTATATTTATATTAATGGTAAAGTCCGAGCAACTTCCGGAGCGGAAGTCGCAATCGTGCGCAGAAGCTTTTGGATAAGCAACTGCGGGGGGTCAACTAGCCCGTCGGTTATCAAAACCCGACCCCCCGCAGTTGACTGGTCAGATCTCTAAAAAATGTCGATCGACGGCTCTGATTGATTGCGGGGGGGTATGGGTTGGAGGTCTCCGCTGTACTCATAGACCCCCCGCATTACGTCATCCGCCGAAGTGGCAAACAGTTGTCATCCACTATGCGTCTCTTTCCACGTCACCCTTGCATTAATTACGGTTTCCGTTGTTTATAAGTGGGGTTTTCCGTTCTATTGTGGTTCAATTGTGACTGTTTGCCCTGTTTTAAACTCCGTCCCGCCACCCTCGCACCGAATTGTGTTCGAAATTCTTGTCAGCCATGGCCAAACGAGCATCCTTGTCTGGTCTGTCCACTCTGAGCCCTCTCCTAGATAGTGAGAAAGATGTCCATGATACTGCGTCGTCCGTAAATCATCCTCTTTTGCATTATCAAGTGACCTTGAACACCGACAAGTCACCTGTGTTTTCCGCTATGCAAAGTTCGGGAGTGTTGTCCGCCTATATTCCTAAAACTCATGTCTCTCCTGAATTCATTTCCTGGTTGGTTTCATCCATGTATCCCGGAAAATGTTTTGTCATGAACTCCCAGGGAGAAAGTATTTTGTAGGTTTCAGCTCAATTAATGCGTCAGGCATTATGCTTTCCGGAGAATGATTCTCCTTTGCAATTCTCAGAAGATTCGTTGGTTCAATATTTCGAGGAGCTCTCAAATGAGGAGTTTAACTGCTGCATGTCATTTTTGGTATCGAGTCCGGAGAAGACCCAATTTGAATCGGGAAAGTTTAGTTTGGATGCATTTAATGTTCAATACAGGTCAGTTCTCAGCTGTATTATGGAGATTCTCGGAAGAGAAGATGATTGCGAAATTGACAAGGCCGCCCTGGGAATGTTCACTCTCATGATAGGAGTGGTGTTGGATATCCCATCCTTTTGGCAAGAAGTAGTGAATTCTCAGTTGATTGCTTTCCCATTAACAGGTTATTTCAGATTTCCCTCATTGATAGTTTACTTGTTTTTATATCAAAATGTGGAAGAATTCATGGGTATTGGTTTGAACATAATGGATAGCAACAAAAATAAACAGTCAGTTCTGCTTTGGACTGATATGGTCAGAAGGGAAGAGAACGAAGCCGGTTTATTTGAATTTGTGGAACACTTCATGACCACCGCTTATAAAATTATCAATGGAACTCTGCCTCCCTGCTTCTTGCCAAAGGCCCAGGAGTTCTTGCAATTAGGACCTAATTGTAAATATGGAGACTGGTTTGTTTTTGAGGATTATTCTGAAATAAGGCTATATGGAGTCAGTATTGAGCCTTATAGGCTTCCAACATTTGTTCCCATGAGACTATTTGCTTTGGAATTTATAAGGCAAAGTCTCAATGTGGATCAAGTTCATTTTCTTCCGATGAAGAAGGGATTAATGTACAAGTTGCCCATGAGTGTAGGTCCTTTTGTCGTTAACACAAGGCAAGCTTATGAGGAGGTATCAAGGATATTGGAAGGAACACAATTATTATTGGGAGAGAAATGGGCCTATGACCCACATGCGATTATTTCACAAAGAAGGGTCGAGAACAGTTATGCTGCTTTTACTCATGTGAGTAAACCGGATTTAGAAAAGTTGGCTAATCCAGGAGGGCCAAGTTCATCACGGATTAGTATTCAAACACCTGTAATATTGGAAAAGATGGGCAAGAGAGTGAGAGATGATGTTGTTGAGATTGATGAGGAAGAACCCCGAGAGGAGAAAAGGACTAAATTAGCAGAAGATCACTCCTCCAATTCACCTGGTTTCACTCTCCAGGTCAGTGAAGAACAGGGTGCTTCATCTCCTAGTAGATCAGAACTTCAGTTGGAGAAGGCTCCTTCCATGAAGCAGGTGTTCTCCCGAATTGAACAAAAGAATCAAAGAATAAGGCCAATATAGAGACACAAGCAGAACATCATATATCCGCTGACCAAACAAGACTATTGACTGTAATGGATTTGGAGAAAGATCAGTTCAAAATGGCGCTGTCGCATCCGACAGGAATGTCTCTGGGACCCTCAGGCAGTTTTAAGGAGTTGAATATTGTTATGGATGTGAAAAAGATTCCCTTGTGGGACAAGATGAATCTCCACATGCAAACAGGTCAGTTAATTGTTAATGATTTAGGCAAGACTCATGCTACATCAGTCAAGACAGAGAATATGCTTGCTAAGGTTGTCAAACAGTGCAAGATGGAGAAAGCCAATGCCAGAGCATTGACTACTCAAAATGAAGAATTGAAGAAAATCATAATGAAGATTGGCGTTGATCCAAATGATAAAAGCGCAATGCACAAACTAATAAAGGGCGCAGAAGCAGAAATATCTTCATTAAGGAAGAAGCTGAAATTGCCAGCTGCAGAGCATTCGTTGGCAGCTGAAGTAGCAGAGGTAGAAAAGGAAAAAGAGGAGCTGCGACAACAATTGATAAAGAAGGACGAAGAGCTTGATAAGGTAAAGAAAACAGCTATAACCTTACAAAATCAAATTCAGAACCACACTTGTACTTTTGATTTTTCTGCAGGTGCGGCCGATCCATAGGTCCAAGTTGCTCAATTGAATACAGAGCTAAAAATGGCGGAGAGTTTTGATTTTTCTGCAGGTGCGGCCGATCCATAGGTCCAAGTTGCTCAATTGAATACAGAGCTAAAAATGGCGGAGAGAGATTGCAAACAGGCCCAGTTGGAAAAGGATACAGCTCTGAGATTAATGCAGGGATGGGAAGAAAAGGCAAGTGAAAATGAGCAGAAGCTACATAAAGGTGAAGAAGAAATTAAGGAACTCAAGGAAAAATTGAAGGGAAATATTTCCCTTATTAAAGCTAAGGATCTCATCTGGAATGAGATCATTTCTGAAATACAAGCAAAATGGGACTCCATAAAAGTAATTGCCAGAGAGAAAAACATTGTTGCCGATCACGAAAAAGAGCTGTCATCGGATAAGCCAGCTGCAATCAAAAGATCAAATTGGGCCAAGAGATTCATGAATTTTATTAATTCCAAAACAGATGAAGAGTTGCAAGAGATGGGGATACAAGACAGGTATTTTTATGCTGAAGAAGTAAACAAAATGATCATTAAAAACGACCTTCTGAAAGCATCAGAGAAGCGGCTACAGGTAATTAAAGAGGTGATTAAGAAATTTGACATTTCATTTGATAAATTGATAAGAACTGGTTTGCCCTCATGCTGGAAGGAGGGAGGTGAATTTATGTCCTGGAAGTTGTATGAAGATCAACTGGTATTTGCAAAAAGCAGAGCAGATGGCCGACATGAGAAGACGCAGATGCTAAAGGGAGAAACAGTGTTCAATTTCTTACAGAGACATTTCCTTCTGTTGTGGATGGTGAAAACGTTGTTCACAAGTAACCTCACTCACGGTCATATTGTTGCCTTCACAGTAGAATATCATCGTGATAAGGATGCTCCAATAACTCAAGACAAGCTCTGGAAGGAATGTAAGAAATTCACTATTGACACAGAAAAGGGATTTCCCGCCAAGCAGCCACCAGTAACCATGCAGCCGCAAGAAATCATTGAGTCAGTTCCAGGAACATCAGTTCCTTTAGATTAGAAGTTGTCATCTTTTATTTTGTTTCAAGTCAAGTGATGCAATGTAATGACATGTTTCCGAGGCATGTGCCTCCGTCACAGAAAGTAGTTAAGTAGTTACAGTTTGTTAGAATCAGTTTTATAACTGAAACCATTTTGGTTCAGATTGTATTTAAAGACATCTTAAGGAAGGAAGAAGGTTCCGAGTTTTGAACCTTTGAAGGCTAATTTTGTACTGAGCAATATCGAATGAATAAAGAAGTTTTGCAAGTTTCCAATATTCCATCTGTGTTGAAGAGTTTTCTTGGTTTCCATTTCATTTGCATATCTGTGAATAAAGTAGAGTGATTAGAGCTACAGGTCTCTTGATATTTATATGTCTAAGAGTTAAATATCCTTAATGGGCGCTCCTCTTCTTTAACTTATATGTTTTTCACTTCTTCTGGATTTTATAATGGCAGTTTCTGTGTAAAACAGCATGACAAGTTAAAATACTTTTCTTTCTTCGTCTTCCATCTGTCCAGTTCAATATAAAGGGAATATGGCATTGCATGGCTACTAAATATTTGATATTTGGGAAATATATTACTAACATTTAAAGGGTTAAGAAACAGAGACACATATTTACATTTTTGTGACATAATCTTTAATGTCTTGAGCACGGATTCTTGTACACAGCCAAGAATTGTTTGTCAAGGAACAACATTAATTGGCACCGTTGCCGGGGAACGAAGAGTCGAAGTTCTTCCCTGGGTTTTGTTCTACATTTCTCCGGTTGTTCGCAGAGGAGGAAATAGTATCGTGATTTTTGAAAATAGCTCTGGCTCCCAAGAAACCTCACACGAGGTCAGACACCTCTCAGCAAAAAGTT
The DNA here is from genome assembly GCA_034641835.2 of Pinus albicaulis. Lineage (NCBI taxonomy): Eukaryota > Viridiplantae > Streptophyta > Pinopsida > Pinales > Pinaceae > Pinus > Pinus albicaulis. The sequence goes on from CM076574.1 coordinate 1,198,730,513, forward strand.
CCCATTTTGTCAAATCCTGAGAAGCTTGTTTCCAAGAAGAGCCAGAAACCAAAAATAGTAGTTACACCTGAACCCACACTGCTCGCACCTGGCAGCAGTTCACACGTTTTTTCATCCAAAAAAGCTTCCAAGAAACTCATTTTCTCGGAAGAAGAATCATCGCCATCACCCACCCAAGAACCCACATTAGAAGAGCAACCTTTGGAGTTTGTGTCTTTCCTTTTTACAGAAACTCAGTCACATACAGTTGCCAGCTCTTCTGCGATTGTTCCAAGTCCCATTCCCATATCAGTTGTTTCACCTCATTCATCTTTTCCCACAACTGGTATTCATTTTAACCCCGCTCAAGGAGCAGTTAACCCGGGCGCAAACATGGTAGTTCCTGCAGCCCCTGCCTTCTTGATGAACAGATATGCACCTTTAAATCTACCCCAACCATTGCATGATTTGCCTCAGGAGTACCTCAAGTTACTCCCAAGATTTACTGGTGAAGATGAAATAACTGCAGAACAACACCTGCCCCTGTTTTGCACTTTTGCTGAGAATTTAAATGTTGAACATTTGGATGTTGTCATGAGACTTTTCGTTCAGTCTCTGAGTGGAGAGGCAAGGAAATGGTTCAAAGGATTACAGAATGGTTCCATAAATGATTGGGATGCTCTCGAAAGACGTTTCATTGAGAGATGGGGCGAAAAAAGGGACCACGGTTATTCTTTGACAGAATTTAATGCAATCAAGAAAAAATCTGATGAAAATATGAACGATTTTGTTAAAAGATTTAACAAATTGTATAATAGTTTTCCGGTTGAAATGAAACCCCCTCCGATTGGAGCAAGGGTTGTTTTTGCTGGTGCTTTTGAACCAGATTTCAGTTTCACGTTGAGGGAAAGAAGGTCTCCTACGTTGGAACAGATTCAAACCGATGCTTTGGAGATTGAAGCAAATATGTCTGCTGCTGGAAAAGTTTCAGATAAAGGAAAAGCTAAGGAGGAAGCCTCAGCCCAGGATCAGAGAATTGAAGACATGACCAAGGTTATTAAAAATCTCTCAAATAAATTGGTGAAGTTGGAAATAGATACCAAGCCTGCCAGACAAAATAGAGGGGTTTTTAATCCCCAATTCAAAAAACAGCCCTTGTAAATTCTACAAAGAGAAAGAAAAGATCAAGATCAGGTGCAAGCGCCTTTGTACATAGAAGCAGCCCCGTCCCGCTCAGCAGATGAAGATGACGATAGAGAAGATGATCCTCGAATTTCTGCTGTGTATATGGAAGATGATGAAATAGAAGAAGAGATTGATGATGAAGGGGAGAAAGAAGAGGAAGAAGCTGATCTCTCATTTGATCAAGAAGAGATGGACGATTATTGTAAGCAGTTCACACATTTTATGCAATCCGAGTTGCATAAGAAGTATGATTTGAGGTCAAAAAAGAGGCTAAGGACACAAGATAATGAAGAAAAAGAAGCAGAAGCGGCACCTACTCCTAAGGTGACTCCATCGCAGAAAGGTAAGCAACAAGCTGAAACATCTCAGATGAAAGAAAAAGATTCTAACATTTTGGAAAAGGTGGTCACAGTTTCTAATCAAAATCTAAATTCAAAGAAAGATCAGGAATAACCTGAAAAGTTGACAAGATCAAATCAAACTTTCAGTTTGTCGAAAGAATTGGAAAAAGTAAAGATACAAGTACCTCTTCTTGAACTCATGAAAACACCGGGTTACAAAAAGGAAATCGCTGAATTCATTAATCTGTCTCAGCCTGACGAAGTGAGTGACACAGTGAATCTGCAAGAAGAAAAACCAGTGGTGACGTTTGGACCTCATGTGGAAGAGGTAGATTCGTCTGTTCCTCCCTTTTACATATCTCTTCTCTTGCATGATTTCGTTTTGCACAATTGTATGTTGGATTCTGGTGCATCACACAATCTGATGCCGTTGAGTGTGATGAAGGAGTTAAATTTACAAATCACCAAGCCGTACCGAGATCTTTACTCCTTTGACTCGAAGAGGGTTAAGTGCGTAGGTCTCATTAAAGATATGGTTGTTTCATTAGCCCAAATCCCAGCCAAAAGCATTATGATGGACGTTGTAGTGGCAGATATTCCAGCCAGGTTTGGAATGTTATTATCTAGGTCATGGGGAGCAAAGCTGGGAGGAGTTTTGAAACTAGACTTTACGTATGCTATTATTCCCGTTTTCAATGGTGAAGAAAGAAGATTGTATAGAGAGACCAGATTTCAAAAAACTGCTACCAAGAAAGATGCAAGTAATTCACCCATTTATGGCCAAGAGAAGGAAGACCTGTCATGTTTCATGCTGCAGGAGGTTGCAGAGTTTGCTGAGGAATCTCAGGGTAAGCTAGATTCAGCAATTGTACATAAGGAATTACATTCAGATAAGCCGTGGAGGTGTTATTTTGATGGAGCATTTTCCAAAGAAGGTACTGGAGCGGGTTTCATCTTTGTTTCTCCGGAAGGTAATTTGGTACCTTTTTCTTTCAAATTGGAGTTCGAATCTACTAATAATGTCGCAGAATATGAGGCATTAATTATTAGTTTGCAGAAAGCTAAGCAGATGGGAATTAAATCTATGACTGTATTTGGATATTCAGAGTTGATTATAAGACAGATCAAGAATTTATGCCAAACCAAGCATCCCAGGTTACGAGCATACCGGAATGAAGTATGGGATCTGATTGAAAATTATTTCAAAGCATTCAATTTATAGTTTGTGCCAAGAGAAGAAAATAGATTGGCAGATTCATTGGCGGTTGCAGCCAGTATGTTCAAGCCACCTATCAGCGTGAAACTAAGGTATGAAATAGAGATGAGACATAGACCTTCTATTCCTGACAATATTAAACATTGGCAGGTCTTCGAAGATGATGAGAAAATTAAGAAGTTTTTGTTGATGACTGGAGATTTTGAAGATCGTCAGATTGATCTGGAAGGTGATGAAGACGAGTTAGCTGGTGAGACCTTTAAAAAGAAGATCGGTGGTCAAGAAATTATTCAGTTAAAAGACAATGTCTTACCTAGAGGCTTAGTACCTCTTGAAAGACTGTTTGGGGTTAATGATGTCACTGTCAATCAGAAGAAGATGAACCAAGATGAGCCGGTGGAAGACTGTAACTTGGGTACTCCACAAGATCCTAAAATAGTCAAACTGTTCAAAGGGATTCCGAAGGAATATAAAGAAAGGTATGTAGAGTTGTTCAAACAATTCAAAGATATATTTGCTTGGTCATATGATGATTTGAAAACATATGATAAGAACATCATACAGCACAAGATCCCACTCAAGAGAGCAATAAAACGTGGTTTAGTGATTAACCCTCGTTAAGGTCTAACTCACAGAAATTTTAAGAAATTGTTGCAAGCCAAGATAATCGTCCCACTCAGGTATTCATATTGGGTTTCTAACCTTGTACCTATTCGAAAGAAAAATGGAGAGATAAGGTTATGCGTGGATTTCAGGAATTTGAACAGGGCTTCATTAAAGGACAATTATCCTCTGACGAAAATGGACTTTGTCTTACAGAAAGTGACTGGTGCTTATAGACTATCTATGGTGGACGGGTTCTCAGGTTATAATCGTGTAGTAAGGAGAAGGAGGATCGAAGAAAACCGCTTCTTACCATGCCTCGGGGGAACGTTCATGTACGCCAGGATGCCATTTGGCCTGATGAACGCAGGGGCCACATTCCAAAGGGCGATGGATATCGCATTTGTGGGAGATACGTTTGTAGTAGTTTATTTGGATGATGTCACAATTTTTTCGAAGTCTGATGAGGAGCATTTACAGCATTTACAGAAAGCCTTCCTGAAGTGCCGAAAGTTTGGATTATCACTGAATCCAAAGAAGTCTTTATTTGCCCTGGAGGAGGGTAAATTACTAGGCCACATTGTTTCAAAAGAAGGAGTGAAGATTGACCCAGCCAGAGTTGAAGCCATTAAGACAATCCCTCTGCCACGAAGTAAAAAGGATATTCAGCGTTTCCTCGGAAAAATTAATTTCCTAAGACGGTTTGTCCCAAATTATGCTGAAATCGTTAAAAAGATTACTGACATGTTAAAAAAGAATGCTGAGGTAAGGTGGGACAAGGAGGCGAGGGAATCTTTTCAGAGAATCAAAGACGCTTTAAAATAAGCCCCTGTTCTGGTCAGTCCAGACTATTTGAAACCATTTCAATTTTTTTCATTTGCTTCTCCCTCAACTATTGCAGCCGTTTTATTGCAGAGAAATGAAGAAAAGCAGGAACAGCCAGTTGCATATTTCAGTAAAGTTCTCCGAGATGCAGAATTGAATTATAACATATTGGAGAAACAGGTGTACGCTCTCGTAAAGGCACTAAAAGCTTTCAGAACGTATGTTCTTCATTCTCAAATTTTAGCATACGTCCCCAACTCGGCCGTGAAAGCTAGGCGCTTATAGTAAAGGTAAAGAGGAAAAGAACCAGATCCAGATAAGGATTGGATATAAAGTCAACCAAGTTGGTTAGCGAGATTGGATTGTTAAACTATCAACAGAACTACCAGCCATTAGAACGAATGGTTTGCCTGTGAGAAGAAGCAAATGAAGAAACGCGTGACAGCTACCAAAACAGTGAAGTATATAGAATTAATTGTCATAATGTATATGATTATTACTATTCTGTTTTCTGCCATGTCCACCTTCCATTAATAGAGCAA